>OY856413.1:610754733-611354733 GCA_963693085.1 Alisma plantago-aquatica
GGGTTGTCCCTTTAGTTGGTAACTCATATCATCTACTTCCAACTAGTTGATGCCGCTATATGCCCCCCATAAGTGTCCTAAAATAGGTTCATCTTGGACTGCATAAAGAAATGCCCATACAATACTTAAATGGGAGAACGAATGAATGGAGAGTAGGGAAAAGAGAGTGAGTTTTTTGTAATCAGCATCACCCATTAGAAAGGAAAAATAGGAGCACCAATCACTAGTGCATTTGTTCCCTATAATCTTAATATTTATATCCACTGTGTTGTACAATAAACTGACTCACTACATACAACATCAATTTTTATATAAAAACAAATTCTATATATGGTCGGGGTAAAAATTCATGCACCAACTAACATAAATAATCAATTCTCTTTCAAAGAATAACACTAGAAAAGACCATGAAATAATATTTTGCACCAAAAATCCATATTGAAAGCTATAGAGTACTCGAGTGGTTTACCTTGAAGAAAATGTCACAATATTAAGTTACTCCCTGATCCCCTATAGTGACAGTTTTTCTATGAACAACGACTCTATAAATCCGGTCATCTTCACTCATATATTGTCGTTTATATGAAGAAACAAATGATGCAACATTGTCCTATAGGGTTCTTTTTTCTTAAAAATTATGTAGTGTCAGAGACCCAGACACCCCTTTTTTTAGCATCATTTTCTCTTAATAGAAGTGATGCAAGAAGTAATCATATTACCCTGCTTGTGAAACTAGAGTGTGCACTTTGCACTTGCAAAACCATGTTGTTCATCTTCACCCACCTTATTTATGTCATCTAGGATTCTTTGATGTCGCTGCCTCTGCCACTCCATTAGAGCAAGTAATTTGACATCTGCACCATTGCATGCTCTTCACACAATCGATGATCCTTCTTCATTGTTGTGCAACACTGTTGCTTCCTCTTCCTCAATAAGTCGAGTGTTGCCACATGTTTGCATAAAAAATGATGCAACAACTTTTGTCCTCTTCCACTATTATGATGTTGCTGCCATCCTACCACCATCATACTCATCTCCTTCTCATACTCGATGTTGCTGCCAAAAATTAGCCATTTACACCAATGACACACAATGTTCATTCCCATCCTCTTCCTCTTTTATGTGCCACCAATGGAACCCAACATTCTTGTGCCCATCCTCTTCCATTGTTCCTCTCTAAGAATGTGTTGCTTCCTCCTTGTGTTCTATGTGGACTTCTATGTTAGGACATAGAGCCTCTGACTTCCAATTTTTTTGATACATGCAGATAATCCTTCTTCTATATCTCAATTTCGATGATAATAAGTTTAATAATAATATATTCAATGATGTTAACTTTCTTTAAGATGCAAATGATGATAATTGCATAAATTTGTAAAAATGTACACACATACATTTTTTATCTCTGGTGTCAACTTTGATGACATCAATTTTTCAGAGAAGCCAACACCTCAAATAGTCACGTTGGTTGCATAATCCCAAATGTCATAGTAGGTCATGTTTTGTTGTTGAGGAAAATATAGGGTTACCACTTTCATTTCCACGTTGGTTGCCTAGGGACGAACCAACATCACAGGCAACCTGTGAAATTCAATTTTGTTGAAAGGCTGGAGAAATACATGTTGCATCTATTGACAATAATTGACACTACATCACTTCCTGTAAAATGAATTTTACCTTAAAAAATCCTTTTATCGTTGGGTTTTATCTACCAAAGAGATACGTCCAATATGTTTTTTGTTCCTCTTGCATGAACTGATGATATTGGGATCCCACCATGTACCTCTAAAAATATGTTCCCCTCAAACTAGGTTATGTCATCAGTTTACCTCTTGAAACTAATATGATAAGCCTTATTCAGGGAAGAAAACTTCTTAATAGGGCTAAGGACATATGTTTTTGGTTTCCTAATGTCATACTAATGACATAGATATCCCTATGTAAATAGTTTGGATCTTGAAATTGATATCTTAGGTCTTAGTGAGGGTCACATATTTTTAATGGGAGGTTCAAATATATGTTGTCATTTCTCTTAAGAGCAATTGACACTAAATCACTACGAATAACATCTATGAAATCCCCCCCATCATTCTCTATTTTCTCCATGTGCACAATTTTATGGTGCTCATAGTTGTTGCTTCTTTTCTCTTCTTTTCTCATTGCCACTAGTGTGCCTCTACTATTTCCACTATCTCTTCTTCCTCCTTTTCCCACCTTCTCCTACGACCACTACCTTCATAGCCACTCCTTTTCTGCCTCCTCCGATCACCATTCTCCTGTGTCCACCACTGCTACTCATGATGCTTGATCTACCATCGCCATTGCAGATGTTGCTTTCTTTTTGCTAGTGTTGATAATGTTGATTTTGCTTTTTCTTTCATCACCTCTTTACTATGTGACTAGGGTGTGTTGTTTACTTTTTTTATTTTTTATTCTTTAGATCTAGTTGTTGATTTTTTATATTAGGGATAAACTCTTGTATTTACATGCTTGTCTATCGTCATGTGTGGAAATTCATGTAAAGTTGCTTATTACATGCTTGTTAGGTCCCTAAACTATAGTTGTCTATATAATTAGAATTGAAAAGTATCCCTAGGGAAATTGATCTATAGTTGCTTGTTTGGAATCTTCATATAAACCTTGAATATTATGATTGGTATCAATATCCATATTTGGTATGATGTCTAACATTATTTATTCAGACCAACCCCCAATCTAATGATGACATATTATGATAGAAGACAAATAGATGTCGCATAGAGACCGACCCTAATAACTAAATATTAATATTGAAATTCAAAGTTTTGAACCCAAACCATAATTAGTAAACACTGATTTAATCTCTAAACACTAATATATAAACCATTTTGTTGGCCTAGAAACCTATCTAAATTTTGTAACTAGGAGTAAATATTGGATAGACACCAATTTCGAACTATTTTTGAACACTTAATAATACTTGGGATGTATATGTATAATGTGGATTTGGTTTGTAAGATGTTTTTTCAGCATTTTCTCATTTATTCTATAAGTACATATGTACCCATCTACATTGTTTTTGTTCAAGAACTGCATGGAAATATTTCTAAAATTTTCTTGAAAATTGGAGACACGTTCAGCATCCACAATGGGATTGAGTGTTAAAGAATGGGATAGGTAGTACACATTCATCACTAAATCTTAAATCCTAAATCCTAAATCCTAAAACCCTAAACCCTAATATTTAAAATCAGTTACTATACTCTATTAGCCTAGAAACCCATCCAAGATTTTCTGACAAGGTGTAAATCTCAAATCATCCCTCATTTGGGACTGTTACAGAACACTTAATCTCATTTAGGTTTTAATTGTATAATGTGTATTCAGTTTTCAATATGCTTCATTAACACTTCCCATGTTTTTTTTAAGTTCATATGTAGTTGGGTATTTGCCCATCTATATCGACGTATGTTGAGAACTGTAGATAAATACTTGTGAAACAATCATAAAAATTAAATGAACTTACTATTAAGAATTAATGTTTCAAGAATGGGATATGTTGTGAACATTCATTGATAAGTAGATAACACTTGATTCAATTCAAATATATTTAATTTTAAAATTGATGTAACTAGAGACTTATTCAATACTTTTTTTCCATGTGATCAAATAATGTATCAGTCATGGATTTCCATTCTAAATTACTAAATAGGAAATTATCTAGAGATAAGTTCAATTTCTTATGTAGGAACTACTGCAACAACTTGATAGTCGACATTGTTGACAAAATCAAAAGTCAAGTCATGTACCGCGTGATTATACAAGGCTATACATAATGGTATTGGCATGGAGAGATTCCTAAAATGAGATTAGAAGATGTTTATGGTGGCACTTGTGTTGAAGAAGAAATTACCTATTATGATAATATGAATGAACCAATTCTTATAGAAATGGTTTATGTGATGCTAGATAATTGTGGGGTAAATTTTATTGATCCACCTTGCTTATTTAGAAACAATGAGCATGATGCTGAGAGACTGTTATACTTAAGTTGTACTACGTTTATGATGTTGAGAGACTGAAAGCTAACGATAGGTGGAGTGACAAAGCCATCATGTCTTTGTTGAAAGATATTCTTCCTAAAGACAATGCTATTCCAATCTCAACATATGAAACAAAGAAATGTTGTGCCCAATGGGAATGGATGACAAGAAGATACATACATGCTCATATGATTATGTCTTATTTCAAAAGGACTATGTTGATATAAAAATTATGTTCAAGATATGGGATATTAAGGTACAAAATAATGACTTTGGATAAGGTCAAAATTGACTCTCTTACCAAGGTGATGTGGTATTGTGACAATGTGAGTTTTCCCTCTTTTCTACTATTTATTTTATCTTTCACCTTTATAATGATCATTTACAATATATTTTGACTCCTTGATCAATATAGATACTCAAAATCAAATTCTTTTGCATTTTATGAATTTTATGCACTCTTGGACACTTTAATTTAACTTAATACACCTCTTTGAACAAATGCTTGAGTTTGACTAATTAACTTTATCTTTTGGTCTCCAAACTTTGGCACATTACTCTACACTTCATGTTGATATTATGGTCCAAATTTGAGAGCATTTGCACCTTCCCATGATTTTATGCCATTTTTCTAAGATTCCAACGTTTTCTTAGCTTTTTTAGCCCTTTTTCTTCCTTTTTCCCTCCCTTTTCCTTGTTGGGCCTGGCCCATTCCTGGTTTAGGGTGCCGCTGGGCAAGGCGGGTGACCCAGCAGCCTTGGATCGTGATCCAACGGCGCTGGGGTCATCCCCTACCTCGCGCCAGGGTTGGAACGGATCCACGATGGACCAGCCGTCACCTCGCCCGACCCCAAGCGATCAAACCTGACCGACTACACCCGAAAACTCGACCAATGGATCCGCATCCCTTTCTCGAAGCTTCCACAAGAGTCGGTGCTATGGAATCGTGGCTTGGAGGCCAAGGAAACCAAGCCAATCTTGGACTGCGCCGGCTCCCTCATAAACCCTAACCCTAGCTTCGGGTCCCTATAAAAGACCCCCTTTGGGTTCGTCGCGCCCCCACGATCTCGACCAGCACCTGATCTCCTCGTGCCCCCTTCTTCTCCGGCCGCTACACCACCGCAGAGCAGCTCTGCTCATGGGCATGTTCGTTTGGTTGGGGTGAGCAGCAGAAACCGTCCGATCGAAGCCCACGCTGGTCCCGGCTGAGATCGAACGACCAAGAACCCCTGCGAGCGCCCTCTCCTGCTTGGGAACGTGATTTCACTCCTGTCGCTGATCGGCTTCGCGTGTCCACGGTGGACCGACGATCAACGGCCCGCTATTTTTTGGTAATCCTGCTCTCTGTCCTAAATTCCAGTAAATAGCCTTTTTCTTGCAAAATCGATATCCTAAGATCCGTACCTCCAAAAATAGTGAATCTATAGTCTATTTTGATCAGGAAAATCCAACTCATCTGTTAAAAATACTTGTGAAGTCTAATTCTCGACTTTTATCACTGATATGCCATGATCTTGATCCTTTTCCTATTTAATTATCTTATATGATGATTAATCTTAAAGGAAATCTTATTCCTATTTCTAATGATCATTCTGAGTCACCAAATCATCTTTTGACAAAATAAGGATGAGATATAATCCTCTTGACTCTTTACCCTAAAAATATGAATCATGTACTTTGAAATAGGGTTTATTCTAATATAATGATGCTCTACCGTGATTTAGGAAAAATCCTCTTAATCATAGGACTCCCTGATCTAATTTTGAGTCCAATTGTACTATCTGATATTGGGAATGATCTAGAGATGTTGAATAATGATATTGATAATTAGGGTTGACATGTATTCCTAAATATACCTAGGAAGGTCATCCATTCATGAAACATGCTCGATACTTGAATATTTGTTGGACTTTTGGAAATATTGTTGATGACCTAAACCTAAGGTAGACATAGGGAAATGTAACCCTAATCTAGAATAACAAAGCATGATCTTTTTTTAAAATAACTATGATCTTGACCCTTGATCCAATATTTGATCTAGGATCTGACTCAAAGGGTTGATCTTCTCTCTCTCTTGGGATATGTACTCCAAACACTCTTTAGAAAGGTACGCTATTATACTACTCCTCTTTGGTTGTATGATGATATTTTCTTAGGTATCTCTTGAATTATGCTTGGCTAATTATTTGGATGAAATATTGTTCCCTATGAATAGTCTTTCGTTTTTCTTCTATATTATATGTTGAGGAATATGAAATCTAAATCACTAGACCCATTATGACTGCCCGTATATTGATGTTGATAATGATGTTGGAAATATTGATAATGTTGATATTGGATATAAGCAAAACTCTTTCTTTGGAAGGAGGGATTTTGCACTTGGATCTCCTATCTCATATGGTGAGAAGGAGCTTGGTGACCCCCATCGCGTTGGGGTAATAGAGTCACCCAAATTAATATAAGCATGCTTCTTGAATTACAGCATAATGGGAAATTCGTAATAAAATTTGTTGTTTGAATAACATTTTGGTTTTTGGAAATCATTCGATAATGATTTGAAACATAAGTCCTGCCAAGCATACTAGTTTTCATTATAAAACGGTTTTACTTGTTTTTATATAGTGTACCGTGCAATTACATTGACTTTGTGTCTTGATTTTCTTGATTTTAGGTAATACAAGGAACTAGATTCATCTACTCTTTCATCTACTGCAATAAAGACTGCTACATCTTATGGACTCTACATGGGAGCTAATTGTAAAAGGGGATGTAGTTGTAGGCTAGTTCTTATCTCTTTCTTTTCCTATTGCCTACGGGCCTGATGTACTAAACTTTTGGTTCATTTTAATAAAGAAGGATGTTATTTCATTTTTGCATATTATCTGTGTGTAAATTTTCGGGCCACTCAGGGACGGGCGCTCTCATCCCTCTAACACTGCCCTTTTGGACAGTGGGATTGGGATTAGGGTAAGAACGGATCCGTGACAGTTGGTATCAGAGCCATAACACACTTAATATGCATTAGTGAAATGATGTTCTTAATCGCTGAACCAAGGAAGCCCTAAAATCCACTATGGTGAAAACTGAGGTGTCTAGAAAGAACACAAGGGGGTTCTGGCATAATTCCTCCCATCCGTCTTCACGGTGGCTGAGGTTCCTCCTGCTCCACGTGGCCTTAGTTGATCCAGAAATGGATGGAAGGACTTCCTATAACCCTAGAGAGTCTTCTAGCATCTCATCTCTTCTTTAAGGATTACCCAAGCCACATATTAGAAGGAAATAGGATGACTCCTCATCTTCTCGTTCTCCTTAAGGTGTCATGACTTTATCTATATACTCTCTCTATTTTGGGTAAATTAAGGACGGGAACAACTAAAATTCGAAAATAAATTGAGAAAACTTGTTGCAATATTTCCATGATCTATCATATTCTTGCTTTGAAAGTAATAAATAAGAAAACTTATATTAGTTGAACTCTTGCAGATGGCCCCAAAAACCAGGAACAACAGGGATGGTGAAGGGACCTCTGGTACTAAAGATAAGGGGAAGAAGCCCCGCATGGAGGATGATGAAGATGTCGGTTCTGCCAATAAGACCAACAATATGGGGGAATGGGAGTTAAAACAAAAGGCCATTATGGATGCCCTTCATGACCCAGCTGTTCGTACAGCATCCCTTGTACCCACCCAAAACCCAAAACCCACCACTATCCAGGATTTTCTGAAACTCAGCCCTGAAACCTTCTATGGGGAAGACAAAGATGATGTCCTAGACAAAGCTGATGCCTGGTTAGTGTCCATGGAAAACACCTTTAGGGTTTTGAGGTGCCCTGAACAAGACAAAGTTGGTTTTGCCACCTACCAGTTGAAGGGAGCAGCCAAATTATGGTGGGAGAATTACATCCGATCACAACAGGTCATCCCTGTCAACTGGGAAGCCTTCAAACCCATTTTTACCAATCGTTTCCAACCCACATCTGAGAGAAAGGAAAAACAAAAACAATTCCTCACCATGACTCAAGGAAACAACACAGTGGCTGAATACAGCCGACAGTTCCGCTTGCTAGAGAGACATGTCACCAACCTCACTGAAGAACAAAAACTTGACCGTTACATTGATGGGCTTTTCATTACCCTAAAAGCTTTTGTATCCTCATCCAAACCTGCCACTTTCCAAGATGCCTATGACCATGCCTTGTCCATGGAGAGAACCCTGGGGATGGGACACGGGAAACCTTTACCTACCCTTGCCTACCTAGGCCTGACTGAGGTTGCACTTGCTAAACCTGAACCAAAGGGAAAACCCTATATTGGTGGAAATAAGAACAGAAACCGACATAAGAACCAGAGGAACCCTCCTGCCCAATGCCAGAACCAGCATTACAACTGTGGTCCTGCTCAAAACCAGAATCATGGCCAAAACAGGGGCCCAGGCCGGAATGCCAATATTCCTCGTTGCCGTAACTGTGGTAACTTCCACCCTGGCCAGTGCAAGTATCCGTCCCCGGTCTGCTATTACTGCAAATAGGAGGGTCACTTCAGAGATAGCTGCCCCCACCCTCCTCCAGCATGGGCCAGGCAAGGTGAACATATACATGCTCGTGTCTTTGCTGTGAATGCAGATGAGGCGAAGGCCAACGAAAACAAAGTCATGGAAGGTACCTTTTAAATTCAAGATTATTTCCAGAACTTTATATCATGATTATCTTGTACATAGTCCTTACATGAAATATATGTATACGTAGGTATGATGAAAATCTCCGATCATTTCGTTGTTACTCTTTTTGACTCTGGGTCAACAAATACCTTCATGTCTAAGAATCTTGCTTGTATGTTGAATTTTGAAATAAGGGACTTAGGGTACGTGCTTGATGTAACTACCCCAAGTGGGAAGATGAAAGTCTCCTAATATATTGTCAAGAAGGTCCCTCTATCTTATGTTGGACGTAGTTTTGAGTCAGATTTCATAATCTTAGACATGGAAGACTTTGACCTTATTTTATGGATGGATTGGCTCCATAAAAATCATGCTCTAATCGATTGTCGTGCCAAGAAAGTCATCATTTCCAAACCCAATCTCCATATTCTTGTAATTCCTGGAAGGACAGATCAAAATCAAAATGTTGTCATTTCTCTGATTAAAGCCCAAAGCTTGATAGCTAAAGGGTGCAAAGCCTACCTAGCAACTGTAACCATAGTCAATCCTGATACAAGTGCCCTAGAAAATATTGATATAGTGCGAGATACCCGAGTGTCTTTCATGAGGAGCTCCCTGGGCTACCACCAGATCGTGATGTTGAGTTTTCTATTGATTTAGCACCTGGTACCGCACCTATTTCTCGGGCACCCTATCGGATGGCTCCTGCTGAATTGACTGAGCTAAAAAAGCAGTTGCGAGAATTGCTTGACAAGGGTTTCATCCACCCTAGTACCTCTCCTTGGGGAGCCCCCATTTTATTTGTCAAGAAAAAGGATGGTTCCCTTCGCATGTGTATTGACTATCGTATGATCAATCAAGATACTGTGAAAAACAAGTATCCACTGCCCAGAATTGATGACCTTTTCGATCAACTCCGTTCTACCCATGCCTTTTCAAAAATTGATCTTTGTTCTGGTTACCACCAACTCAAAGTTAAGGATGAAGACATTCCTAAAACAACCTTTCGAACCCGATATGGGCATTATGAATTCCTTGTCATGCCTTTTGGGTTGACTAATGCCCTTGGTGTGTTCATGAATTTGATGAATAGTGTCTTCCAACCTTTCCTCGATGAGTTTGTAGTGGTCTTCATTGATGATATATTGATATATTTGACTGATACTGAATCACACCGCATCCACCTTCGCAAAGTTCTTGACATCCTCCAATCCCAGAAATTCTATGCAAAACTGTCCAAATGTGAATTCTAGATTTCTGAAGTCATGTTCTTGGGCCACATAATTTCTGGTGGGAAAATTTCTGTCGACCCTGCCAAAGTCTCAGTTGTTCTTGAGTGGCAAGCCCCAAAGAATGTTTCGGAGATCCACAGCTTTCTAGGTCTTGCTGGCTATTATCGACATTTTATTCAGAACTTCAGCAGAACTGCCTTGCCTCTCACTAAGCTCACCAGAAAAGGCGAACAGTTTATCTGGTCAAAGGAGTGCGAGTCCAGTTTTCAAGAGCTAAAGACAAAGATGACAACTGCACCTGTCTTGACTCTTCCCTCGAGAAATGATGGGTTCATCATCTTCATCGACACATCAAGGTTTGGTCTGGGTTGTGTTCTCATGCAAGAAAGAAAAGTAGTTGCTTATGCCTCTCAACAATTGAAGCCAAATGAGGTCAACTACCCAACCCATGACCTCGAACTTGCCGCCATCATATATGCTTTGAAAATATGGCGACACTACTTGTATGGTGCCACCTTTGACATCCTCACTGACCATAAGAGTCTAAAATACATCTTGACACAGAAGGATCTAAATCTCAGACAGAGGCGTTGGCTCAAGTACCTTAAAGACTATGACTTCACCATTGCCTACCACCCCGGTAAGGCAAATGTGGTGGCCGATGCACTCAGCAGAAAGCAGGCTAAATGTGCTGCTGTATTTACTACAGAATGGAAGAACATGGAAGTCATGTCACTTTGGGCCCCAAGGCGTATGGGCAACGTTCTTAGATTGGCCAGTGTCCATGTAAAACCGGGCCTCCTGTCTGAAATCCTGGCAGCACAAAAGAATAGCAAGAGCCTTGATGATATGACTAAGCTTTTAGAGAAGCCCCAAACTCATCTGACAGTCGGTATGGATGGTGGAATCCGATACAAACAGCGCATATGGGTCCCAGAAGATTCAGTCATGATAGATATGGTGTTACGAGAAGCTCACGGGTCAAAATATACTGTGCATCCTGGATCGAAAAAGATGTACAAGGATCTGCAAAGGCACTTTTGGTGGAGGAATATGAAGAACGACATTGCTACTTTCATCTCCAAGTGTCTGACCTGCCAACAGATCAAGGCTGAACACCAACGTCCAGGAGGTCTTCTACAACCCCTACCCATCCCCGAATGGAAATGGGAAAACATCACCATGGATTTTGTGGTGGGACTACTCAGGAACAGGAAAGGGAGTGACGCCATTTTGGTTATAGTTGATCGTCTCACTAAATCGGCCCATTTTATTCCAATCAAGACAACAACTAAGGTTCCTGAGTTAGCAGAACTTTACGTTCGAGAGATAGTCAGGCTGCATGGAATTCATGTATCTATAATATCTGATCATGATGCAAAGTTCACTTCTCACTTGTGGCGACAAGTACAGGAAGAACTGGGAACTCAATTGAACTTCAGCACTGCTTATCACCCCCAAACAGACGGACAATCTGAGAGGACAATCCAGGTTCTAGAAGACTTGCTGAGATCTTGCGTTCTTGATTGGGGTGGTTCTTGGGACCACTACCTTCCTCTCATTGAGTTTGCCTACAACAATAGCTACCAATCCAGTATCAGCATGCCTCCCTATGAAGCTTTGTATGGAAGACCGTGTAGATCTCCTCTTTACTGGGATGAAGTAGGTGAAAAACGAATTCTGAAGTCTGAGGAACTGCAACTCTATTCTGATAATGTCAACCTAATCAAGCAAAGGTTAAAAAGGGCACAAGATCGTCAGAAGTTTAATGTTGATGCACACAGGACTGACACTCAATTTTTAGTAGGTGATCATGTTTTCCTGAAGATTCGACCCATTCGAGCCATTGCAAAGAACAAAGGAAAACTCAGTCCTAGATATGTGGGTCCTTTCGAAATTCGGGATCATATTGGGGAATGTGCTTATAGGTTGGCTCTACCTCCACAATACAACATGATGCACAACGTCTTTCATGTGTCGAACTTGAAGCGGTATGTCAAAGACCCTAGCCATGTCCTCAATCATGAACCAATTGAATTAAAGGACACCCTTGTATACCAAGAAACTCCAGTCAAGATACTTGATACTCGCACCAAGGAACTCAGAAATAAGAAAATCGATATGGTTAAGGTGTTGTGGAAGCACCATGGGAGTGATGATGCTATTTGGGAGTTGAAGTCAAACATGGAGGAACGTTTCCCTGACCTCTTCAAGGAAGTTTGAATTTTGGGGACAAAATTCTTTATATGGAGGGGAGGATGTGACAATGTGAGTTTTCCCTCTTTTCTACTATTTATTTTATCTTTCACCTTTATAATGATCATTTTCAATATATTTTGACTCCTTGATCAATATAGATACTCCAAATCAAATTCTTTTGCATTTTATGAATTTTATGCACTCTTAAACACTTTAATTTAACTTAATACACCTCTTTGAAAAAATGCTTGAGTTTGACTAATTAACTTTATCTTTTGGTATCCAAACTTTGGCAAATTATTCTACACTTCATTTTGAAGTTATGATCCAAATTTGAGAGCATTTGGACCTTCCCATGATTTTAAGCAACTCTTCTAAGATTCCAACGTTTTCTTAGCTTTTTTAGCCCTTTTTCTTCCTTTTTCCCTCCCTTTTCCTTGTTGGGCCCGGCCCATTCCCAGTTTAGGGTGCCGCTGGGCAAGGCGGGTGTCCCAGCAGCCTTGGATCGTGATCCAACGGCGCTGCGGTCATCCCCTACCTTGCGCCAGGGTTGGCACGGGTCCACGATGGACCAGTCATCACCTCGCCCGACCCCAAGCGATCAAACCTGACCGGCTACACCCGAAAACTCGACCAATGGATCTGCATCCCTTTCTTGAAGCTTCTGCAAGAGTCGGTGCTATGAAATCATGGCTTGGAGGCCAAGGAAACCAAGCCAACCTTGGGCTGCACCGGCTCCCTCATAAACCCTAACCCTAGATTCGGGTCCCTATAAAAGACCCCCTTTGGGTTCATCGCTCCCCCACGATCTCGACCAGCACCTGATCTCCTCGCGATGTGCTCTCCCTCTCACGCCCCCTTCTTCTCCGGCCGCTACATCACCGCGGAGCAGCTCTGCTCGCGGGCGGGTTCGTTTGGTTGGGGTGAGCAGCAGAAATCGTCTGATCGAAGCCCACGCTGGTCCCGGCTAAGATCGAACGGCCACGAATCCCTGCGAGCACCCTCTCCTGCTTGGGAACGTGATTTCACTCCTGCCGCTAATTGGCTTCGCCTGTCCACGGTGGACCGACGATCAACGGCCCGCTATTTTTTGGTAATCCTGCTCTCTGCCCTAAATTCCAGTAAATAGCCTTTTTCTTGCAAAATCGATATCTTGAGATCCGTAGCTCCAAAAATAGTGAATCTGTAGTCTATTTTGATCAGGAAAATCCAACTGATCTGTTAAAAATACATATGAATTCTAATTCTCGACTTTTATCACTGATATGCCATGATATTCATCCTTTGCCTATTTAATTATCTTATATGATGATTAATCTTAAAGGAAATCTTATTCCTATTTCTAATGGTCATTCTGAGTCACCAAATCATCTTTTGACAAAATAAGGATGAGATATAATCCTCTTGACTCTTTACCCTAAAAATATGAATCATGTACTTTGAAATAGGGTTTATTCTAATATAATGATGCTCTACCTTGATTTAGAAAAAATCCTCTTAATCATAGGACTCCCTGATCTAATTTTGAGTCCAATTGTACTATCTGATATTGGGAATGATCTAGAGATGTTGAATAATGATATTGATAATTAGGGTTGACATGTATTCCTAAATATACCTAGGAAGGTCATCCATTCATGAAACATGCTCGATACTTGAATATTTGTTGGACTTTTGGAAATATTGTTGATGACCTAAACCTAAGGTAGACATAGGGAAATGTAACCCTAATCTAGAATAACAAAGCATGATCTTTTAAAAAAAAACTATGATCTTGACCCTTGATCCAATATTTGATCTAGGATCTGACTCAAAGGGTTGATCTGCTCTCTCTCTTGGGATCTGTACTCCAAATACTCTTTAGAAAGGTACGCTATTATACTACTCCTCTTTGGTTGTATGATGATATTTTCTTAGGTATCTATTGAATTATGCTTGGCTAATTATTTGGATGAAATATTGTTCCCTATGAATAGTCTTCCATTTTTCTTCTATATTATATGTTGAGGAATATGAAATCTAAATCACTAGACCCATTATGACTGCCCATATATTGATGTTGATAATGATGTTGGAAATATTGATAATGTTGATATTGGATATAAGAAAAACTCTTTCTTTGGAAGGAGGGATTTTGCACTTGGATCTCCTATCTCATATGGTGAGAAGGAGCTTGGTGAACCCCATTGAGTTGGGGTAATAGAGTCACCCAAATTAATATAAGCATGCTTCTTGAATTACAGCATAATGGGAAATTCGTAATAAAATTTGTTGTTTGAATAACATTTTGGTTTTTGGAAATCGTTCGATAATGATTTGAAACATAAGTCCTGCCAATCATACTAGTTTTTATTATAAAATTGTTTTACTTGTTTTTATATAGCGTACTGTGCAATTGCATTGACTTTGTGTCTTGATTTTCTTGATTTTAGGTAATGCAAGGAACTAGATTCATCTACTCTTTCATCTACTGCAATAAAGACTGCTACATCTTATGGACTCTACATGGGAGCTAATTGTAAAAGGGGATGTAGTTGTAGGCTAGTTCTTATCTCTTTCTTTTCCTGTTGCCTACGGGCCTAATGTACTAAACTTTTGGTTCATTTTAATAAAGAAGGATGTTATTTCATTTTTGCATATTATCTGTGTGTGAATTTTCGGGCCACTCAGGGACGGGTGCTCTCATCCCTCTAACATTGCCCTTTTTGACAGTGGGATTGGGATTAGGGTTAGAACAGATCCGTGACAGGTATCTACCTATAATACCACAATTTCAATGCTTGTTTTTTCATTACTGTAGCTGTGCATAATTTATATTGGCATGGAAACATAAGAAAACACAAGGATGAAATCCTACAACATGTCTCTAATTCCCTACAATGGAAAGAAATTGATTTATTATAGCCTATATTTGGTGAAGAAGTCAAGAATTTAAGATTTGGGATTTAAACCGACAAGATATATCTATAGGAAACATTAAGCAACCAACATAGCACTTGTTTTGGTATGATTGTCATATACAACCTTTGTCCTTGGTTTTGTATGAAAAATAAGTATGTCATAATATGCTTATTGATATTGAGACCCAAACAAAATGGAAATCATATTGATGTTTTTCTTGAACCTATATTTGATGACTTAAACAAACTCTTGGGAGAAGGCGTGATGACTTCTAATGTTTCACAAAGAGAGACATTTCATTTGCATGCTATGTTGTTTTGCACTATTTATGACATTCAAGAATATGGTAATTTGTATGGATACAGTGCAATAAGATCCAAATCATACCCTATATGTGAGAAATAAAATGATTAAATATGAGAAAAAAAATATGGCGGAAAGATTGTATATCTTGGTTATCAAAGGTTTCTTCCAAAAGTGCATCGTTAACAAATTTGTGAAAATATTCATTATCTCAATTGAGGAAGAAAGTGTTCCCTAAACATATATTAGGAGAGTATGCTTATGAAAAGGTAAAATACATGTCAATGTATTTGGTAAAAGACCACCATGTACTATTCCTACATTTGATAAATCTTTATTGAAGAATAGGTAAATATTAATGGATCTTCCAAATTGGAGTTCTTTCATTGTTAGACACTGTATTAATGTCATGCATGTTGATAAAAATGTTTGTGATAATGTCATTGGTACTTTGTTGAATATACTAGCAAAGACTAAATATGGCATCAAATCCAAAATGGACATACATGGAAAGTGTATAAGGAAATAATTAACAATAGAAGTTAGCAATGATCTCTACACATATTTAACTCCTTCTTGTTACGCCTTTCCTAGATAGGATAAGAGAACTTTTTATGACTGATTTCGTTCTATTAAGGTACCGAATGGATAGTCTTCCAATATCTATTGGTTGGTATCAATGAAGGATCTAGAGCAAATAGGTCTAGAATCTCATGATTTTCATACACTAATGCAACAAATATTTCCTCTGGCTTTTCAATCTATACCACCAAAGCATATAAGATTTTCAATCGGTAGCTTTGTTTCTTCTTCAACACTCTATACATCAAAGTTATTGATCCCGAAAATCTTGATAAACTGCAAAGAAAAGTGGTGTTTACCTTGTACCAACTTGAGATACATTCTCCTCCTTTATTCTTTCATATAATGACACATCTTGTTGTCCATTTGACTAGGGAATTGAAAACATTAGGTCCAATTTTCTTGCATTGGATGTATCTTTTTGAATGGTACCATGAGTTTTGTAAAGGTAATGTTTGAAACTATTATCAGCATGAAGGGTGTATTATTGAGGGTTATGTGGCTGGGAAGATTATGGAATTTTGTAATAATTCTCTGAATTTCAATGAAGCTCCTTCCAATGCAACGAATATTGTCACTTATTCTGGCAAAGGGACTTTAGGACCACAAGTTTAAGTAATTAGTCATGAGATGTGAAAACAAGAACAATTGTATGTTTTATAGAACATCAACAAGGTGGGTTTTTATATCACCGAACACAAATTTTATCAAGACAAAATACCCTTGAGCCAATTTAATGTGGTTTGAGAGAATAATCAGACACCAATATATGTTGTTTGAAGATAAAGTCTTCCGTCATCTATCTCAAACACTAAATTATATTGCTAAAATTATCAAATGGCTGACCTTAAAAATAAAAATTACTGTCATATCTTATGGAGGGTTTGACATAATTGTATTTTTGTACTACACAAAATGTCAAGATGATAAGAGTGTCATTCAAAATAGGGGTCACCCTTCAAGCCTTTTCATTACATTTTTCTAGTGTGAAGGATAAGAATTCACATGAAGGTATAAAATCTTATTATGATGTCATTGAAGACATATGGAAATTTGAATACATAGATTTTAGAGTTGATGTCTTTATGTGTAATTGTGTTGATAACAAAAAATAGTTGTAGTGGATGAATTCGATTTTGTATTAGTGATATTTGAAAATATTGGCAAAAAGATGAACTATTCATTTTGGCATCATAGGTGAAGCAAATATTCTATATTGATGATCATACAAATGAAAAATAGTTTGTCATTCTTCATGGGAAATTGAACTCATTACATATTGTATAGATGAAGAATAATTCTATGACAATTACAATGATTCTAGTCCATTCTTAGTTGTCTTTCCAAGTGTTAAACACTAATGAATATATGTGTCAAGGTCACAGAAGGAATATTAATTGATGAGAAATCCAACCAACACTAGATGCATGCATTTATAATCTTTATCACTTAGTTGTTTTATACGATAGATGTGCATTTTGCATTCTATATTAGAGTTATATATGTTCATATCCTAGATATGAAATATAATTTTTTTATTACCTATATGTATTTCTTGACTACTTTTAATATGATATATTTTTATATGTCGTATAAGGATGACCAGCATGAGGATCTTACTAGGTCTGCTGATGAATACCATGAGGGTGCTAACGATGAGAATGATACAGGTGTGGTTGATGAGAAGCATGATTGTGCATGTAAAAGACACATCACTTTTATGGACAAGTTATCAACATAAAGGACAACGGTCTGAAGTTGGCCATTGACTTTTATGTATCAAGAAATCCTATTGCGATCAATCATGGTGCTTGAAGGCAGTATTTAAGGGTTACTATTCATAAAAAAGCACCCATAACAATGCAACCATAGCATAAAGTTGAACCTGCCCTGAAAGACCTCATTTAGAAGAATGTAACTGTGAGATATATGCATTTATGCTACTTATAAAGTGTTTCATATTATCTTTCACATTTATGAAAGTAGTTTACAAACATCTACATGAAAATTTTGCCCATGATGAAAAATTCCATCGTCAAAGTGTGGTGCCACGTTGTGGGAGCATATTAAGGAATTTTAGAAAAAAATTCTAACAATAAACTGCATAATTAGAGACAAGAGGAAAAAATCTTACCACTAACTGATAGACTGACCAGCCTAAATCACATATCCAAAAGGAGTGGATTAAAGTAGTCAAACTTTTAAAGAGATAACCTGACTCTCAGGCCCCCACAACGATAAACGGGGTCCGATGTAGCGATCAGGGTCGAACACAGGGACAAGGTTGGTTGTGTTAAGAACGCGGAATTAAAACACTCGTATACTCCAGCCAAAAACGGTGTAAAGAGATGTTCCCTAAGGAACGGTAGCAGAATAGTAAAACAAACAAGAAAAAAGAAATGAATTGTAAACAAATATATGATGGAGAACTCAGATTGGGGTTCACCAACTAAAGCACCTTGCCAATATGTAATATTGTCTCTCTCTCTCGTATACTCATATCAAGATTACAAGCAACCAAGAAAACATCTATTCCACTCTCTCCTAAGATGAGGATAGATCTAGTCTAAAAGAAGCCTCTCTCTCGAGATGACAACTTAAAAACCCACGTAGCAAAACATATGGTTTAAAGCTTAAGCATTCCAACACTCTCGTGCATTCATACCACTCCATGACACAGGATAAAAAAAAATATTACTCTCTCGAGATATCAACAATCAAACATCACTATATGGTAGCTAAGCATACAAGTGAAGCATTAAAAGAGGTGCATGGAGATAATCTTGATAAGAGTATGTATATTAAAAAGAAAGAGACAATATACATGTTGGGAGAGCCTTAGCGACTACTCCCAACCCAAGTTAAGGAGTTTAGCTACTAATGCTTGTGGATGACATGATGGTGTTACCTAAAAACAGATCCATAAGATACCAGGAGGAGAGGAGGGAGGTACAACGGGAGGAAGTAATAAATCTAGAAGAGAAGAAATGTCATACTACATACTACTTCTTACGATCTAGATATACTGTGTGGATGGCCTTCTCCTCTCTAAGAAGGGGTGGGTGTCATCTTCTCTCTCCTTGGCTTTTTCCCTTGGAGATCCAAGACTGATGGATGGATGGTCGGGGGTGAGTCTGGAACCCAACAACACTTCGTGGCCTCAGGATCTGAACCTGAATATGATGATTTGACAAGATAGGTGGGGGCACTATTTATAGGTGACTTCCACTGACTTAGAACTGTGGTCACAGTCTGGGTTAAGTGGAGGTGAGACTGGGTCATGATCTGTGCCTTATTCATTCTCGACTAGGGTTGAGTTTGGTCGCAGCTTCATGGTGATCGCAATTGAGGTCCACTCGCATCCGATCGGTCGAGGTAGAGGTCGAGGTCTTCCCAATTGGTTGTGGTCTACAAAGACTTATCAGTGACCGCGGTTGCTTAGTTAATCGCGGTCTGCTTGACTGAAGTCCTTCTTGGTCTCGGCCACCATCAAAATTGCGGTAGAGAAGAAACTGCGGTATGTGAATCCAATCACAATCTCCTTGTCATCTGACGATCACAACTTCTTTTGGAATTGCGATCGCGGTTGGGAAAGAAGTGGACCGCGATCATGGTCTTGATCTATGATCTAATGTATGAATATCCCTGCAATCATGTGTGTGAAGCTTTAGTCACAATGATAGCAAAATTATGTGAAAAGCTAACAAAACACATACTAAAAGCGGTGTAAAATATATACACAAAGAACATAAAATGGAGTGTTATCATAGACCTATCTTGATGATTTTTTATAGGAGAAGTTTCTTGCTTCGAGGAAAATTGACGAATTCAAGGTATTGAGCCTCTTTAAATTATATTATGATTAATTAGATGAGTTCAATGTATTACATAATAAACATACATTTTGTATTAACAACACTACTCAAGATGGTAAAAAAGAAAGGCATTCAATGAATGTGAACAACCATAAGTTGGGTCCAAGTGTTTGCACATGGTGTTGCCAAAAGAGAGAGCAAGCATCTTCTTCTGAGCATCCTACTCTTAGGTTGGCTGAGTCTTCCACTCTTCTTTCACCTCTACTTAACCACAAGGAGCAGATAGACATGAGGAAATCACTCTATGGAGAAATAATCGACCCACCAACCATTGAGGTGGCTCCAAAAATGGTAAAATTCAACTCTCACATTGCATGCTCATTTTTTACCTTGTTTGTTGTGTTTTATAAACCAATCACTATTTATGATGATTTTAGGGATCCCTATCAGCAAATAAAACAAGCCAAGTTCATCCCTAATTGATGGTTTCTCCGGGTACTCCACAACATCGTAGTCATTTGAGAGGTGCTAGGTATGGTGTTGGGATAAGCTCCTATTTTGGCTCATTTGAGGAAAAGAGAAAATATGTTAATTAAGACAAATTGTCACAAGATGAGGTAGAGGACATACTAGCATAGAGAATAGAATAAGCAATCAACCACTCTCATGCTTCTCACTCTCACCCTCTTTAGACTCAAATAATACCATGCCACACTACTATTTTGATGAGGTGATTGGGAGTATTCCCGTGGGCCATCCTTAGATAGACATGTGCCACACTACTCTTATGACGTGGTGATTGGGAGTAATCTCATGGACTGACTAAGAAAGCCTTGTTTAAGTTTTTTTTGTCATATATCAGTCTTACAAGTAAATTTATATTGTGTTTGGGTATATAGAACACTATATCAAATTCAAGGTGGTGAGAAAATGTCATCTTGTAGTTAATGACCCTACCTTTAGTATCAAGAATGTGGAAGATGTTTTGCACCCCTTGGTTACACCATTTATTATGCTCCCATGCTCGATAATGTGGTCCATGTGACTATCTAACTCGCTTATCCACAATGTAGAAACACACCACTACCAATTGGCAACCGTAATAACATCAGAGTAGGAGATGCATAATGGCGTGTTGTTGTGTGACCAACAACTAGAGTTATCTATTAGACTATATGATAAATTTACATTGTATTTGTATTTATGGTTCTTTCTATTTCTATATGTACTTGACAATTAACATGAGAATACATGCATAAGATAATATTTAAAAACCCCACACAATTCCTCCTAGACAGCCTCCGATACCTATTTGTATTCTACAAGACCTATTCAAAACTCTAGGTCCTAAGTACAAGGGCTTCACATTGTGGTTAGACTATGTAGAAAAAGGGTTGACTATGGCAATGTGTATCTAGGAGGACACTATAGGGCAAGATCATGATACTAATGTATTTCTGATAGATATTGTAGAGTTGTTTACTTATGATTGGCTGAATACAATCGTGATGGAACTTTGGACACGGTGAGATATTATGGCTAAATATCTGGATCTATATGAAGATATATGTTCAATTGTTTTCTATATATCAATCCATACATATGTTTTCTAGCTTCTTATATATGAAGAGTTTACAATTCATATTAAACGATGTGACAAGTTCCATCAATGATTAAGTGTCACAATTCTATATTGATTACTTCCTTACCACATTTAGGTATTTTTCTATCATAGGAAAGAAAGTGATTATAGCTCCTTTCAATGTTGCGTAAGTTTTGGACTCTTTGCTTATAATTTTAACTTATAAATTATAGGTGTAATGGAATGGGTTTTTTGTTGTATTCCTTCTTTTCACCCAGTAATAGACTTTTGGACTTGTTGTTAGTTGTCCATGAGGAATGACCTGTGTATAACTTTGATCCTTCATGTAGTAAAATATTGACTGGGGGACACACACTCAATGTTCTAGTTGTATCATAAGTAATTTTTTAACTACCATCATATATTAATGTATGCATCATTAGATGACTATTAACTATGCAATTAAATGTATTACTTTAACTTATAGGGATTTGAAAGAATTCAAACATGTTTGAGGAATGTTAAGATAGTATTTTGAATCCAATGCATATATACTCAAACTATGCTTATTTTTATTTATTAGCATTTTGTGTAACTGTAAATTCATAGTTCCCTATATAAGATAGTATTTGGCCATGCATATACTATTTATGTGGTATATGAACGTGATTGTCCAAAATGCATAACAAGACATCAACTATATATAAAAGGTAATATATATATAGTCTTGAATTAAAATTAAATAGTCTCATTTGACAATATAAAAATTCAAATGAATCTTGAATTAAGTCATTTTCTTTGTAGGCATTCAAAACATAAAGCCCTACACATAAGAAGAACGGGATGATATACGAGAAGAGTGGGCATAGTCCTTAATTAAGAAAGTCAACATTTTATTTCAGTGTTGTAAAATATGATTTTTTAACTTTGATGTCATAATTTCTATATCAATGTGATTGTAATGACTTCTTGAATACTAAATTTGATCGAAATGAACTGTTGGTGTTATGACCGCATCTGAGCTTAATTTGTGAACTAGGGTTTACCTAAATGATTACATGTTTAATCAGATTGAACATAATATAAAACTGATCAATGATGATAGCTTAATTGTGATACGTCAAACTGAAGAATGAACTCTAATCATGATTTTATGTTGAAAAATCATGGTTTGAGAAGTGTAAATCCTAATTTCCAAAATTAGAATTTTAATAATACATTAATATGGAACATGATCATGCTAGTAGTACGGTAAATGATTTTTCTTATTTTTTATGTAACTTGGATTTACTTAAAATTTTGATATGATATGAGTAACTCAATAACGCATGTAAGTTAAAAATATTATAATATTTAGATGTTCTTTGAATGTGGTTAGTAGTTGAGCAACACTTTGACGAACCATGCTACAAACTATTGTATAGAAACATCATATTTGATTTTTTATTATTTATTGGTAGTTGTAAATGATCTAAAATCATTACCGAGAGCTCAAACCCTCAATGAAAAATGACATGCTAAATTTTCATAGTTTTTGGAGGAGTTTTTACCTATCAAGCAAACAATTTACATTAATAGTTTAATGACAGAAAATTCTATTGAAATAAATGAAAGTGCAAGTAGGGTTAATTTTAATTGACCCAAGAAGCTAAATTGCTCTATATGAACAACCTAGCACCCAAGGATCTCTTATATTTCGTGATCCATTCTAGAGAAATTAAATTCTAGAGAGAAAGGAGAGCTAGGGTTTTCAGACAAGAAGTGGTGGGTATGTTGACCTAGGGTTTCACTATCTGAGATATGATGAAATTAAGTAAGTTTAGGTTCTTTGCATAGACTTTCATCATGAATCTTCTTGCACTTGTCAAGACTCAATACCTCCTACGATTTAATATGAAATGATATCAAATACTACCTTTGTCTCACTCTTTCTCCATAATTCCCCATTTCTAGGGTCTCCAAGTTGAAAGGAAGAAAAAAATGGTGATTTTCTAGGGTTTTGATATGATTTCGAGAATTTCATATGTGGGCTACATTTTTAAGGTATTTTCACACCTTAGGGTGAGTGGGTACTTCCTTTAAATAATATATTGCACAAAATTAGATTAACTCCACTATAAATCTTCAATTCTCTTATATGTGATAATAAACCCTAAATGGTTTTCAGTTCTAGCTTGTGAAAATTGGTTTAGAGATAGATTATTTTCCATATATGATGAATTTCAAATGATAAAATTATATAAGAAATGGATTCTTATAATCTAGATAAGCATTATTGAAGTTATTACTAAAGATGGATCAATATAAAAAATTCTAAGGTTTTCAATTATGTCTGAAATTTTTGTATAATTGAATAAAGAAGCTTGCCTATTTGAATGTCCATGTTTATGAATGAATGTTTTATTAGTATATATATGTCGTATACTATCTTAGATTTTATTTTATGTTATCAGTTCTTAGTTGATATCCTAGTAAAGAGGGCAAAACCATAGCTGGTTGGAAAGTTGAAACTTTGTGAATAAACATCATGAGATTCAACTAATTCAATTATTTTATCATTATAAGTTCATTATATAAGTTTATTCTTGATGCATGATATTTTAGTGAATGGATTGAAAACCCTTCAGTTTATTCCAAGGTTTCACATATATGTTGGTTGAATGTGAATTATTGAAAGTCATCTTTTATTAGTGTATGATTATGATGCATAAAGTTATTATGCAAGTTGTATGATATGTGAATGAGGTGAATGAAACCCTAAGGATATGGTAGTTAGTATATCAAGTATTTTCAATTTATTTTTCTTTAGTATGATAAGTAGTGTTGTTTAGTTGATCAGTTTACAATGTATATTGATGACAATTTATGAAAAGAAATGTTTATAAGGTTAAATTATGAAATGTTGATTTGATGATTGAACTAAATTTAAAGAGTGAATTAGATTCTAGATACCCTAAACATTGTAGAATATTTACAAGATGAGGTCTTCTATGTGAGGAAGAAACAACCTCCCAACTGGAGGTAGTCTGAATCGAGGTAATCCAGATCATACCAGTAGGGTGTGGGGGTCTTGACTGATAGGGCAAACTCCTTATGAATTGTGTGGTACCCATTACCAAATGAGGATGTTGGTGGTACCTATATTACATGTTTTAGTGATCATTGGTTAGTAGGTCCACTGATGCACAATAATCTAGAGTGTTTTGACTCTCCAACTGAGTACCCATGTTTATAGGAGGAGTCTAGGTATATGTTCGCTCCCATTAGTCGTCAAGAGCCAAACGTGGTGATTTCCAGCACTAAATGGGGTAGATGAGACTATAGGCTTAGGAATCCAAGCACGCTTCTAAGACTTGTACATTTAGATTGTAGCTTGCAATGATGCTTTCACATGTTGTGGTACACTTCATGTGGGTTCAGGGCATAATAAGATGAATGTGAGATTAATCAAGTGTATGCAATTACTGATTTATTCCTTGGGATTTTCTAGAGTAACTTGCTCTTTGTATGTTTCTAAACTACTAGTTTCTTTTGTGATTGATTAAGAATGTTTACAGATTGATTTACTCATTGTAGTTATCTAGAGTAACCTACCATACATATGTTTGTGAATGACTATTTCCTTTATAGCGGGTTACCATTCTAATTTACATTTAGTTGATCAATATTTTGTCCCTAATTATCTGTGTGCTATACTATTTCTTTGAAGTACCCATTCACTAAGCGAGTAGGATCACCCCCGTACTCACAAATGTTTAGGGAAACCACGTGGATTGAAGAATGTCAATTCCAACATAGATCTTCCACAAAAGCTAAATATCAGATTAGTCAAGTATGTCTGTTTCAGTCACTCTAGGTCCTTGTACATAAGTGAGAGAGTTATGAATGATGATCTGTAACTTTGATTACTTAATAATAGAGAATGTATCTTATTATCATATCATACATACTTGGAAGTGTGAGAATTGTATTGAATATTTAGACATGTATCTTTATTATTGGAACTTGATTAGAGTGGTGAAGTTTTTGTTTAGGTATTGGATGTGAGAGACAAAGAGTTATGAAATTAAATAAAATGTTAAGAGTGAATTTTTTGTATCATATTTAATTATAAATTGATGGCCTAATCTCATGATCAGTGGAAATCATGGGATATGAATGTAACAACTTGGTATGAGATTTTAGGCACATTCATTAGGGACCATTAGGATAGTAAGTTATAGTCATACGTATGGCACTCATGAGGTGACGTTTCAATAGCTCTTGGAGGTCTCAGTATTTGGATACCCTAGCCCAGTATCTGAATACTTAGGTTGACCTTTATGAAGCTGCTCTATCTATTCTTCTCTAGATGCCCTGGCTAGGTATGCAGAGGAAGCAAGGACTAGAGATAAACCCTAGAAATATTAGGGTTAGGAGATGGGAAAGTAATGAAGGAGTACGAGCTTAATGTTGGCTAAATTGGACATTATTATACCCTTTGTTTTGATGATGAAAAAAATTTCATTCTTGTGGATCTAACTTGTTATTTGAGTGTTTCAGGGATAAACAAATAAGGACAAGGATAGTAAAAGATCTAGACTAATTGGAAGATCAACATGCTTATATTGCTTTTAGTTTCATGACTGTACTCAATGAAAAAACTTGTACAAAGTATATAATGTACAAGTACATATACATCATGTAAATCAAGTGTTAGATCTTCCCTATCTACTCACAACACTTAGATAGACCCTCCCCTAAGATAGAAGCACAATTACACATTGATACACATACTTAGTACATGGCTCAACACATTTAAATAGGGACTTTCTCGGTCGACAAAGACACCCTCGGTCGACAATATTATCGATTGAGAATAAACCCTACTAGCTGTTAGACTGAGTTAGAAAAGTAGTTGGGAGTTGGAATCAAATGTTACAACAGATTGACCATAACCTCCCAGTCGGTCGACAAAAAGCTTGACTGAGACAAGCTCAGTTGAAAAACTTATCGATTGAAAGAAATTCCGGACTGCACTTTTTAGCACTGAACAACTAGTTGTTGCAATGTAATTAGTAGATACCTAACGGCTACTTGAGCACTAAGAACACCCTAGAAAGTGTCTAGAATGTCCCTAAGCATATGTAATTCATTCCTATTAATAGGAGAGGTCTTAGGACACCTAAAGAATCACTTGTGCAAACAATTACACTTGAAATTCAGTCTTAGGGAGCAACAAGCAAAAGCTACACTTGCAATATGTTCGATTGAGCTCTACATTAGTGTCGTATAGCTTAGTATCTCCTAGAAACCACTCTACCACGTTCATCTATAGTGGATAGGAGATCAATATTGTGACAAAGTGGGCTTCTGGCTTAATTCCAAGGATGAAATTTCTTTTATGGTGTGTAGGATGTGATGGAGTGGACGTTTGGAATCCTAAAAAGTCTAGTGACATGAATGAACTCAGGCACATTGAGTTTGTTTTAGAGTCCCAAGAGTTTTGGTAGAGCTTGATTATTGATCGAGGTTGACATCATGATCAGGATCTCTCTTTTATAGACTTTTTGAGGAATTTAATTAGATGGTCTAACAACTGGGTTTTATCACCAAATTTGAGCAGAAGGTATCTTGAGTGGCAGGGGAAGCTATGGTTAAAATTTGGTGGCATTTGGGTTCTCCTAGAGAGAGATATCTAGGTTTGAAATTGGTGAAATAATGTGCATAATTGAGGTTTATGGGCCTATGTTTCCATCATAGGCCTAGTTGTATGCAATGTCACACGCCCCAGACCTGACTGAGCCATAGATTGGCTGCGTGGGCTTTTCTCAGCCTTTAGATTTGAAAGATCAGACGACAGCTAGTTATCCCCTACCTTGTAGTTAGAGCAAGGCAGTGGAGATGCTTGCAAGCACAATTATCCCATGATCCCACGCCAGAGAATGAGGGGTTATGTGAGAAACAAACTAAGCAGTTGTGCTCGTATCATCATATGGAGTTCATAGACACTCGAGCCATAATATTTGGTTAAGCAAATAGATAAAGCCATTCTAGTCCCTCAGCTGCTTCGCCACAATGGCGTACAAGTGGTGTGAAGAAGAGGGAGCCAGACCTAGAGAAGAGTTCGTAGGGAGACAAGAAGTAAAAGATGAAGCTAGAGGACACAAGAGTTCGGACCCAGTCTCATCGTAGACTTTTGTGAAGTTTCCATGGCTTGCGAGCTCCTCATGGCCGGAGAAGAAGATGGAGCTCGACAGGCTGCAAGGAGGGTTGCTCACTGTGAGAAAAGGCCTCGGTCGAGTCGAAGGAGACCAGGTGGTGCTTTTGGCAGCTTCAGGTGGAAGGCTAGGAGTGAGGATGACGAAACCCCTTTCTTCTGCCGCAGGAGTTGCAGGCGGCGGAGAGCTGGTGAACGGCGGCATGTGGAGCCATGAACGAGCAATGAAGAAGCTGAGCTAGTGCAGTTTTGGTTGAGAAAGCTGATGAAGCCTTCGGATCGGTGCAATGACCCATGAAGCAGCCACCATCGCTCTTCGGAGGAGCTGCCTAGCGGTGACACCCTGTTCCACAGAGGAAACAGGGGCAGTAGACTAGATCGCGAATGGGGAAGCGAGAAAGAAGGCACATACTAGGTAAACGGAACCAGGGATCCACAGATCACAGGCGTGATCCAGATCGGTAGGACCAGGACAAGGAGGCGTCCAGCACAGGACACATGGCACCCATCTATTGGCCAGAAGGTAAGAAAAATCCCAAATTACAAAGATCTTCAATAATTCATAGTAATTCACCTGAATATCAGAAAAATGCAAACAAAGTACCAAAATTCTCAGATAAATAAATAGAACACATTCGAATGATAATATCAGACTTTTGAGGCTTGAATAATAGGATACCATGTAAGATGTGTAATGCTTGTTTAATGGATAATAAATATCAGACGATGGCCTAATTATGAGAAAATATGAATAAATCTTAAATCATGTTTGTAATCCATATAAGGTGAGATATAATGATGATGATGCATGAAATCTTTCAATTTGCTTAGAATGGCTATTTAGGTCTTCTAACCCTCAATAAAATGCAATAAATGCACACATGCTCAATAAATGATGAAATTCACAGAGTAAGCTCATATTAGTATAAGGAAGCTCAATTTTAATTATGAAATCATAACGATGAACATAATCCATGTTATATGAAGATGAATCTTAATACATGTTATACAACCCTAATTTAGGTTAGTACATGTAACCTAGGGTAATATGTATTAGTAAGATAAATCTAAGACAAGAATGCAAGTAATGATGCAAATATCCTAATGAGATGTAAGATGATAAGAACTTGAGGGTGGTATATGATCTTGTCTTAATGAGGGTTTGACCAAGGTTAGAGTTGACATGAGGGATATCTGATGATTAGGTTTGTCTTGATCAAGGTATGCCATTACCTCTTACTTGTCTTATTATACAATATGCTTGTGTTATATGCATAGTAAAATACTTGGCATATGGTATTGGATGAAATGATTTATCTTGTATGATATGTTTCTTGATTTTCCGTACTTATTGGTATGAACACATGAAACATAATATATCTATTCCATTATATCCTAGCACTTCAACTCTTTGGCAGTAAAGTGCTAGAAAAGAAGTACTTCAACTCTTTGGTAGTAAAGTACTTATAAATGATCCAACTCTTTGGTAGTAGATCATAAAGGCCTTAATGCATTCAACTCTCAGGTAATAAATGCATGGATGATATAATGGAAAATATGCCTAAAAGACATGTGATCTCTTTTGTTAATAAACGTTCTTGTTCAAGTATGCTTTTCTTATATTCTTCTGTTACTGCCAAGTATTAGTTTTATCTTATTTCCAAGATATTATGAGAGATATATAAAAGACACATAGGCATACTCAGTACAATATTCTTGAATATTGTGCTGACGTGTACCACATGTAATCTTTTGTTTAAGTTGTGGACATATGTTCTTGAAGATCTAGGATAGTTGGAGTTGTATGGCAAGCTGATGTACAGGTGGACCTTTTGTCTTAAGATAATTGTAGTTTAGTAGTAGTACATATATATGTTAGAGTTTACTATTTCATATGTAATATCAAATGATGTAACAATTCATGTTGTCATTATATGTTGAATGGTGAACATGTGTTGTGGTTTTATTCATGTTCATGTGCATGTGCTATTGATTGTTTCCTTCTGACTTCCTTTGATTTTCTTCTTCTTAGCCTAGTGTGTAGTGCTCAAATTGGGATTCTCATTGAGGTGAGATTTCAATTTGGATGTCACACATCAGATTATGTTTTAGAAAATCTAGGGATGTCACAGGTGGTATCAGAGAATGGACAATAGCAAAGCCTGACATTTGCTAATTATGCAACTCAAAACCAAAAAACCTTGTACTTAATAATCTTTAGGGTTAGATTAGTTGTCTTTTAGAGACTAGATCTGACCGAGCCTCTACGTTAGCACCTAGATGTCTGAGCTCTAGGTCTAGACTGGTGCTTGTCGTATAGCAAGTCCTTAGATGTCTTTCTTTCCTTATAGTGCAGTGGTATGGGACGTTGCATTATTTGGAAATGATGTGCATCAAGGGAAGGGAAACCCTAGACATATGACACTCGTTGTCTAGAGTAGCTATAGTATTCTACACAATATTCTCACCCTTTTCACTAGTTTTCATGGCACTGTACTCTCTACTATGTGTGGGACACTCATTTTCTAGATTTGGTTTTTGATTCCAATGAGATCGAACCTCAATAGTTTTCTCTAATGCTAGTTTTATCGGAGAAAAAAAAACTATATAATATTTTATTATATGTATGTATTACAAAAATGTGTCCCCAAACATGTACGAGTAGGAGGTGGTCATGCAATCAAAGTGAAAGTGCATGACATCAGTCTAGAAGAGAGAGTAGTTCTAGATTAGATGTCTAGAGCCTTGTTTGGAATATGTGATAGATGGAATAGATGAAATAAGTTTTGATGATATGTTGTAAGTCTTATATAGATGATATAAGATGGTTTATGATAATATATGTTTGTCTTTGAGGACTTAAGTTTAGTTTTGAGGATTTGAGTTAAGTTTTGATGATGCTAGTATATATATGCCTTTCTAAGATAAGTTAAGATAAGTGGTGAGTCCGCATGAGCCTCAAGCTCTTTTACAAATGAGGACTTCTAGTGTTAGGACAAGTTTTAGGGTTAGCTCCAGAGAGAGTGAGACCCATTGGGAGAAGGTTAGATAACCTGAACTCTAAGATATGAGAATGACAAGAAATATGTGTTATGATGTGTCCTAAACTAGAATACTCTTGAGTGATTGAGTTGAGTTGTTTTATTCATGATTCCTATAGTCTTCTTGAACCCTAGATGTCCTTGGGAAGACCAAAACCCTAGAGATAGAGAGAGGCTGGTTATATATGTGCATGTGAATAAGAAAATGAGTACATGCCATCTAGGTGAGGGAGAGAGAGTCCCAAGACCCTGGAAGAGGTAACTGTGTTGGTTTTGATGAAGCCTCACGCTCGAGTTGGTGGTTCCTTGTAGGAATCTGGTAGTTTCTTATAGATAGAGTTTTGAGTAAAGATGTGTCATGGGTAAATACCTATGAAGAGTATGTCATAGCATGTTTTGGTTTTTGCTTATGTGGCTAGAGCTTTTAAGGCTAGCATGAGTTCCAATGAGGTAATCCGAGAACCCTAGATTAAGAGAGGTAAGATAAAGTATATGCATATGTGATACTCATAGAGTTGAGTGAGCTCAAAGAGATTGAGCATGCCATTACCCTCATGGTATGGGTTAGAGGAACCTCTTTTGGTCTAGGTAAAGTTATGGTATCTATTTGATTAGCCACTCATATAAGTTTGTGTACACAACCATGATATATTATATGTAATGATGTGATCCAATCTTGAGATATGATAGTTGACATGACATGATATAAAACCTATTGATGGTTTAATAAATATGAATGTATAACTGGTTAACCATATACATGATTAATGATGATAATGTGAATATTCGACTTATGTCATGATGAATCTCTAATAATGTTTTCAACCTAATATGAGAAAGCACAATGAGATGACACTAATGATGCATGCACATGAATAATGATCATGTAATGTTGTTGGTTAATATTGTGATGAAATCAATAATAATACATGTTGTAATTTGTTATGAGCAATGAAATAAGATCATATGAATGTAATATGTTACATGAGGTGGTAATCTTAGTGCTACATAAATATGAAAAATAAAATTATAAAGTTAGAACAACATAATAATTATGACACCTTGATATTATCTAGATGGATAAAGTGGTTCACTATAGTTAAATTCCTCTTAAAAGACATATGTTAATGTTGAACATGTTCTAACAATCAACTCAATAAAATGTTGGTGAAACCATGATATGATGGGTTAACCTTATTTAACTCCTTCGGAACATAATAATAAGATGTTGAATAATAATGCATGATAACCCTAACATATGAGATACATCATGATGTAACTTAAGTTTCTAAACCTTCAGTTCAACCTTGAATGGAATGTTTGTGCACCCAAGATGGTTGTAAACCACAATAATAGTACCTTGGATACATGGTTCTAGGTGACCTTTGCATATATGTTACACATAAAATAGTGCCTACATGTGGATGAAGGCAAGATAAGGTTTTCCTTGGAAGTATGTTTATGGTTGACCTTCGAGGATGAAAGTTCTTTTAAGATGTATATGATGTGACAAACTGGGCTTTCTAGCTTAATTCTGAGGACATAATTTCTTTTAAGGTGTGTAGGATGTGATGGAGTGGACTTTTGGAATCCTAAAAACTCTAGTGACATGAGTGAACTCAGGCATGTTGAGTTGTTTTGAGAGTCCCAAGTGTTTTGGTAGAGCTTGATTGTTGATCAAGGTTGACATCATGATCAAGATCTCTCTTTTAATGCCTTTTTGAGGGATTTAATTGGATGGTCTAACACTTGAGTTTTGTCACCAAATTTTAGTATAAGTTAGCTTGACTGGTAGGGAAGCTATGGTTAAAATTTGGTGGCATTTGGGTTCTCCTAGAGAGAGATATCTAGGTTTGAAATTGGTTAAATAATGTGCATAATTGAGGTTTATGGGCCTATGTTTGCATATTAGGCCTAGTTATATGCAATGTCACATGCCCCAGACCTGACTGAGCCATGGATTGGCTGTGTGGGCTTTTCTTAGCCTTTAGATTTGAAAGATCAGACGACAGCTAGTTATCCCCTACCTTGCAGTTAGAGCAAGGTAGTGGAGATGCTTGCAAGCACAATCAACCCACAATCCCATGCCAGAGAATGAGGGGTTATGTGAGAAAAAAGCTGAGAAGTTGTGCTCGTATCATCGTAAGGAGTCCATAGACTATCCAGATGTGATATTTGGTTAAGAAAATAGAGAAAGCCAGCCTAGTCTCTCAGATGCTTCCCCACTACAGTGTACAAGTGGTGTGAAGAAGAGGGAGCCAGACCTAGAGAAGACTTCAGAGGGAGACAAGAAGCAAAAGATGAAGCTAGAGGACACATGAGTTCGTCCCCAATCTCATCGTAGACTTCTGTGAAGTTTCCATGGCTTGCGAGCTCCTCATGGATGGAGAAGAAGATGGAGCTTGATGGGCTGTAAGGAGGGCTGCTCACTGTGAGAAAAGGCCACGGTCGAGTCGAGGGAGACTGGGCGGTGCTTTTGGCAGCTTCAGGTGGAAGGCCGGGAGCGAGGATGAGGAAGCCCCTTTCTTCCACTATAGGAGTTGTAGGAAGCGGTGAGCTTGTGATCAGCGACATGTGGAGCCATGAGCAAGCAATGAAGAAGCTGAGATGGTGCAATTTTTGTCGAGGAAGCTGATGGAGCCTTCCGATCAGTGCAAAGACCCACGAAGAAACCGCCATCGCTCACCGGAGGAGTTGCCTAGCGACGGCGCCCTATTCCATAGATGAAACAGGGGCAGCAGACTGGATCACGAATGGGGAAGCAAGAAAGAAGGTGTGGCCCAGGTAAACAGATCACAGGCGGGATACGACTCGGGAGGACCAAGAGAAGGAGTCGCCCAGCCCAGGACACATGGCGCCCATCTATTGGCCAGAAGGTAAGAAAAATCCCAAATTACATAGATCTTCAATAATTCATAGTAATTTTCCTGAATATCAAAAAAATGCAAATAGAGTACCAAAATTCTCAAAAAAATGAATAGAACACATTAGAATGATAATATCAGACTTTTGAGGCTTTAATAACAGTGATATCATGTAAGATGTGTAATGCTTGTTTAATGGATAATAAATATCAAATGATGGCCTAATTATGAGAAAATACCATTAAATATTAAATCATGTTAGTAATCCATATAAAGTCAGATATTATGATGATGATGCATGAAATTTTTTAATTTTCTTAAAATGGCTATTTAGGGCTTCTAACCCTCAATAAAATGCAATAAATGCACACATGCTCAATAAATGATGAAATTTACAGAGTATGCTCATATCAGTATAAGGAACCTCAGTTTTAATTATGAAATTATAATGATGAACAAAATCCATGTTATATGAAGATGAATCTTAATACATGTTATACAACCCTAATTTAGGTTAGTACATGTAACCTCGGGTAATATGTACACAAAAAGGATACGAAACCTAATGTTCAGATAATTAACCATAATTTGGAAAATGACATCAATAAGATAAATCTAAGACAAGAATGCAAGTAATGATGCAAATATCCTAATGAGATGTAAGATGATAAGAACCTGATGGTTGTATATGAACTTGTCTTAATCAGTGTTTGACCAAGGTTAGAGTTGACATGAGGGATATCTGATGATTAGGTTTGTCTTGATCAAGGTACACCATTACCTCTTACTTGGCTTATTATACAATATGCTTGTTTTATATGCATAGTAAAATACTTGGCATATGGTATTGGATGAAATGATTGCTCTTGTATGATATGTTGCGTGATATTTTGTACTTATTGGTATAAACACATGAAACATAATATATCTGTTCCATTATATCCAAGCACTTCTACTCTTTGGTAATAAAGTGCTGGAAAATAAGTACTTCAACTCTTTGGTAGTAAAGTACATGGAAATGATCCAACTCTTTGGTAGTAGATCATAAAGACTGTAATGCATTCAACTCTCAGGTAGTAAATGCATGGATGATATAATGGAAAATATTCCTAAAAGACATGTGCTCTCTTTTGTTAATAAACATTCTTATTCAAGTATGGTTTTCTTATATTCTTGTGTTACTACCAAGTATTAGTTTTATCTTATTGCTAAGATATGATGAGAGGTATATAAAAGACATGTAGGCATACTCAGTACAATATTCTTGAATATTGTGCTGACGTGTACCACATGTAATATTTTGTTTAGGTTGTGGACATATGTTCTTGAAGATCCAGACTAGTTGTGAGTTGCATGGCGAGCTGATGTACAAGTGGACCTGTTGTCTTAAGATCTTGTAGTTTAGTAGTAGTACATGTATATGTTAGAGTTTGTTGTTCAATATGTAATATCAAATAATGTAAAAATTCATGTTGTAATTATATGTTGAATGGTGAACATGTGTTGTGGTTTTATTATTGTTCATGTACATGTGCTACTGATTGTTTCCTTCTGACTTCCTCTGATTTTCTTCTTCTTAGCCTAGTGTGTGGTGCTCAAATTGGGATTCTTGCTGAGGTGAGATTTCAATTTGGATGTCACACATCAGATTAAGTTTTTGAAAATTCGCGAACGTCACAAATATGCTTGATATAGGATCAAAGTGTTGTACTCATTGGTAACATTGTTTCTTTCTTCCAATCTTGTTCCTTTGTTATTGTATTTTGTTCTCCTTGACTACTCTTAGGTTGGAGGCTGTTGAAAGGAGGTTCTTGGAGCTACTTCTTGGTGGAGAAGTCTACTTTAAGGGGTGGAGCTACTTCAGGGAGGTGAAGGTAGCTCCATGGACTTGAAGTTACTTCAGAAGGCTGCCTTAAGGATTGAAGCTACTTTGGGTGAAGGGTACTTCAAGGGTGAGCTTGGAGTTACTTCAGAAGGCTGCTTCTAGGAGGATTGAGGCTACCTCAGGTGAAGTATACGTCAAGGGTGAATAAGGAAGGTGATTGTATTTTATGTAACATCCTTGCGAGGTAATAAAATTAATCACTTTCAGAATCTCAGTTGGAAACAATCGGGTAGTGGACTGACTCCCTTAGATTTCTAAGGATGGAACCACTCTACATCCCTGTGTCTTCCTTGTTTCCTCCTACTTCTTTTTCAAGTGTTTAAATTGTTTTAATACACCAAAAAGCTCTATTCACCCCCCTCTAGATCTTTCAATTGGTATCAGAGCAGGTCTTCAAGGAGCTTTAACAAGTCTTGAAGCATGGGGGATGGTGTGCTCAATAACCTGAACTTGGTGGGAACCTACGTAGCTCGTCTACCACCATTTGATAGAAGCAATTACAACTATTGGAAGAGAAGGATTCAATTTTATTTTCAAGGCATCAGTTGGGAACTCTGGAGGATGGTGTCTACTCCATACATGGTTCTGGAAACTGAATATGTTGCATGGGATGCCAAAATGGTAAAACAAGCTCAACTTAATGCCAAGGTTGTAAGTATCTTATATTGTTCTATATCAAAAAGTGAATTCAATAGAATTTCTTCATGTGAAAATGCATATGACATATGGCATAAAATTTCTATTACACGTGAAGGAACCGTACAAGTTAAAAATTCTAAGATTAGTATGCTTAAACAAAAGTTTGAATAATTTTGAATGAAACCAAATGAGTCTGTTAGTGAAATGTATGCAAGATTTTCTACTAGCATTAATGGTTTGAGTGCATTAGGAAAATTCATAAGTGAAGAACATCAAGTATCCAAGATTATTAGGTGTTTGCCACCAAAGTACAAACCAAAGGTGACAGCTATTAAAAAAGCCAATGATCTCACAAGATTGAGCATGGAACAACTCATTGGCAACTTAGAGACTCATGAGGTCACCCTTGAAGAAGAAGAAAGATTGGCGGCTGAACACAAAAAGGAGAAAAGAAAGGACATTGAATTCAAGGAATCAACCAAAATTAGTTATGGCACAATTGAAGAAGACAGTGAAGATGAAACTCTCATTGTAAATGGTAAGAAATATAGAAGGTTTAAAACTAACAAAACTTCTAGTGCTTCTTATTCCTCTAGGTGCTTTGAATGCGGAAAAGGGGACATTTGAAAAGTGATTGTCCCAAACTAAAGAAAGGAAAGAAATCATCTCACAAGAAGAAGGAAAAAGTATACAAAGAAGCATGGGATGACTCAAGTGAGGATAGTGAGGATGGAGAAGAAGTGGAGTGCCTTAGTACTACAACAAATGAAGAAGAAGATGAGGTAAGTCTTTTTTATTTATCTAAAGAAGAGTTAGTTGCTAGAATTGATGAATTACATGATAAATATATTGATTGTAAAAAGAAACTAAAAAGAGTTACTAAAACTAATGAGGAGTTGTATGCTAAATTAAATGATCTTGCTTTTGAAAAGGAAAGTATTATTTTTGAAAATTCTATCTTGAAATCCTCTTTTAATGACTGCAATATGAAGTTGCTTACTCTAGAGACAAACTATAATCTTCTTTATCAAGAAAAGGTTGAATTACATGCTAAGTTGAATAATCTTCAAACGCAACCTATTCTATGCACTCACTTAGATTATGATGCTATTGTCAAAGAAAGAGATAGTTTGTTATCTAACCTAGATCAAGAAAAGTTAGATATTAAAAGGAGAATGGATGACATTTCTAAGTTACAAAAGAAAATTAGTAGCTTGAAAAAGAATAGTATTCTTGATAAAATCCTAAACGATTCTTTCGGTCAAATTGGTGTTCCAAAAAGTGAATCTCAACCTAAACCTAGAAGAGCACAAATACCCAAGACTAAAGTCATGTATGTGCCTAAACACAATCTAGCTAAGAAGATAAATGAAATTGATTCTATCTGTTGTAACTATTGCTTGCATCTTGGACATTATTCTTTCTCATGCCCATACGAGAAGAAGGATGTGTTGATTTAGTTTGGATTCCAAGACCCCAAACTTAGGAAACTTGAATATGATTAGTTGAGATATGACTTAAAATGTTATTTTGATATTCATAATGTCTTATCTCAACTAAACTCATAGTTATCTTGGATAATGAAGTATTCTAAAATTGAATAAATTGTTGAAAGAAAAAATAGAAACCATCTCGGTTGACAATAATTTTGACTGAGACACTCTTCGGTCAAAAACATTGTCGACCAAAGAAATTTCTGTCTTAAAACTTACAATTTCTGGACAAACAGTAAGCTTATCGGTCGAGAAAGTTGTCGAACGATAACATTTCGATCGAGAAAATAGTCGACTGAGACAGTTACTGTCTTAAGCTTATAAAACACTTGAAAAACATTCGGTTGACAAATACCTCGACCGAATATCACTCGGTCGAGAATTTTGTCGATTGAGGAAAACTCTGTCAGAATTATTTTATAAAAGAAAAGATACTTCAATTTCAAGTGATTGAAATAGATAATGAACTTTACATATTACATCACGTTAAATATTTGAATCAAAAGGAAGAATATATGGGCATCAAAACTTTACACTTTGCATGATCAAATTGTTCGAAAAAAGTATACAAGAGGAAAACATTGGTTTTATTCAAGGAAAAATACTAATAGAAAAACCATTGGCATAAGAGATTTTGCTCAACATTAACATTGAAAACAAAAGAAGTGATCATAAAAGGAACTTGGTTAAAATGCAATCATCATCATTGTGAGAAAATTTATAGTTTCATAATTCTAAGGAATTATGACAAGATAATCTTGCTCACATAAATTAAGCTCTAAAAGGCAAATTTAATTTGAAGGTTTTATTTTAAAATCATTCAACATTCACAATTTACTATATGAGCAAAATGAAGAACTAATAATAATCATACACAACAAAATTAAGTCATATTCTAGAAGTGGTTCATTGGATAACTCATGAAAATGCATATATTGGATATCTACAATACTGTCTCTCGGTCAAAAAAGACTTCGGCCGAGGGGCGCCCTGGTCGATGTCAAGGTCGACCTAAAATAAGCTTGACAAAAGGCTTATTTGTAAATCATTCACTTGCACCTAATATTAGTATATTTGTTCAACATGTGAAAAACAAATTGATTCATTACTTTACTTATTCAATTGAACTTCAAAGCTAGTTATGACCTTCATATCTTTAACGGAATCTTGGCTATGAAAATAAAGAAGCTTACAACTCTCTTGAATATGATGTATATCTTGCTCTTCATTGAATTCTCTAAACAAATTAGGGCTTAACATCACTTGTATTTGGTTAGAGATACACTCATTGATTTCACTATGAGCTTAAAAGATTCTCAGATCATTTCAGGGCTTAACATCCCTTGTAAATGATTGAGAAACTATTAAATATATTCATGAGCCTAAATGATTCTCATGTCATTTCAGGGCTTAACATCCCTTGGAAATGATTGAGAAATAAATCATGATTTATGAATTGTGGCTAAATTTGACATTCTTGTTATAGTATACAATTAAGGGGGAGTATCCCATTCAGGGGGAGAAAAGTGTTATATGGTTATATTTTTGAAATGACAAAGGGGGAGAAGTAATATAAATAAAAAACAAAAAACATTTCCCCAAAATCTTTTGAGTTTCATAATATCTTGGCTTTATATAAATTGTTGCAATATTCTGAAAGAGTTGGATATTATGTTCTATACCTCTTTGGGAATAACTAGCACACACTCCTTGAATACACAAGAGAATATCTACATAAGGTAAATCTCAGGTATGAAACACATGTATTTTAAATTCCCTTGATTTATATTTTAGGAATGTTTGTCATCTTCAAAAAGGGGGAGATTGTTGGCTAAATTGGACATTATTATACCCTTTATTTTGATGATGACAAACATTTCATTATTGTGGATCTAACTTGTTAATTGAGTGTTTCAGGGATAAACAAATAAGGAATTAGATAGTTGAATATCTAGACAAATTGGAAGATCAATATGCTTAGATTGCTTTTATTTTCATGACCTTACTCAATGTAAAAACTTGTACAAAGTATATAATGTACAAGTACATATACATCATGTAAATCAAGCGGTAGATCTTCCCTATCCACTCACAACACTTAGATAGACCCTCCCCTAAGATAGAATCACAATTACACATTGATACACACACTTAGTACATGGCTCAACACATTGAAATAGGGACTTTCTCGGTCGACAAAGTCCTCGACCGAGACACACTCGGTCGACAATATTCTCGACCGAGAATAAACCCTACTATCTGTTAGAATGAGTTAGCAAAGTAGTTGGGAGGAATCAATGATTACAACACATTGACGTTGACCTCCCATTTGATCGACAAAATGCTTGACCGAGACAAGCTCGGTCGCAAGCTCGGTCGACATGCTTCTCGACCGAGAGAAGTTCTAGACTGCACTTTTCAACATCGAACAACTAGTCATTGCAATGTAATTAGTGGACACCTAATGGATAGTTGGGCACTAAGAATACCCTAGAAAGTGTCTAGAATGTCTCTAAGAATCTATAATCCATTCCTATAAATAGGAGAGGCCTTAGGACACCCAAAGCATCACTTGTGCATACAATTACACTTGAGATTCATTCTTAGTGAGCAACAAGTGAAAGCTACACTTGCAATATGTTCTATTGGGCTCTACATTAGTATCATATAGCTTAGTAACTCCTAGTCAACACTCTACCACGTTCATCTATAGTGGATAGGAGATTTATACGCTTGATATAGGATCAAAGCGTTGTACTCATTGGTAACATTGTTTCTTTCTTCCATTCTTGTTCCTTTGTTATTGTATTTTGTTCTCTTTGACTACTCCTAGGTTGGAGGTTGTTTAAAGGAGGTTCTTGGAGCTACTTCTTGGTGGATAAGGTTGCTTCAAGGGTGGAGCTACTTTAGAGAGGTGAAGGCTACTCCGTGGACTTGAAGTTAGGTCAGAAGGCTGCCTCAAGGATTGAAACTACTTTGGGTAAAGGCTATTTCAAGGGTGAGCTTAGAGTTACTTCAGAAGGCTGCTTCTAGGAGGATTGAGGCTACTTCAGGTGAAGGCTACTTCAAGGGTGTAGAAGGAAGGTGATTGTATTTTATGTAACATCCTTGTGAGGTAATAAAATTAATCACTTTCAAAATCCCGGTTGGAAACAATCGGGTAGTGGACTGACTCCCTTAGATTTCTAAGGGTGGAACCACTCTACATCCTTGTTTCTTCCTTATTTCCTCCTACTTCTTGTTCCAGTGTTTAAATCGTTTTAATACTCCAAAAATCTCTATTCACCCCCCGTCTATATCTTTCACTTAAAGATAGAATGAGATGCACTATTTTTTTTTTATTGGAGATGAATAGAAATGCTCTTATATATTTGAATTTCGATAATCACTTTTTAGATAATATATATGGTTCATTAAGATTGTTGCATATCACAAAGTTACTTTAGTTATTGTTTACATTCTTTATATCAAGTATACCAAAAGTTATATTTAAATGAGTTTGCCCTAAGTGGATATTCACCACATGTTTGAGGTGAATGAGATTTGGTTAATCCTATGTATCTGTTGGCTTCAAGACTATAGGTTTTGGCCTAGTCTAGCCGACATGATGCATTAGTAGGATCTAATGACTCCTATTTATCAATCTAATAAGAGTAACTAAACTATACAGAGGTAGAGTCATATTATAGTGAGAATGTATATACACAAAAATGTTTAAATATAAGTGAAAGACTAGAATAATAAGAATCAGTTGGGATTGATATCTAAGATCCAACATTGGGGTCTTAGATAAAAAAACCCTACATCGTGTATAAAATAAGACAAAATGTAGGTTCAAGAAACATATTAATATATGGAACATGAAATGAAGAAGAAAGAATGGATAAAGATAAATTAATCATATGACTGATGGAGGCACTTTATTATTTGAAACAAATGGAAGTAAAGAAGAAACAAGTTATGAATATTGGAAAATACACAACTGATAGAATAGAAAAAAAATAAAATAAAAATGATATAAGGATTAGATTAAGTTTAATGATTAGTATAACATGAACTCTAAATATGAAATATGAAAAAGATATGAGAAAAGTCTGTTAGGGCCAAGACAAAAAGAATCACTTCTGAGAAACAGATCACAGAATCTAGTAAAATGCATTTATGTACTAAACAAAAAGTGAAACTAGAAGTATAATAAGTACACAAAGGTGAAGAGTCTTTAGAAGAATTAAATTGAAGAGAACTACATGAACATGTAAATCATAAGACTATGACAACAAACTCAGATGAAACAAAAGGGGAGTGATGGAATGATGGGTTTGATTAAGGAAGGAGGGTTACACAATAGTATAGAGAGCATGGAATGTGTACTTCCATTAAGAATTTTAAATGCATTCAACCTTACAACCTTTTGATTTAAAGTATTTATAAGTAACAATGTAATTTTCATCAAATGTTACTCAATACGTTTCTTGTGATGAAATGTAACTAGTTTTCAATGGAAGAACAAAAGTGTAGCTAAACAAATGAAAAATCATATAAATGTATATCTCATTTTGTATAGAAAACCTTGATTTAAAGTGAAACTACAGTTGAGCTTTGCATGCACCTTTGATTTTAAATGAAATCCATGTCATGTACTAAACAAAGATGAAACTAGTAAGGACAATATTGTTTTAGAATTTCAACATTACATTAGTAAAAGGATAACTAGAAATATATGTGGAATGGAATACATAATCATACACATGAATGAGAAACATGATCATAAGAAATAAGTAGAAGTTAAATATGATAGGTATTAGAGTAGCATACAATAAGAGGATGGCAAAAAAAGGGATTTGAAAGAAGATGGAGTAATATAGATTATAGAAGAGACAGATTGTGGGATCTGAGAAAATGATACGTCTTGTCTCCTTGATGTTGACTAACTAAACCAAGATATGAGAAATGTATTAAGTGCTTACTTAAAGATAAAGATTCTAAATCTCAAAGTCATCTTCGCTTTTGTGTCTTCCTTAGTGATAGCAACATGGGAATGAAGTGACAAGAAAAGGAATGCTATATGATGAATAACCCTTCATGGTAGAGACATATATTGAACGTATTAATGACAAATACCATGATGATGAAACCCTGGTAGGGTAAATAAATAAAATGTAACATGTTATAAATTTCAAGTAAGAGAAAGTAAATTCAAGTGGTAAATATAATGAATACTTTAAGGGAGTAAAATCATGTCACAACAAGATCATACAATTGATAAGGATGAAACCCTAGAATGTTTACAATTATAGTAGTTCGAGGGATGTCATTACTAGTTTAAACTTGAGTACTAACATGATTATGATACAAGATTTTGAGATTAGAAATATTAGAAGAAAACTAGCAATGATTGTAATCCAAGGTTTAAAGGTGTAATGATAAAAATAGATAAACAATATGGAAATCTCTACAAAAAAAGAATAAGAAATAGATTTAAAATGTCACAAGTGTATTTTGATAAAAGGAAGAGTTCAACATGTGTAATGTGTAATATGAAATAAATTATTTCACTGATAGTAAGGATGGTGAATAAGACATTCTTACCTCAAACATTTTAATGATTAGAGATGTTCAATCTATATGATCAAAATGAGAAGGATAAATAAGAAGAAGCAAGGAGTAATGAATAAGAAGAGAAATCATAGAAACAAATGGCTCTCAATAATATGTGAATTTGTTTCTATAAAGTATAATTTGTTTAAGGTATATCATAGAATTTAAATTTATTTTACATATGATTTTAGTCTTACATGTTTGATCAATGTACAAATTGAAATGGATGATATGGATTTAGTCATTCATACTAATAATTCAACTCAATGTTGTACATTTTTTGTTAAATTGAGTCTTATAGCTTGAGTGTTTTGCTATCTGACTATCACAATAATAAACTTCAAACTGAAATAGTGAACTCTCTTTAGTTACTCTAATGTGATAAAAAACAATAATACAAATTGAACGATATATATTGAGATAGTTGGATCACATTCACATTACTAAGGTAACACCTCAAGAGTATGAAAAGATTGAAAATGTTGATTTCTCTTTCTTTTTCCTATTATTTATTATGACATAGATAATTCTTTTGTTGTCATTGAGAGGTTTTGTTTTGATTTTTTTGTGGCTAAAAGAGTAAACAAAGAACTCAATGTTAAAAAGTATTCAAATGAGAAGTACATGATTATAATGTGAAATACATGATTATAATGACATATAAGAGTTTAGAAGTTTAAAAGAAACCTTAAATGTACTTCTCTTGTATACTTATATTTTGGGGAGGAAACCTTTTGTAGGGGGGAAGAATTTTTATGATCGCATCTGAGCTTAATAGGTAAACTAGGGTTTACCTGAATGATTACATGCTTAATTAATTTGATCATCATTTAAACTTGATAAATGATGGTAGATTAATTGTGATTCATAAAACTAAAGATAAACTCTAATCATGATTTTAATTTGAAGGATTAGGATTTGTGAAGTATAAATCCTAATCGCAAAAATTACGATTTTTATTATACATGAATATGGAAATTGATCATGATAGTATATGGTAAATGATTTTTTACATTTTCTATGTAGCTTGGATTTATTTGAAATTTGGATATGATAGGGATAACTCATGCTATTACAAAAAATCATAACATTTATATGTTCTTTGAATGTGGTTCTCGATCAAATGATACTTCAACTTACCATGTTGCAAACTATTGTTTAGTAGTGTTGTATTTGATTTTTAATTATTTATTGATATCTTGAAATGATCTAATATAAATGGATCTCTGAAACTCTATGGAAAATAAAATGCTAACATTTTATAATTTTTGGAGGAGTTTTCACCTCTATAGAAAATGATTTACTGTAACATTTTCATGACAAAAAATTCTTCTAAAATAAAAGAAAGTGTAAGTATGATCGATTTGTAATTGACCCAAGAAACTCAATTTCTCTATATGTGAAACCAAGAACCCAAGGAGATCTCATATTTAATGATCCATTCTATAGAAACAAAATTCTAGAGAGTGATGACAACTAGGGTTTTGAGAGGAGAAAGTGGTGGAGATGTTGACTGTGGGTTTCACTATTTGAGATATGCTGAAATCAAGTAAGTTTAACCTCTTGCATAGCATTTAATGGTGAATTTGATCTCACATGTCAAGGTTTTGTCCCTACTCTGATTTTTTTCAAAAGGATATCAAAATTTCCTCCTTTCTCACTCTTTCTCCCAAATTCCCTATTCACTACCAAAAAAAGATGATTTAGCTACACTAATCCTACATAAAATTATTTTATGTGTAGTTAAAGTGAATTTTCCTTACAAAATATAATAATGTAACTAAAAATAATATTGTTGATTCCAATGCCTACAAAATATTTACATATTCCAAGTAGCTACAAACAAAATGCTCTTTCCAACTCTTCCAAATCTTTATATGTATCTCCCAAACAACCATATTGTCCAAAATTTATAAACTCTTCCGCATAGAGTCTCTCATTACAACAAAACGCAATAAGGTCAAGGCTATATTTTCTTAGAGATCCCAACACTGACACGTTTAATCATCCTTGAGCGATATGCTTTATTTGTTTAACTATTGCTCCATTCACAGTTTGAAAAAAAATTGTGGTCCCACTTTATACTCGTGGAGCATACCATTTTATTTTTACTTCCAATTGCCGAATAGCGCCAACCAAATCTTATACAAATTTGAAAAGATACTTTTTTTCCGTGGCGTGTACTGAAATTTACATCTCCCTCCACTCACACAAACCAATATAATTCCTTTCCACCGATCCCAGATTTTTCTCACCAACCTTCTTTAGTTTTACCTCTTTTCATTCACAATCATCCTCCCTACTAATATGTCTTGTTAACATCACTTAAGGCTCCATCCCGCTATGCTACCTACTACGAATCAGCTTTTCTAGTTCTTGCGTTGTACATGATTGGTAATGCATTCTTGACACTGGAATCAATCAATCAGTAATCGACATGCGTTTCCCCAGTTGCATCAGCACACAGTGCTCCATTTAGTTGGCATAGAAGCACAATACAACTTTGTTACATCTTCATTCAGTTGTAGATGTCAGAGGATCCTAGAGGTTGCTGCTAGAAAGGTGCTTCAGGTGGATGGCTTAGGTGCTCGACGTATCCAGATAAGTCAAAGCATTTCATTTAAAATAAATGTTCGACCTCAGTTCTAATTTCCTACCTTCCTATACATATTATCAATGTACCAAACTCTCCTAGGTTATGTATCTTATGTTATGCGTATAATGGCAAAATAAGTGATCGTAAAAATTCCTAAAGGAACGAGCCAGTCATTGGTTGATCTAAGATGGCTTGGCTAATCATTTAACATATCTAAGTCAATTGCATTGTTGTATTGAATCCATTGTCCTTAATTGTGTTCAATCGTTTCTTCTTTTATTCTTTTATATGACAAGACAGTTCCAACCCTGTTTTGTTCTACAACCATTATCTATATGATTTGTAAATTAATTCTCCTAGAGCCATCATAGTTTGAAGAAAGAGACAAATTTAAATTAATTTGAGTTGAAAAAATTGTAATCAAGAGTCTACACGAGGCTGTAAAAGGGAGAGAATGTTAGATATAATGTGCAACAGACTAGAAGTTGCATATTAAATTCAAGCCCATTTAATGAATACGAGATAAATAAATTCTTTAATGGGTACTTGGGTCTATCTTTATAATTTATTTGTAAATTACGATTATGATGATCGTTTGTCTGTTAGTTTTTTACATTCACATATTTTGGTGAAGTAGGAACATGTATCTTTGATGTCTTTGATCTTAGGAAAACTATTCTAATATTACGATGTTTACTTGACTGTCTTAGTTAACGTGAGACATATGGATATGTCAACGCAAACCTGCAACTTACTAGGTTTCATTCTCTTTATAGATAGTTATCCTTTAGGAAATATATTTGTCTATGTTACTCTTCTCTATTTTGATGTATCATCATCCTTTCAGAATTCTAAGATTTACTTAAATATTATCCTAGTTCTATTATTCGACTCATAATCTGTGATAGGTGCTAATTTTTATTTGTTGTTAAATTTGTTACTGACATATAAAATTTTTGGACATGGTTGGATAATAAAATGTATGAGGAAATTTTTAAAAATGAGAGTGATGGCTAGATGACGATACAAGAAGATATGTATCCACAAAGAGAAATATATCCTCACCCAAGGTACTATTGTCTTCCGTTGAAGTCTTGATATAGAATACTAATAGTGTAGTAACAACTTCACTAGTTGTATAATATGTAAGCATCAACTCTATACGTGTTTCAAAATATATAACATTGTACTAGTTTTTAATAACTTTTGGGGGCTAGGTAAATGTTTTTACACATAATGGCTATCTAAGGAGAATGCTTACCTATAAGTATGCAATTTCTATTATTGAGTTCAGGCCTATTAGATAAATTCACTTTTTTTACTTTTGTCCTCTCACGTCTGATCATTAATCATAACTCACTTTTTGGCTAACTAGATCGATGGGCATAAGCTTAACCTGCACACTATAGTGACCAAAATGTTATGTTTAATGGTCGACTTGATCTGGCTTTCGAATGGTTGGAGTCCCATCGATGCCAGGACCTTTTTTTAGCTAAAAATGAAGGTACATATTCTAGTGTTTGAGATGGCATTACTAAGGAACATAATGGTTTATTATGTATGATATGTTTGGTGTCCCTTTTGCAAAAACAATGGGGCATGACATGCTCAATAGAAACAAGAATAAATTCTCATAATTCAGCAAACTATGCAGTCAATAGGAGGGTGCATGTACTAATTTTCACCAGCTAGAAGCATGCATGATCTGATAATGATGGTACGTTTTTTGGCCCCTATGAAACTAGTGCTTTCCCTGTGATAGATTTTAGATTTTTCAACCGATGTCAATTGCTTTCTCAACTAATTTTCTTACAACTTTAAAAATCTAAACTGATATATGACACATAATTGATTTTATCTTCTGTAATGTTATAGCACAAGTTAAATATCTTATAATGATCAAGCTAACACGAAGTCGTGTATTGTTACATGCCCTTACTTTAGCTTTTCATTTCATCCCAAATGTCCATAGGACCTTCAATCAGTCATTTTAAACAGAGGTATACTCTTTCTCACAATGATACAATGATTATTATTCTAGAATCATTTGCAAGTTGTTTCATCATTTCCTAAGTTCTCTCAGCAATACTTACTTGATTCTCTGCTTAATGTAACTTAATTCATTACTTGTTTGATAACTTACTAAATTACTACAAATCTTTCCTACAACTTGGTATCCCTTCAACGATTACCTAAATCTCACTTTATTAAAAAGTATTGCATTCTTAACTACCAAGAGTTCTTTGCTTTTGTCTCATGTTTTGATAATACTAGGCATTGCCCAAAATTTGACATACTAAAAAATGGTACCGCCCCAGGTTGAACATTTCATTCAATCAATCCCACCAAAATCTTAGCCAGATGTGCCACCAGCAATATTCTGGGATATATAGTATATTTCCACGATGGTGTCAACCCTCATCACAAGTCAATTTATTGCATTGACTTTTCCCTTCATTAAACCCCTAGAACCGTGATACAACTTACAAACACCCTTAAAAAGTCTTGGTTCAATATTTCTTTTTATATGTGGTACTAGATTATTTACTTAATCAATATAGTTTGTTAGATTTAATGGGGACAACAATGGTTTTACTAACATATACCTGTATGTTTATAACCTTTTGCATCTTGAAACACTTCCTAACATGTATGTTTTGAAGCTAAGGTCTTATTTAAAGCATATGATACACACATAACATCCAATGCACATTGCTAAGTTCATTTTTCAAGTTGAAATCAAAAAATTATGTCATGTACTACATATACTTCTAGGTAGGAGGTTATTTGCCTTGTACTTGTATATTTCCCTTATATGTATATTGACACATTTTACAACCAATTCATTGATGCTATGGCATTGTCATTTTCATCATACTCTAGAATACATATTATGACAAAGGAACACTAACAAATTACCTTTTTGATACATAATTTGACCATAAATGCCAATGTAGTTAGAATATGTCTATATATTATAATGACTTACTCTCTTTCTCAATCATGGTCACAACACCAATTCACTTGATCAGATGAATCCTCATCATATGATAGTCTAGGATGAGGTAGTAATTTTTTTATTTTGGCATGGGATATAACTTATTTAGCACATCAACATTTATAATACACATTCGATTTAGTTAATAATAGTTGTCAATTTGGATTTACAGCCTTAGATGTAAGTGTCAACGTTCTAATTTGAATCATTTCCTTCAATTCTAGTAACTTACAATTTTTAGCTCTAATGGACAACCTATAGGAACCAAGTTGTTGAGGATAACTTTTTTCCATCCAACTTTCTATGCCTGGAGCCTAGGACATAGAGCGATGTCCTTGACTACATAGAATGACTTAAATATAGATGTAACTTTCTTGTCTCAATTTGTTACCTGTATTTTGGTTCATACTATGGAGCACATGTTGTTATTCTATTGTAGGCTAGTTTAGCTATTGGAGTAGCACAATCCATCTAGATTCATCAATGTAGTTTTAATTAATAAAATGATTCCTTAGATTTATTGTAGGCCTAGAGAATGAGGTGAAAGGAAATGAGTGAGTATTATGATCTGATTCACTGGGCTTAATTAATCTAGCTATATATGTACTCCTAGATATTACTCAAGCCTCTTACCTATCTATATGTGGATGCACTATTCATACCAAGATCATTGCATCTTTACATAACAAAAGTGCACATATCAACATTTTTGTTCTTGAAATTGCAATATATATCGAAGCATACACATTTTCCCAAAATGAAATGTTGTACTTGTCAAGTTTCTTAAAATATTAGAGAGATGGGAGGGTACCTTCAGTAACTGTTCTGGTCCTTCAAAGGTCATATTTGCTAAAACAAAGTCAAATGGTTGAATTTGTAAGTCTTCTAATTCAAAATTCACTTGATTGGGGTTAGTTTACATTTATACATCATTGTTATTCAGTTACTAATTTTAGTCTTTTAGAAAAAGGACTATATCTCAAAATTGATGAAAATAATTATAATGATCAATAGGATCTGAAATTAGTAAAAAAAAATTAGTAATTGAACAACTATTACCAAGCAACAATACTTTGCTACTAGATATGATAGGTTATCAAGGAGTTGCGGTAGGGAATTGTTAGAAGGGGAAGGTCAAAGGGTTATAGTTTCTTGGAAGAATTTTTTGGCCTGATTGAGGAGTGGTAGAGACCTGACCCAAGTTAGCAGACATGTGCCCGACTCAGCAGGTAACCAACTCAATCAAATATGTTACTACAATAATTATTTTTTTGGCCCAAAAAATGGATTGGAAGCTCAACCAACGGGCGACGAGTGAACCATTCAAGTTAAGTTTGATTTATTTCATTAAACTATTTTGCTTGATGACCGCCTTATAATATGTGAGAGGTGAGAAGGTTTTATTTAAAAAAATGTAATTTATATGATGCCTTTTCCAAAAGTGTCTCTATTTCAAAGCACATGAAATCTGATTCATGATGGAATGCATCAAGAATGCATTTAAGCTCTGATAAGATATTAAGTGAGAATACGATCAATAGACATGATTTATTTATATGAAATTCTTTCATTTTCAATATGATATTGTTGAAACTAAGAAGTTCTTGTATGTTGCTTGGCTTTACTCCACAATCATAGTGATTGGTGTGAGAACCAAACATATTATATCTCTACTACAATAGGGGAATTTGTGGTGGAATATAGAACCACATATGTCACAACTTCAACTATATTAACTTTGTTTGTAGGCAAGATTCCAGCGACAATATAGTAGGATGATTATTGAGGTGGTGTGGTTGAATTGAGGCAAACTCTTCTATGATACCCTAACAAGTCATTCCTCAATATTCTTACATATTTAGGATGATCAAGTTCATCAAATTTTAGAAAGTTCTTGTGTCAAGTTCTACATTTATTTGGGCTTAAATTTATCTTCTATTTTACATACTTTGTCCCATGTAACACCTCTGAACCAAGGATGTGATTTGTTTGGTCAGCTCCTCCAATGGAAATCATGTGCTTCATATAATAAAAAAGCCTATAAATGAAATATTTTTATTTTGGTGTTAATCTCACATCCTGTGGAAATTTCATGTGGTAATATTTCTAACCCACACACTTTGTATAATTTATTGGTTTATGGCAATTCAATTGATTCTGGTTTTCAACTTTTGGTTTTCTCATATTTGAAGTATCAATCCTTATGCTAGATGAGTTACTAGTTCATTTTGTGCATAGGAAATAACACAAGATAACCTTTTCATGCAAGGTAACATCTAAAATTGAGGAAACAAGATTGATAATGAGGTTATATATCTCATTGTTTCAATTATCTCCAACTACACAATTTCAACATCCATCAGTCATTTAAAAGTATCATGATGTATATTCTCATGTTCTAGTTTTGACTGAGAATACTAAAATGAATGTTCAAACTAGTGAACAACCAATACTTCTTTTCTTCTGAATTTTTGGCACCCATCAATGACTCAATATGGATTTTTTAAAATTGAAACAATTTAACAGTTTCAAATGTAATTTTTGGTATACATTGGATATTATATATTCTCTAACATTAGGTTTTCCATTAGTTAAGCTTTTTGTCTAGAGTATCTTCTTGACAATATTTCTCTATCTTTCTTCCAATAGTACTTCTTTCAATTCTAGGGTAGCTGCAATCCTATTGATTCATAGGTATTGTTGAAGGGCTTGCCATGTTTATTACTACATATATTTTCACTATCATAGGTTTTGGAATGGACGTAAACCTTCCATATTAGTAGTAACTAAAAGTGAAATCTCATGAACTATATTCACACTACTCAATAAGGTGCTAGCTGCCTAGGGTTTGCGACGACTGACTAAACAAACATCTGGGCGATCAACCTCCAAGCTTCACGGAGGGGGGATACCCCTCCTCCTTGACATTCACTGCAATGGATGATGAGACCCAGACGCATGAGGTGTCCCACAAAGCTTGGAACCAGGTTCTAGGTGGACCAGACGCATTCAAGGAACACAAATTTGATCCATCGGAGAAGAAGGATGGGAAGAGATTTGTCACCATAGACGATTACACCTATGAAGCTATGGAAAAGTCTTGGGAGCACACTATTATTCTCTATGTCATGGGAAGTGTATGTACTATCTCCATCTTTTGGCTTGGATAAATAGGGTCTAGAAGCCTAAAGGTGGCTTTGATCTCTTTTCTAAGCCTGAGAAATTCTTCATTCTATGCTTAAACTGTGTCAAGGACAAGAAGAACATCATCAACACAGGTCCTTGTTGGTTTGACAGCAGACTTGTAGTTATGCAAGACTACAAAATGGGTGATAATATCAAGAAGGATTTCTTAAGTTCAATCCCTGTTTGGATTAATATACCCAGCATGGATAGGAACGGGTCCCCTCGGGCCATTGGCATCATTGCGAGCAGTGTTGGGAAGCTGCTGCACATTGATTACAAGTCAATAAGACAAGAGTCACTGGGTGAAGCTCATTCTCTTGTGGAACTAGACATGGATGAGGAACCTCCAGGTGAAATCTAGGTCAACAGGCCCAATCATGACCCCACTGTAGTTACCATCAATTATGAGCATGTTCCTAAATGATGCTCTGATTGTAGGGTCTTTGGTCAAGACAACAATGATTGTCCTTTGATGAAGACGACCACAAACACTAAAATCCAAGCCACTGCTTCTACTCGTGCTCCAATACAAGTTTGGAAGGTGGTGTCAAACATCAAGAAGAAGAGTACCAATGTTGATGCTTATAAAGATGTTATCACAATCAGTAATAGGTATGAGGAGCTAAATAATGATGTTGTTGATGAGTGGGTTTTCATTACCGATGAGCAAAATGATGACGCTATGATAGGTGTAGAAGAGGTGTCTAACACCACGTCTCCAAGATTGAAGGTCATTTAGGGATTCAACGTGGGATCACATGATGTTATCCAGAGTTCCAGCCCAATTGATCAAGCATAGAAGGAGATTGATGCTGATAAAGAGGACAATGAGTTGATCAGAATGCCTAAGTCTAGGAAGAGCAAAACTACAAGAGTGAGTGGGTCATGCAACACCTGTTCAACTAGTAGGGGTCATTAATGACCATCCTTATGATTAACATTCGTGGTTCTGGGAAACAACAAAATAATAGGGAGGTTAGAAGATCTATCTTTGAATCCCAAGCTAGACTAGCTATGCTCGTTGAAACCAAAATCAAAAGGTTCATGAAACATACTTCACCCAAGATGTTCCCTAACAGATGGAAATGGTAGTCCAACCATGAAAAGGATCTGAATGGTCGTATTTGTATTAGTTAGAATCCTAATTCTTGGGATATTCTTTGTTTTGATTCTGATGATCAGCAGGTCACCATGGAATGCACAATAAAAGGGGACTTGTCATCTCTGTTATTGTCATTTACGCTCATAATATGCTCAACAATGCACCTCTTTATGGACAACTGTGGAGAGGATTAGTTGTACTATCTTTGATCTATGGTTTGTGATTGGAGATTTCAACAACATTAGGAAAAGGGAAGAGAAGGAAGGTGGTTGGGAGGTACCATCTATTATACTCAGCTCCTTCAACACTACAATTGGCAATTCTGGATTGACTGGACTTCCATCAGTGGGCAATGAAATATTTACTTGGCACCACAGGAGGGGTACGGATAAGAGAATAGCATGCAAACTTGATAGGGCATTGGTTAATGATGCATGGTTAGACAAATTCCCATGCACTATGATGAAGTTTCTAACTTGTGAGTTCTCTGATCATTCAACAATAAACATTAATCTTAAGAAGCTTACTAGGAAGAGGCACCCTTTTTGTTTTCTCAATTTCTAGATGGTATGGTTTGGATGCAAGGATATTATTGCTAAAGCTTGTCTCACTCAACAACAAGGTAATCGTAATCCTCTTTTTTGTTTTGCTCAAAAACTCAAAGTAGTCAAGGCAGAACTCAAACTTTGGGCTAAGAAATACTGGTAGTGTAGTAGGTTCGATTGGATCTTTGATGGGTATCGAAATACTAAACTAATCATTCTACTTTCAAGAAACATGATGCTATTAACTCCATTACTGATATTTTTGACACCAATGACAATAGCTTGGTTGATGAAAAAGTATTGCACAGGAATCTATCGATTTCTTTGAAGGCTTGTACAACAAAAATCAAGAGGACTATGACACCAATAATCTGGATCTTGATTGGCTCAAACAAGTAACTGATGAAGATAATGATTATCTTTGTAAGAAACATGATATGCAAGAACTTAAAGATGCGGTTTGGAGTATAGGCCAAATAAAAGTCCTAGCCCAGATGGCTTCAATGGCTTCTTTTATAGAAGCAGTTGGGAGTTAATCAAAGATGATCTATTTCTTGCTATTTCTTGGTTTTTTGCAGGTGGTACATGGTCAGGAAAATTAACCATGTCCTTTTGGCTCTTACTCCGAAGAAGGATATTGTATCTACTCTTGTGGATTACCACCCTATTTCTTGGTTCTCAATGCTATATCAATTCATTACTAAAATTATGACCATAAGACTGGATATTATCATGCCCAAACTCATCTCCATCAACCGAGGTGCCTTTGTATATGGTAGAAGTATTGATGACTGCTTGCTATTATCTGTTGAATTCACCTTAAATTTCAACACGCAAAATAGCTTCCCATATGCCTATGTAAAGCTTGACATTACCAAAGCCTACAATTTAGTTGGAGGAATTATCTTTGGTGCTGCTTGATAGGTATGGGTTTAAGCGACACTTGGATATGTTTGGTAAAGCAATGTGTCACCACACCTTCCTTCTCACTTCGTCTCAATGGGAGTGTTGTTGGGTTCTTCAAGAATGCAAATGGCCTACATCAGGGTGATCCTTTGTCCCCATTGCTCTTTATCATTGCCAAGGAGGGGCTTAGTAGGATGATTTACAAGTCTATGTCTTCAAGGCAAATCAAATCATGCTCAGCAAGATGAACAAAAGTCCTATCACACCTTTTATTTATTGATGATGTGCTCATCTTCATTGAAGGCAGGAAGAACAACCTCAATAACTTGAAAGACCTCCTCCTTTCTTTCGATAAGATATCAGGAATGAAATGCAACCCCAACACGATCAATATCTATCTATCTAAATCATGCAAACATAAATCTGAGCTGGTGGACACTTTGGGCATCCAATGTGGTCATTGGCCAACCAAATATCTGGGATTTCCTATGGTAGGGGGCACCCTTAGGCATAAAAATTTTCATGAATGTATGGACAAGCTCAAGGACATGATGAGCAGATGGCCATGCAAAAAAAAACCCATGGCAGGAAAAATCATACTTATCAAGCCTTGCGCTATGGGACTGATAAACTACTAGTTACGACAAAGACAGGTTCCACACTCTATCCTACATCACATGGAAATCATGCTCAATGATTTCATTTGGTGCAACCCGATTCATTCAGCCAGCTGGTCTCATCTTGCTTTTCCTAAAGCTGAAGGTGGCCTTGATGTGAAACTATTGACTAATCTAGTTGATTATCACACCATGAGAAGAGTCTGAAATATGCTTTTTGGTGAGTCTGAATGGAGCTCTTGGATGAGGTTAAGATATGGTCCTGACCTCAGTATCATGCCCATGTATATCAAAGGCTACTCAACATCTTGGAGTATAATGAATGTTGTATGGCCTAACTTCATCAATATTGATGATTCGGGCCTATGGGACCTCTGTCAATAGAGATAAAATGAAGACGATGTCTTTAGGAATCTATGGCTTCCTCATCATTAGTCAAAGTGGAGCCTATCTACATACAGAGTGATCAAATCTATTCTACCTACCATGGAGAAAATTAGTAGATGGTCTCCTAATGTGGACACCCGATGCTACCTATGTAAAAATGATAATGAAATAGTTGAACATCTTTTTAATAACTGCTCATTATGGAGATATCTCTGGGGCTGATCTCAACTCAAGTTGAACATCAGGTTCTCCTTTTCATTAGTCCAATGCCTACGTGATAGCGGTAGGGTCAAGAAATCTCAAGACATCCTAGAACTTTGGGTTCTCAGTGTGTGTGTTCATACCATCTGGTCTGAACACAATAGAAGAAAACATGGGGGTAAGGAGGTGAACTATGTGGACCTCTTCTCTACCATTGAAGAAAACATCAAGATGCTTTATAATTTGTATATAGCTAAGACCACTAGCATCCCTTCCAACATGATGATAAATTGAAATCTATGCTAGTGTCAATCTTGTTATCTCTCTTGGTTAAATGTTTTCATTTAATTCTCTATAAATTGCACATTGTAACTTTTGTCCCAATTCTTTGGGTTTGGAATATATTTACCAAGATTTTCCAAAAAAATAATTAAAAGTGAAATCTCATGATACTCCCTGATGTATATTGAGCATCCTAATGAATAGAGGTTGTTGGAAATATTTTACATCTAGGTTCTTTGTTGAAATTTATCTTTTCATATCTTTGTTCAATTCCATTCCCCACATACACAGTCCTACTAACCCGTCTCGTGTATCTTATCAACTCTGGTTATCAGGCACATAACCAATTCATGTCTTACCAACTAATACATCATCATCCACCGCATATTACATTGACGGTTGGTACTACAATTTTATTTTCTAGTACATCAAAGTGATGGTTGTTACTTGGACAATCTCTTTTCCCATACCAGACATACTATTATATTATAGTTTCTATAGTGATTTGTAGAATGCATCTTAGATGAATCCAATGATATTTCTTTCCAATTCAAAGATACTAGAAATGTTTTCTATGCATTTAAATTTGGAGGAAACAAAATTGTATCATCATGTGAGCTATCATAGGGTTGACCAGTTATTAGGTCTATTTTGGTATGATTTTTTTTTCAAACTAATAGGACTAGTTCATTGCATAGATTACATATTCATTAAACTAAAATGTGAGAAAATATCAAACAAACATGAAATTGAACCATTTTCTAGCTAGAATCAATCTATTGATGCTTCAGATGCCTCAAACTTGAAATATTAGAGCATGTTTGAAAATAGTCAATCCATAGTTCAAACCTCAAAATGTAGACACTTTCCACTGTCGATCTATTTCATTCAAGGCCCCAAGTTATTTTTGGAAATGAACCATTGTAGTTTACTCATGTCAGTTACCATTATAGATATTACTTTCAGCCAATTTACTCAGGATCCAATCTAGAGTCTGCAATTGCAACTTGAATGGGATACCAATCTGATGTAACATGTTTCTCCTATCACCTAATGTGAACTAGTTAATATTGGCTAGAAACAAAAAGTTTGGTTCTTTTATTATCTTTCCTAAATAACATCAATTATTATAAGTTGTGTTTCATTATCTACATATGTCCTTTCCTCACTCTGATTTACAAGGCAATGAAAATAGGTGCTCCCATAGATATGGAATGCATATAGTTTGGTGTAATCTCGTTTCACTGCTTTTATAGAAATGAAAGTTTATTGTGATTAAAAAAATTGTAATAATACTAGGCTATTTGACCTAAGTTTATATGGCACATACACATATCCTTGTAGTTCTCTAGAACTCATGCCCTTGATCACATTAGTTGACGATATTAAGGTGAACAACAGGAGGTTCATTCCTTAGTAGAGAGAGACATTTTAAGGTGTCACATTAACATAATTCATAGATTATTTAACCACATGAGTCAGGATTCTCCACAACATAAGGAATCCATCACATTTTTAGTGGTCTGTCATCTCAAATTCTACCTTTTAGTTTACTTTGACAATAGTTAAAGACTTCATGTAGACATATTAATCAAAGCATTTTTTGGTATCGATCTTTATTCAATTGCATTTTTTGGAGATTTCAATTAGTCTATTTATATCTACTGAAATACTTTATGTCATTCTATTTCTTGACCTACTAATTGACTTAAATCATGGCATAGTACATGTCTTGCTGAAGATATTTGATGTTGGTTCATCATAGGGCTATAGTAAAATAATTCATAATCGAGTATAGGGTGGCCTGATTGATGAAAACTCTTTTTTCCTAACATTGATGAGATATGCACTTCATGAAACTTTGCAGCTTGACTTACTCTATTTTCCTCAATGGCTTGGGTCATTTGAACTTGGTAAATGATCTATTTTCTGAGTGGGAAGATTGATAGATACATATTCTTAATGTGATCTACATTTGTATGGTCCAAGGTATTTATTCTCTGGATTATATATGTTTTGATTTTCTTAAATGGTTATGTAGTCTTCTACATGAAATTCCTCAGATATGCTCACATTTCATGTTTAGCTACTGAAAGATTACTCATGTTTGCTAATTTTCTTGATTTAGGTCTTGTCCATTTTGTAGATCCTTTGGAGATTTGACCAATCGATTAGGAATGGACTACTATCCAATTTCTTGAGTCTTGACTTGAATTTTCAAAATTTTACTTGTATGTGCTCTTTTAAGATAGTTATTATTAGTTTACTAACTTCATTGCACTAACATTGAACTGGCCTGGAAAGTTTCTTCATCAGTTAGTTGAGCACTACAATTGTTCAAACCTTTTGCATCCTATCAATCTAGGACTCATATAAACAATAAGAGATCCTTAAGTAATGTTGTATCTAGAGTCTCTGATATAGGAAATTGTCTACATAATTGACTAAAAGGACGGTCATATAAACATTACATGGGCACTAGGTTGAAGGTAAGCATTCATATAAATAATATATTTGATTATGTCTGAACAAGTGCTCTTTAGTGATCTTTTAGAATCGATTTTGCACATTATAATTGAGCCAGATCACGATTACAAATAAATAAATCCTTTGGACCTATATGAAATATATGAAAACTATGTTTTGTAGGTCCTGGTAGTTCAGTAACATGAAAATTTCTACTTTTTTGTTGTTGGTATTGGGGTTCAGGGAGGTAGATATGTTTTCTATATATACTCAAATAATGTCCCGCTTCTACTAAACATAATAAACTAATGACCAACCTACATAAGTGGAAAATTCCTTTTGAGTTCATTATTCCTTTTGACAAGTATACTGATTCCCTCAAGCAATCACACCTTTGGAAGGAGATCTATAATGAAATTTGAAAGCGATGAATCCCAAACCTGTGGTATGTAAATATATCTTATCATCTTGTCATCTAGTTCTCCGAATGTTATTCATGGATTATAGTTTTAAACATATTCTATCTTTCTTATGTTATGTCAGCTCATTATTTTTGTTGGTTTTCTGGGAGTAATTTTGGAACTAGTGATGGTAATCCAAAAAAGTGACGTGACTCAAAATGAGATGACTCAAAAGGTGAAAGTATTTTATTTCTAGGTATGGTTATACTACCTCAATGTTTATGTGTTCCTCATCAAAACCATGAAAATAGTAATATAAAAATATTTTTTAATATCCATCCAATGTTGTTCAAATAGCCCTTCTTCCCATTAATAAAAGCATTGTTGAACTTGGATCAAAGGGTTTTTTTATGCATGCAATGTTTTTCTATCCTTTTTGGTAGGTGAATACAAGTTGCAGAGGTGTCTAATCAGAGTCATGTTCTCGTTGCAAGTTGTCTAGAACACTACACCTATATATGCAGTGAGTAGCATCCATTTTACTACATTGTCCATTTCGGCAAGCAAGAAAATGACCATGTTCTATTTCACAATAATAAGTAGGTTTACATGCTCTTCCAAACACTATCAAACTGAGAATGCATGGGTTTAGAACTGAATCTATGTGAGTGCACTAACATTAGATCTTTCACTTCTTGCTTTCTAATAATTTGCAAAAGCATAATGAGGTTCTGTTCAATCCCCATCACACTCATCCAATGTTTATGTGTTCAAAGCTTCTTTGTTGGGCTTCAGATCACATGCTTTCTAAAATGCTACACAGATTGATCGAGCGTAACATGAACAAAGTGGCTAAGTTGCTGTAGGAGGTCACCAATTGTTGATTACATCAAATTTATGAAGGATGGAGCCTTGTATTGACTAAAGATGGTGTCATAAAAATAGATGAAAATTGATTCTATTTGTAGTGAAGTTTTTATCTTTTTTATGTACAATGTGTAGTAGGGGAAATGCACTTGTTGTTTTAAAATAAATAAAATATGATTTTTGGTATGTAAGTAAAGCTTGATCTAATTAATCAGGTTTTGACAAATGACAAATATATGCATATTCTAACTACATATATGTATGTGTAATAAATGGTTTATATGCAGCTAGATGTATAATATAACTACGTATATGTATGTGTAATAAATGGTAGAACATATGTAGCTAGATGTATGATCTAACTACATATATAAATGTGTAGTAATTGTTGATTTTCCCTACACATTAACTACACATAAAATGTAGTAAATCTATATTTTTGCTACCACCTGACTACATATGCAATTGTAGTTATACACTTAGCTAAAGTTACAACTACATTTAAATATGTAAAGACAATATCTATCTACATTCCTCACTACATATGTATTTGTAGCTAATGGATCATTTAACTACATATTTAAAAAATGTAGTTAAAGCCTTTAGCTATACGAGCATATACTACAATTTGTATATGTAAAGAAAAATGTAGCTAAAGCCTTTAGCTACAAAATATTGAGTTTTCTCTACATTTGTTTTTTTTAGTTAAAGACCATTTGTTTTGTAGTGATTTCTAGGGTTTTTGAGTTGAAAGGGAGAAGAATGTGGTGATTTACAAGGGTTTTGATATGAGTTCAAGATTTTTAGATGTGGGCAAAATTATTCAGGTTCTTTCACAACTTAGGGTGCGTGGATACTTCCTTTAAATAGTATTTTACATGAAATTAGATTAAATCCACCATAAATCTTCAAAAAATAATCACCATTAGTTGAACTTAAATGAATACATATATCTAAATTATACTCCTCTAAGGAGTTACATAAATATCAAGAACTAACTTGTACATAGATGAAAAGAAGAGAGACATTATCTAATCAATCCTCCTTCAAATAGCTTTAATATATTTAATAGTGTTCATCTTTATCTTCATGTCCTTTTATCATGTATATCAACTACCTAAAACGTCAAAAAACAAAATGCTATCATCATATTTGTATATTGGTACGTGGGTTCATACAAAACATCACATGTAAATCTATATTCAACAATCATTTAATGGAACATACAAACTTGTAATTTTCATTAGATGTTTTAACCCATTCTTGGTAAGCTATTTCAAGTGTATTCACTGACAATCCTTGGACTCGTGTGTATTATCCCTTAAGGAATGTAACTCAAGATTTAGAGTACCATAGTTTATTTTATGTGATATTCACAGTGGCATTATAAAGAATTGAATTAAATATGCATCCAAAAGTTTATTCGTTAATCATCCAGAAACCATCAACTATATATGGGAGTCGATAAAGGTGAGTATTGATAATTGTAACCACATATCTCAATGTAGAAACATGCAGTATACTTCAAGCATGTACAAGCAACCCAATAAATAGATCCAATCAGCTATTCATTCAATCAACATTATCTACATGTATGTACACTACATATGTTTCACCATTTATTCACATTATTTAGATTAAAACTAACTTATTTCATGATCTACATTTTAGGGTCTTCTTGAGTATCAGAATAGGAATAAGGGTATCAAACCCTAATTCCACAACATCATGGTTCCAAAGGGTTGCAAACCCTAATTGATCGTTGGGTGAAATCCTAATCATGAATGTAGGTTGGTTATCACATTATGACTCCATAAATCAAACCATCAGTTTCAAGATCTAGATCTCAGGAAGTATCATAATAAAACTCTAATTATCTCAATAATTACGCTGAAAGAATAAAAGGTCATCATTATTAACTTAATGTGATTGAGATCTTATAACATCATTATATTTCAAAAATATTGGTTTATGATCAGGAAATAAACACATGCAATGCATTTAAAGTATCATTAATTAGAACTAGGGTTTACTTACATTAAACACCCTATAACCATGTAGAAGTTATACTTTTAGAATAGGAAGACTAGACATGGATTCTATTTTTTGGTGATATGATCCTTTTTGTGTTCAAATCCATATATTGTTCATTATTATTCAAGTTATGGTCTAATTAATGCATTTAATGCAAGATTAGCATCCCTAGACCAATGGATGAGCACCATGTTAGCAATCCTAGTGGATAGTCCAACGTGGCATGTTTATTGGAGAAAAAAGATCGAAAGGCCTTATTTCCCTCTTGTTGTGACTTTGGATTTTACACACTACATGGGAATCAATATCATTTTGATGTTGGGTTTCTTCTACCTCCTATGCAGCCTCGGCCTACAGAGCCATGGCACTAAACTTGGTAGTTGAATTAGGTGTGTTGTCCTTGTCTGTGGGATCCAATGATGGGGATGTCTTTGTGTCATCCAACACTTTTGGTGATGCCCTTTGGATCCTTCATGAATGGCTGAGGATCTTCCCAATAGAGCTAAGCATGAGATGATTCTTGATGCCAATGAACCATTTTGGGCACCAGAAGGAGTCGTACCCTCCTGTCGACGTACTAGTAACCGACACACTCTCCTACAACTAGTCACTTTTGTGCAGTTGTCTTTCCCTTGTTGTGCCTCCCTAATTGGGTAGCACTTTCTCGGGCTCTCCTGATTACCACAACCAGAGAGAACGACAACTTTGCAGATCAAATGGTGTTCTGAGTTGTACTTGAGAAGCCCCCAATACCCCTATATATAGGAGGGTCATGGTTCTCTATCCCAGGAAATACGGGATTAAAGCAGGAGTAGAAGGGTTTAAGATTTTCCACAAAACAACCAACTGCACCAACTGAACCGATCGTTTCATGCATGAACCGATCGGTAGGCGACCTGAGCCTTTCGGTTCACACCTGAACCGGTCAGTTGGGACACCTGAGCCGATCGGTTTGTGGTCCTGGTCCAACTCAAATTGACTTTCCATGTTTGTTTCCAACAAATAAAATATTAGTCCTTGTCCAAATCAAATTTGTATAAGTGAAACAAATATGTATTTGCAAAAAGAGTCTTCTGACTTTCCAAATGATCTCGGTTGGTCACACGAATCGACTGGTTCAACAATTGAGTCGATCATTTCATTGACACATGAGCCGATAGACTCACCACTTTGAGCCGATCAGTTCATCAACCTGAGCCGATCGATTCAACTCTATGAGCCGATCGGTTGGGGCAGTAGACTGTGCAAATCAGTCAATTGTAGTTCTAATCAATCTGATACTCTTAATCGTCTGGCCCAACACCTTGAATACTATAATTTTGAGCTATCAATCAACTTAGTGTTTGATTGAACTACTAAACTCCTTTAGTAATAAATCTAAACATCATTTGTGGATAAACTCCTCTTCCAGGTTAAATCCTATGTGTGTGACCCTATAGGCCCATTTCACGTTGGCAGTGAAAGTCCATAACACTTATGACTTCACAAGCAAAGAGTGGTGCCCAGTCACACATTAGTGCGACCCAAGTGAAATATAAAGTTGGAGAACAACTTTCAATCCGTGAATGGTGTTACATAGAATGTATAATTCCTTTGTCTCTAATATCCTGAATGAACTCAAGGCATAGAACAGTCATCCTGTCAATGTTCATTCATTTTCTTAATCTTAGAGTAGAATGGAGGAGATATGTATGACATCAATATCACATACTGATTCACACATGTGTGTGCATGCCTATCTCAATCCTACTCATCAAGTGGCCATGGATATCAAACTCCCTCAGGAGGGACAAATCCCATATCTATCACTCACCCCTCAAAATCCCCATGTGTCAAAGCCACCCAATCATCACCTTTATAACAACCCATGTTTCAGGACTGTGTTTGATGATGTCAAAGTGTACCCAACAAAATGTGTTGAGTGTAGTGATTTCAGGTCAAAGAATCACACTCACTACCATCACTGTGAGAACTGACTGTGACTACCATGTCATGGTTCCATGTGTCAAACTCATGGTGGGTCTGTCTGGTACACTTGTTCTCTAACAAGTACCTATGTGTTTGGTTTGATATCTCCATATCATGACTAATGAGATTTTGTCATCAACCAACACTACAATCTAGTCTTGTGTGTCATTGTTGTCTATCAACCTTCCATAATGACATCTCACTAGGGACATAATAAGAATGTACAAACTCTTAGCATCTGTATGATCTCATCGTTTAGGTCCTCAACCTGAAAGCATACATCATTGAGTATTGTCATTCTCTAGACATTCAATTTGTTCTATCATTATCTCATATGACTTAACTAGAAAGAATTGCAAGCTTGCCTTTGATGTTTATCAAATCAATCTTAATGTATCCCACCAATCATCCCATGATTGGCTCTCAGGGCATACTTACCAACCGACTCCCACTTGCACTGTGAGCCAATCACCCTTGAATCATATTGATAGTGATCTTCTAACATGTCCCACATGTTACTATGCTCTAGTGCTTACGTAGTGAGTTATGGTAACACCTTTCCATAGTCAGTATTAATTGCATGTCTCTCATCTCTTCGATGTACGTCACAAGTATGAGATGGAGTTCCCATAATATGCAATCTAGTATTCCATTGCTAACCTTTAGCCACATTGCATGACCAAGCACTCCTAACTTGTCATCAATGACCAGAATATCTATAAGTTCATTTCTATGAACTTCCAAATCCATATAGTATCCACTAATGTTCTCTAACACACGGATACTCAGCTTTTCCTTTTAAATGGCTTTATTGGAATGTTTCCATTTATCAACAAACATTCTTTTATATATCCCTTATATATTTTGCGATTAATCTTCTGTCCTTTTTGGACGTTAGCATCAGTGTAACTCTTTACAATGAACCCTTCCTTATTTCCATAGAACTAGTACTTCTCAAGCACTTATCAAGTTCATATGGTATTCCAGTAACCCATATTGGAACTAGACAAACATCCACTCGTCATGTCCCACATACGAGCTATCAGAATGACCATATCATATTCTCATGTCCTACATACAAGATGAATGCCTTTTATTCTTGCCATGTCCATACATGTAAGATAACGGGATGTTACATACATGATAGCTCCATATCTATTCTTAGTGTTCCCATTCTTCATAAGAATTGGACACTTGGCCTTGGGATACCAAACTCCATGTAATCATGGACAAATTTTCTCCCACTGAATTTGTGCACACTGAACCCTTGAGTATAGTTTGCCAATGTATGCTTTCTCTTTTCAGGTCAAGAGGTTTTCACGAACTATCTCTATAGATCTCTATTCCTATCACATAGGAATCGTCTCTATCTTCCCTAAATATAATTTCCACTTTGGATTTCCATTCTAGAACATTTTGATTTCACATCAACATGTGGAATGTGAATATGCTCCCACAAAATCACAGATCCCTTCTTTATCTTTGACATATCTGTCAAACCCTTTGACTATATCATCAAAGTAAAGATCATAGTTCTGAGTTGCTTGTACTCAATCAATCACATTGATTAGTCCATTGTAACTTATAGACTTTATTTGCACTAATGGATTCATAAACCTTATAGGTTGTGTCACATACACATCCTTTTTTTATTCCTCATAGGATTGCAGTTTTAGTATCCATATGCCAAATCTCTTAGTCATTATGTTTTAATCAAGCATCATCCTTCTCAAAATGTTATCCATGTGTCTTAACACTTAAGACTCATTCACATTTATGGATTTCATCCAATGGGTTCTACCATCAAGGTCATACCTTATGGTTCACATGGAAGTTATTTAGGATGTAATGGTCATAAACCATAACTCAAAATTTGGTTCCTCATATTTATCTAGATGGTTGATTCATCACATGACCAACTCATCACATAGATAATTGAGGTGTATATGTCAAGGATATAGGAAATCACAACTCCTTGTGAATCTTTATGTCCTTTATTAGTGTGGGGTATTCTTTATTTAAGAAGAAATTAGTTATTTGATAATCATCCTCTAACTCCTTATAGTATGACTCCTTTTGATTTAGACAACACCATGCCTTAATCACGAGCTCACTATGATACATTATCATAATCACTCATAAGGATCTCAAACATTTGGTTTAAGTATTTCATTCAGTAATCTCATCAAGAATTAGCACTTTACCAAATTTGATATGCTTGAACACTTCAAGATATTCATATTGGTATTTCTCTAAAAACCATTTTAAGTACTAGCATTAAGTCCAATAGGTATGTAAATACATCACCTGAAATATACCTAATATGATAATCAATCTTCCACTATGACTAGTGAAGATTGATCATGTTTAAGAGATTCATGTCACTTACTTGTTCTCTAACCAAAAGAGTCTAGATTTATCCATCATATGGAAACTAGAAATGAATTTCTCATGATGATACTAATTCATTGTTTGAGTTATCAATAACTTTTAGGAATCATTTTATCTTATGCATACCAAGTACCACAAGATAAACAAGGCATTGCCATAAGGAAACATCAACTTTATCAATTGCCATTATTGTCATACAATATGCAAAAGTAAGATGTTTCTATCCATGGGAAAATATGAAATAGCAGTTCATAACTCTATTACATGCATTCAAGGCTAAAAATAAACTAAAGTACTCCTATCTATGGTGGCAACACTTGCCCCATTTATTGGGTGCTTTACACTTTATATCTTTGTATCATATATCTCAAACGTGTTATAAGTTTATTTCATGACACCTTCAGGTGTAGACGCATGTCGCCTCCTTCTTCTTTAGTTCTTCCAGATAGAGTGGACAATTCCTTTTCCAGTGTCTTGGATTTTGACAATGGTGGAAATTTCCTCTCTTGATCACACCTCCCTTGGCCTTGAGAGTTGAACATGACTTACACTGCTGGCTAGCATCAGAACCCTTCTTAGCCTTGCCCTTTCCCTTGCGCTTGGACTTGCCTTTCTTGTTGCTGATCATCATCACAAATTTAGGCTTGTCCTTCTTCATTTGTGCCTTGGCTGTTCCCCGCATGCCCAACAACTCTATTAATGGCTTGTCAAAGTTGTTCATGTTGTAGTTCATCACAAACTGACTGTATGATTCTGGAAATGATTGTAGTATCACATCAGTAGACAACTCTTAGGTCAGGGGAAATCCCAGTCTTGTCAGGTTCTCCACATACACAATCATTTTGAGTGTGTGTGGACCAACTGGATCTCCTTCTGTCATGACACACTTGAATAGTGCCTTGGAGACATCATATCTCTCGATCTGTGCTTGATCTTGATACATGTTCTTGAGATGCTGAATCATCTCAGTGACATCTATGTTCTCATACTGTCTCTGCAACTCGTGGTTCATGGAGCACTTTGCATCAATGGAATCTTCAGAATGCTTCTTATAAGCATCCCTTTCTGCCTTTGGTGTGGTAAGAGCAGGTTCCTCTGGAGCTGGAGTATCCAGGACATAGAGCTTTTGCTCTTGAGTGAGAACAATTCTCAATGTCCTAAACCAGTTGTAGAAGTTAGTCCCATTCAGCTTGTCCTTTTCAAGGATCGATCACAACAAAAAGTGATTGTTGTTTGTTGTCATTTGTACTACAAAAGGAAATATATGCAATTTAGTCCAAAACTCAATTTTAACTTATTTGATTGATTTGAAAGGTTGATGATATAATTAGGTCTTTAATTAATTATCGCTCCCACTATTTTTGTTCAAATTGATAGCCGTCACCATCAATTCGGAAGATTACATCGTACAATCTTCTAGTGGGTCCAAGATCCATATTTCATCTAATCATGAGTCATCTTTGGCTGATTGCCCATAATATATATTATTTAGGTAGGCAACACTTGCCAATTGCATCCTATGCAACTCTCGGATGGATGAAATGTGCAACTCCTTGCCATTCATCCCGTGCCTCTAGGCTTAGACGCTCTAAGAATCACTAGTTAAGTCTATCCCAAAAGCTGACATGGTAAACATGCATCTTACTTTAGCAGATCCTACATGTCTACCCTTCACACATATGCAAGATGGATGGCGCACCACGCTTTGGAGTAACCTACGCTTGGTCGATTGAGTTTTTCATGTTTGTCTCTAATGGAAGGCATATAAGACTTAATATTTTCATGAGGTATTTGGTTTTATAGGTACATATACATATCCAATCACCAAAATATATAGTACATATCATATACATGCTATATCTCACAGAAAATATGTAAAACGATAAAAGCGATGATTATGGCCATCCTAATGTGATTCCTCGAGCCAAGAGGAATCACGGTCATCTAGGTCTACATGACATGCAACCTATACAAGATGAACCTGTGCTTTGTCGTTCTGGGTTTGATAAACTCATCTCCGTGATTGATCGGTTCGCCATCGGGCTGGTCATTTGGGTGCCACCAGCCGATCGATTGGCTCCTCCAACAGATCGGTTCACTGGTCATCATGCATCTCCTCAGGTCTCCAGCCACTCATCTTGCTCCTCAAATCGGTCATCTAGAATGCCAACTGATCAATTCACGCCTTGAACCGATCATCTCAGTCACCGTCAGGTTGTCCACCATTCTTTGACATAACAGGAAATAAAAGTTCTATCCTATTTACTTTTGAATTGAGAAACCCCGAGTTACATTCGGGGGGAGAAAAGGTAGGAAAGAAATCTCGAGTTATCTTGAGTTACATCAGGAATAAGAGATAGGGAATCGGTGCACAGACCGAGATGCAAGCAACCACATTCAACCAAGCACATATACATAGGATCTATTGGTCATAACAACGTTGTACATCAACCACAAAACTCATTTAAGGGCAACACATATCGAGTGCATTTATATTACATATCATATATGTATATTGGGGTTTGTGGATTTAGGATTGTACATGCATAAAGCCAATTTTATTCGCATCATATGAAATAAATAAAGGCAACAAACCAAAACCTATCACATCGATAATCCTAAAGTATAGAGCAGTTGACATGGCTCTCATACCACTGTTGGGTTTTAGGGGAGGCAGAGAAGGCAGTAGAAACAAAAAATTTCTTCTCCCCGAACCCAGTATAAAGGAATCGCGTGAACATCTATACAATAGGAAGGATGGTTTGTAAAGATATACCTTGTAAAGAGGCGAGATCGCCTCTTTTACTAAAATTTAAAGGAAATACAAACATCCACAATTTTTAACAAAATTTAGAGACTTTGAGGATGATTGCATAATATTGCAAATAAATAAGCATGATTCTAGATACATAATGAAATGCCAATAACAGCGGAAATAAAGAAATAATAAGCGTTCACATGGCTTTTATTATTTACTACATGAATGATTTCTAAAAGAAAAGATAAGATAAATAGGATCTAGCTATAGCAACCTAGCCATGTTTTTCCAAATGCTAAAGATCAACTCCTGAAGAAAGCCTCCTTCAAGCTTGTCCTTCTCCATACACAACACTGGCACCTGGGTGGTTGGGAAGACACCCAACAAGAGAAAAAGAGAGAAAAGTATTTGTTACAAGATTATTCTAAAAGTGTCAAGAAAGTTGTAACAAGTAAAATAGGCTAGAGATTTACTAAAAAGTGAGACATCAAGAGTATGACGCTTTATATAATGAAACTTGCCAATAACAAAAGTAACTAAAGGGTTTTTCATGTAATTTAATATGTCTACCTAAATAAGTAGGGTTGAGGCACCTACCAGACCTCTAACCTTAGGTGAGGGGAGAATAAGACATTCCCAATTACCTATACTATTATGGGGAGAATTATAAATATTCCCCTATGGCGATTATATACATGCCCTCTGTGGGTGGTTGTACATAAGTACCTCTAGTTTAGAATTAAATAGAACATATAACTACATGCTTGCAAAAGAGTTATGGAAAGATTAATGAAAAGATTTAACTAACATGGCAGTGGGGTATGAAAAAAACCCAAACAAGATAATAATACAACAAATTTTTAAGGCATAAATAAATTAGGTTTCAAGAATCATGAATTAGGTCATATTAAGCCTCATTAGGGAATATGTGTATTGGTATAAAATTTTCCCAACTGAAGGGGGTAGATGCACATACCTTAGCCTCAAGTGTTCTAGAACCCTCTTTCCAACCCTTCACATGAAATCAGAACCCACTTTCCCTAATTCATCTTTAGATCTATGAATTATAATTAAATATACTCATTAAAGGTTGAAAACCCTAATATTACTAACTTTTTGCACAAACCATCGAATTAGACTCCAAAAACATCACCATCATTTGAGTTAGGGTTTTCTGATCAAAATAACATATAATATTGTATATTTTTAAGTTATGGACTTTTAGGGTTAATTTTGGTGATTTTTAGTTAATTAAATCATTGTAAAAGTATGTTTTCACAAACATCAAAATCAAAACTCAAAAACATATTTAATGGATAGATCTCATCTTCCTGATTTCAAAACACAATTTATTTTTAATTTTTGACCATTGGAATAATTTATAGGAATTATTTTATTTTGGCCAACCAAAACCTGCCACGTAGGCAAAGGATGAGGGAGAGAGAGCTAGAGAGAGAGAGAGATGGAGAGAGTGGGTGGTCCCGCGTCTCTGGGACCTGTCCCTCACTGCAGATGTGGGCCGCGGTCCACGCCTGGTCAAAGGCGGGACAAGGAGGAAAAGGACGAGGATACCCCTCGTGCGAAAAGCAAACAAATCAAAATGACCAGGGGTGATTTGGTAAAACGACAGGGAGTCATCTTCCTCCCCGTGCCAAGGCAACTAGCTGCGAGCAGCTTGCTTGGGTGTGATTTGGGTGAAATAGCAAAACACAATGAAACTTCGTGTTTAGGTACTCGAAAGAAAGAAGAAGAAGAAGAGAGGAATCTAGTAGTACCTTGTATTGGAACGGAGGCGAAGAGATCAGAACAAGAGAGGTGCTGCAAGAGCAGGGCCTATGGCGGCTAGAAGGAGGTCAAGACGTCCACGAAAACTGAAATTGAAGGCATGAGCGAGTTGCTAAGGTGATAGCGGTCCTTGGGGCATAGATATATATAGGCAAGGGACCCTGAGTTAGAGTTGGACTAAGGGGAGGTAGAGGGTGGCGGTGCCCATGTAGGGCGTTTCTCAAATCTTTGCCAAAACCCAAAATCTTTGGGATAAAATGGAGCAGAATCCAGCGAAGAATCCAACAAACCAAAAATTAGCAAAATCCATCGAGTATATCTCCGGATATATTGATTTGAAAATTAGAGAAGCAATGAACATGTTGCCATTTTCGTTTAGAGGAAGAAGATGATCGCGGGTCGTCAGATCAGTGGACCCAGGTCCATGAAGGACCCTGAGCCATCCAATCTCACAGATGGGATAAGGAATTGATTCCTTGTTGCATTAAAATTCGACCAAAGTGTCATTTAAATTCTAAATGTTTTTCTCTCTCCTCGTTTGGAGGACCAAACGACATCCAAAAATTACCAAATTTTATATTCTGACTTATTTGGATGCTTAGAATTCAAATATGGAGTTACTTTTTCCTTTTGGAAAATTTTGATAGGTTAAATAATTAATATGTCATTTTCTCTTTCCTCCTTTAAAAGAGGTGATAACATTATCTAAAATTTGTGTAACTTCACCCATAATTCTGCCTAAGGGATTAGAACACGATTTTGTAATTATCTTTACAAGTTGAGATTATTTATTTATTTATTAAATAAATAGAAGATTCTACACACTTTCTCTCTCCTATTTTACTCATTATTCAAACATTATCCAAATTAGTTGCAAATTTTCCCAAAGGCTTATTTTTATGTTTAGAATACGAATTTGGAGTTATTTTTTTGATTTGAGAGCATTAAGTATTTTATTTCACTTTATTGGCCTATTTCCTATTTTCTTTTGATAATGACATTAATATTTACATTTATGTTCCACTATAAATGATACTTGGCCCTTAAGTTACTTTTTGGTCAACAAAACGAATTTCAGTGTCAAATTATCCTGATGGGTTGCCAATTATAATTTTAGTGCAATATCTTTCTCATTATCCTCTTTTATCCATTAAATCCCATTTTACTTCTAATTATTGCATTTATCTTCTCCTTTATATAAAATTCGGATTTTCTCTTATTTCTCTTATTCTAAGAAGCGTTATAAAGTTCTAGGATGAAATATCTTATTATTTTTATTTCTGAGTGTACAATTTGCACTTTAGACCCATTATCAAAAATCTAACTGAGGTATTTGTACATACAACCCTATATTAAGAATATATGGGAAACATTTATCCAATCACCACCATAATTCCACTAAATCAAATCCAAAGATATTTGGGATGAAAATGAAGGACAAAACTTATAGAAAAGGGTACAAAGAGGTACATAAAGGATTTCAGTATTTTACAACACTCCACCTCTTAAAAGGGATTGCGTCCCCAAAATCTCATACAAAGAGGGAAGGGTGAGTACGTAACATCTCGTCTTTCAACTCCCAAGTAGTTTCTTATAAACCATGATATCTCCACAAAACCTTTACTAACTCTATCTCCTTATTCTTCAACTACTTTACTCGGGAGTCAAGGATCCTCACAGGTAGTTCTTCATAGGTCAGATTATCATGAATCTCCATAGGTTCAATAGTGAGTACATGAGAAGGATCTGTCACATACTTCCTCAATACAGAGACATGGAACACATTGTGGATCTTTTCATAACAAGGAGGTAAGGCTAAGCGATATGCATAGTCTCCCACTTTATCTAAGATTTCAAATAGTCCAACATAGCGAGGACTCAACTTGCCTTTTACTTTAGATCTTGCAATAGAACGTATGGGCTTGTTCTTCAGAAAATCATAGTCTCCCACTAAGAAGCTTACATCAGACCTCTTTTTATCAGCATACATCTTCTGTCAGTCTTGAGCAGCTTTCATCTGTTTCTTTATCAGTTGTACCTTCTCAAGCATCATCTGCATGTCATCGGTCTTCACCAGGGAACATTCACCAACATCATCCCAATGTATAGGCGAACGACAAGGTCTACCATAGAGAGCTTCAAAAGGTGGCATACCAATACTAGCTCGGTAGCTATTGTTGTAAGAAAACTCTGCTAATGGTAGATACCAATCCCAGGCACCACCCCAATCCATCACACAAACACGTAGCAAGTCCTCCAGAATCTGAACTATTCTCTCAGACTGACCATCAGTTTGCGGGTGGTAAGCAGTACTGAAATGCAGATCAGTACCCATCTCTTCTTGAATATGACCCCATAACTGAGAAGTGAATTTTGGGTCTCAATCAGAAACTATCATAGTAGGAACACCATGCAGGCAAACTATCCACTCCACATATATCTGAGCCATCTCAGCAACTTTATACGTGGTCTTGAAAGGCAAGAAATGAGCATATTTTGTAAGCCGGTCAATCACCACCCAAACAACATCATAACCTTTCTTGGACTTAGGGAAACCATTAACAAAGTCCATTGTGATCTTCTCCCACTTCCATTTTGGAATCTCAAGAGGATGAAGAAGACCATCGGGTCTTTGATGTTCAATCTTGACTTGCTGACATGTCAAGTACTTTGCCACGAATAGAGCTATATCATTCTTCATGTTCTTCCAGTAGAAGCTTCATTGTAAGTCCTTGTACATCTTGGTTGTGCCAGGGTGATAGTATACTTGGACCCATAAGCTTCACATAGAACCTTCTGTCTCAGATCACGAACATTGGGAATCTTCAACCTTTGTCTAAAGCGGACAACACCATCCACTCTGACAGAGAAGTCAGATTGCAGTTTCTCAGATAAAGATTTCATTTCTTAAAGCTCAGAACTCTCTAACTTTTCTATCAAGAGTTCTAAGATCCAGGTTGGTGTAACAGTCAAACTGTCCATATGAACACACAACTTGTCTTCATCCACTGAATCAATAGGTTGAGGTCTCCAGCTAGCCACATGTTCAAGGTTTTCCCACATTGAACATCTCATAGCAGCACAAACAACATCCTTCTTGTGACTTAGAGCATCGGCTAAAACATTCACTTTACCAGGATGATAGGTGATGGTAAATTTGCAATCTTCAAGATATTCCATCCACCTATGTTGTCACAAGTTTAGATCCTTCTGAGTCAACAAATATCTCAGACTCTTGTGATCAGAAAAGACTTCAAACTTTTAACCATAGAGATAGTTTTGCCATGGCAGTAAGCTCCAAATCATGCGTAGGCCAATTAGCTTCATTAGGTTTTAACTATCGAGAAGCATAGGTGACTACCTTTCCATCTTGCATCAAAACACACCCTAAGCCTAGTCGGAATGTATCGGTGTAGATGAAATAGGGTATGCCCTCAATAGGCAAAGCAAGCACGGGGGCAAAAGTCTGGCACATATTCAACTTCTAGAAACTGTCCTCACATTCAGGGGTCCATGAGAACTTGACCTCCTTTCGAGTCAGCTTGGTCAAAGGTAAGGCTAACTCAGAGAAGCCTTTTAAAAAACTTCTGATAATAACAAGTTAGCCCAAGGAAACTACATATTTTAGATGGGTTTTTCAGAGCATTCCACTTTGTCACAACTTCTACTTTCGTAGGATCAACAACTATATGACCGGTAGAAATCACGTGACCAAGAAACATAACTTCTTTTATCTAGAACTCACATTTTTAGAATTTTGCATAGAGTTGGTTTTCTCGCAATGTGTTAAGTACAATCTGCAGATGCTCATGATGTTGTTCTAACATCTCAGAATAAATGAAAACGTCGTCGATAAACACCACTACAAACTTGTCAAGATATGGGCAGAATACTCTGTTCATCAGGTCCATGAACGCAACAGGGGCATTAGTCAAGCCAAAATGCATGACCATGAATTCATAATGCCCATAACGAGTTTTGAATATTGTCTTCGGGAAATCATCATCTTTCACACGCATCTGGTAGTAACCACTTCGCAGATCCATCTTGGAGAACACAGTGGCTGACTTCAGCTGATCGAATAGGTCATCATTGCACGACAACGAATAACTGTTCTTCACTGTCACCTGGTTAAGCATGCGGTAATCCATACACATCCGCAAGGATCCATCCTTCTTCTTCACGAACAGGACATGGACTCCCCAAGCGGAAACACTAGGGCGAATGAATCCCATGTTGTGAAGCTCTTCAAGCTTCTTCTTCAACTCAGCCAGCTTAGCAGGGGCCAAGCAGTAGGGTGGATTCGATATCGGTGAAGTTCCAGGTATAAGCTCGATGGAGAATTCCACCTCGCGAGTTGGCAGTGACCCAGGTAATTGCTCCGCAAATACGTCTGGGAAGTCCTTCACCACATCAACATGATCTAGAGTAGGAGGTGTAGCATCGATAACTATGGAGGCAAGGAAAGCTCTACACCCTTGCGAGACAAGTTTTTCAACTTTAATAGCAGAGATGACAAACTATCACTCTTCTCACTTCTTCCCCTTGACACACACTTTACCTTCATCACGATGAACCAATCTAACCTTGGATTCCTCACAGTGCAAAACTGCTTTATACTTCTTTAACCAATCCATCCCCAAGATGATGTCAAAGACGGTCATATCAAGGAATACAAAATCCATGGGAAACATTATTTTGGATATACAAAGGTCCATGGTAGGAGTTTGGAGGTACGAGGAGTAGATTTTACCACTAGGGGTTTTTACATCTAATACATGATCCATAAACTCAGATTCTATCTCTAGCATAGAGGCAAACTGACAAGATATGAAGGTATTGGAGGAGCTAAAATCAAACAATGCTTTTAAAGGATGCATATTAAGGTGTAGGGTACCTTCAATCACTTCATTGCCTTCACCTTCTTCTTCAGCATTGAGAGCAAAGACTCTCACATTCCACCTTTCTACTGGAAGATGCCTCGGGTTCTGGTTGTTGTTGTTGTTGTTCCGCGGAGGTGGGTTCTATCTTTGTAACATCCCTGACCTGGGTTATGCTTTAACCCTAGGTGTTTTGATTAAGAAAGTTGATTATATGCGTGTACCTATCTTGTGAAAGGTAATTAAGGCTCTTGAGGAACTTATATTTCAATTTCAGTCCTTTTTTAATATTGTTGAAGCAATGTTTGCTTATTTTGGACTAAAGTGCAAATTACCCAAGTTGAGGGGTTAACATGCAAATTGCACATGATAAGATGTTACTCTGATGTTGTGACATCATAAGAATGAATATAATGTAGTGGTATGGTTTTCCCAAGCCTGGACACCAAGATAGAGCTTGTTGGACAATGTTGTGCATTAAAACCTAGTTTTGGAGTAAAGTGCAATTTATCCAAAATCCAGGGTTCAATATGCAAATTACCACATCAATAAGGTCCTTAATGTTTCTTGGCATCATGTAGAGAAAAGAAAATGAGTGGGGCATCTCATTTGAATTAAGATGGAGGAGAGAGAATCTTGATATTAAAATAATCAAGATTTAATCCTAATTGAAACCCTAATTCAATTTAGGGCAAAAATGAATAAAAATAATTGAAGGGCTTTCAACCAAAATGTTTTGGGTTGATTTTGAATAAGGATGGACGTTCCTTTAACAAGATAAGGAACGAAAATATCTTAAGTAGGTGAAATTCCACTCACCTTTTTATAAAGAAAAGTAATATCCACTCACATGTGGGATATTATATAATAAGCATTAAGGTGCTTAATTTGCTTTTCTTTAAATTGAGGATAATGAAGGGGAATTAAAGGCAAAGGGATATGCCTCGTATCCATGGAGTTGAGGGGGAAGAGGCGGCCATAATTTTTGGATTAATTGGATTTTTATAAGGCATATTCTCTCTCATCAATTTCTTTATAAAAGTGCCATTTCCAAGCCCAAACCAAGGCCTTTTTCGGATTTTCTTCTTCCCCTTTCTTGAAAAACCGACCAAGGAGCTAGGGACGAGCAGGGAGAACGTCCCCAACCTGTGGGTAAGCCCTTGACCTTCGTTCTCCTTGATGTCATGGTGGAAATTGAAAATAAATTATGGATTCCTTCTTATTTCGATCTCCTCTTCAACCCTAGCCAACTTTTGCAATCAAAAGCTTGAGGACGAGCCTAGGGGGAGTCGCTAGAGCTTCATCCACCATTAATGGCGTGATCTTGGAGCATTGGAGCTCAATTGGAGGCGGGTTTTATAACTCAAACCCTTAAACATTGCTATTGCATCAATTCTCTATGCTTTGTTGATTGATTTCTTCAATTTGATACACTCTTGTTTCTTTGCTGCAATTTCCATCAAGAACGGTTTCTGTTCTTGGTTGTTCGAAGGAAGGGGATGATGATATCATCGTAGATTCTTATCCAAAGAAAATTACCAAGCAAAACCGTTTTGATAGCTACTCCAAATCGTTTTAATTTGATTGGCTATGCGGTTTCAGCAAACCGTTTAAGGGCAAACGGTTTGAAACCGTTTGGGAGCAAATGGTTTCAAGACCGTTTGAGATTGTTGACCAAGCATTGACCGTTTGGGAATTTTGTTCCTAATTATGTAGGCTGATAACCCTCCAAATTTGAGGGATTAACTCCAAAGGAATCGAGAGTTGAAGGCCAATCAATTAGGCAATCAGATTGAATTATGTGCTGATGTTCAACCTGATTAACTTGACCTGGTTGAGCAAACGGTTTCAAGACCGCATAAGATGGTTGACCAAGCGTTGACCGTATGAGATTACTGTTCCTAATGATTTTGGTTAATGACTCACCAAATTTTATGGATTAATTCCAAACGAGTCATGAGTTGAAGGCTAATCAATTGGGCAAACCCTAATTGAAATCAGTGCTGAAATTCCAATCAGTTAATTAGAGATTTTGGGTTGATTAGCCCAAACGGTTTCAAGACCGTTTGGGGATCACCCAAACGGTCTCAAGACCGTTTGGGGATCACCCCAAGACCGTTTGGAGGTCTGGGGTCAAGTATAGTTGACCAATTGAAGGTCCAAAGGTACTAATCATATTGCAATGTAGTGTTGATTTGTTGATCAACTCGATAGACCAATCCATGATGAATTTTCACTAGAGTCCAAAGGTTGGATGGGAAAACGGTCTCAAGACCGTTTTGAGCTCATTCAAACAGTCTCAAGACCGTTTGGTGGTCACCCAAGACCGTTTGCAGGTCTAGGGTTGAGTATGGTTAGGTGTTTGAAGGTCTAAAGGTACCAAGCTGTTAAACAATGTAATGTTGATTTGGTGATCAATCCAATGAACCAAACCCTAATTGGATTGCTTAGATTTGAGTGATATGATGGGCAAACGGTCTCAAGACCGTTTTGAGGTCATCCAAACGACCTCAAGACCGTTTGGGGTCAGGTCATACCCAATTTGGATGATGGTTCAATGGTTTCAAAGCAACTAGTCTTACATTGATTAGTGTTGTTGAATCATCGATTCCAAACCCTAATTCAATTGAATCAAACCCTAATTGATGATCAATTGAGGGTCAATTGAGAGTCAAATCAGTTGAAGGTTGGCCTATTAAACTCAATTGAAGTATGAGGGTAGGTCCAATTGATGATTGGTTCCATGAATTCAATGATTGAAGGAATCAACATTGAAAACCCTAATTCAATTGAATCAAACCCTAATTGATGATCAATTGAGGGTCAATTGAGAGTCAAATCAGTTGAAGGTTGACCTATTAAACTCAATTGAAGTATTAGGGTAGTTCGAATTGATGATTGGTTCCATGAATTCAATGATTGAAGGAATCAACATTGAAAACCCTAATTCAATTGGATACCTTATGTAATGGAGGTCCAATGTGATTGAATCTCTTGAGAATAGAGATGATGAATCATCCATTGACCCAATGATGATTAGTAATGATAAAAAAAGAAGGTACAAAGGTTGAAACCCTAACAGTACCTAAGGGACTAGTACCAATTAAGGAATGAATCCCTAATTGCTTATTGGACCAATGACTTGATACACTACGTTAATCATAGTGGTATGCTCTTGATTGAAGGGTTGATATGACCTAATAAATTTGAGATGATGTTAACATGAATTCATACATGAATATGATTCATGTGGTGATTAAGGGTATGATCCTTAAGAAGAGAGATCATGAAACCGTAATCATGAATATAAACCCTAATTGACAGGGCTTTTGGGTTTTAACCCTAATTGAGGCAATTCTAAATGTAACCCTAATCCAGGGTGAGGATGTAACCCTAAGTCAGGGTAGTGATGTGTGAAACTCCAATTTAGGGAAATGAGATGTAAAACCCTAATTGGAATGAAAAGTGAATCTCTAATTATGGACAATCGAATGAAATCCTAATGGAGATGCATAGTAAACCCAAATTGTGGGTGACTAAGGTGGAAACCCTAGTTGAGGGTGATTCCATGAGAAACCCTAGTTGAGGGTGATTCCATTAGAAACCCTAGTTGAGGGTGATTCCATGAGAAACCCTAATTAAGAGTTAACATCACATGAAGCTCTAATGCTATGTTGTGATGAGAGGCCCTAAGAAGGGTGAAGGTATGTGAGACTCTAATGTGGAGTCATAATACACAAAGCCCTAATGTTGGGCAATATGACAATGAATTATAATCCTAATTTTAAATAAGGGTATAAGGAAATACTAATGATGAGATAGAAGGAATGGCCTTATAAAGGTGAAACATTTAATGTGGTTGATTATAGGCAAGCTTATTGTAAGCAATGCCTTAATCTGAGATGAGTCCATATCATTAAAGATAGTTGGACCATTCTTATGTGTAACATATGCACTTTATGGTAAGAGTGATAGGTTAGTGGATGAAAGGATTAAGATGGGAAATACCTTAATCCAAGATAAGCTGGTAACTTAAGAAAGTAGTATGTGATGATCAATGATGAGTTAAAAGAATTAAATTCCATGAACTGTGTAATCAGGATTGGTTACAGACCAATGCCTGGCTGTGTAATCAGGTGTGGTTAAAGTCCAATACCTGGCAGAGGCTTAATGCCTGTAATTAGGGTTGGTTAAAGACCAATTCCTGGCTGTGTAATCAGGTTTGGTTAAAGTCCAATACCTGGCAGAGGCTTAATGCCTGTAATCAGGGTTGGTTAAAGTCCAATGCCTGGCTGTGTAATCAGGTTTGGTTAAAGTCCAATACCTGGAAGAGGCTTAATGCCTGTAATCAGGGTTGGTTAAAGTCCAATGCCTGGCTGTGTAATCAGGATTGGTTAGAGTCCAATGCCTGGCTGTGTAATCAGGATTGGTTAGAGTCCAATGCCTGGCTGTGTAATCAGGATTGGTTAAAGTCCAATGCCTGGCTGTGAAATCAAGGTTGCTTAATGTCCAATGCCTGGATGTGAAATCAGGATTGGTTAAAGTCCAATGCATGGCTGTGAAATCAGGGTTGGTTAGAGTCTAATGCCTGGCTGTGTAATCAGGTTTGGAGAAATCCAATACCTGGCAGAGGTGTAATGCCTGTAATCAGGGTTGGTTAAATACCAATGCCGCGCAGTGTAATCAGGTTTGGAAGAGTCCAATACCTGGCAGAGGCTCAATGCCTGTAATGATGACACAGGATTGGTAATAACCCAATGCCTGTATTAATGATATATGAGTACATGGTAGTGAAAACCTCTAGAGGGGGGGGGGTGAATAGAGTTTTATAGTAATTTTAACAATTATTGCACTTAAGCAACCACAAAGAAAATATTGGACAAGGAGACACAAGGGTTTAGAGTGGTTCCTAGCCTTAGCAAATACTAAGGTAGTCAGTCCACTACCCGGTTGCTTACCCAACCGGGATTTGAAAAGAAATTATTTTATTACCTCGCAAGGACTTTTACATAAAATACATTTCTTTTCCCTAAACCCTTCAAGCAGCCTTCACCTAGAAGTAATCGCCCAACTCGAAGCAGCCTTCCCTTGAAGTAGATGCACCAACACCCGTTGCATCAGCCTTCTGAAGTAGCTTCCCGTGCGATAGCCTTCTTGAAGTAGCTTGAAGTCCCCTTCTCCTCCGAGAAGTCCACCCTCTCCAATCCGCAGCCTCCAACCCTAGGAGTAGCAAGGAGAGTACAAAGAATAAATAGGAACAAGAAAGAAAACAGAAAATACAATACCGTTGTAAGCACAAGGCTTGATTTTCCTATATCAAGCGTTTGGATCTCCTAAACAAAGTGTATGGCAATGTGATTATTGTGTGTAGGAGATCCTAGTCTATAGGACACGAAATGGTAGCAATAGGAATGTATAACAAGTGTGGGAGTTGCACTATTGCTCTAAACAGATTGCCAATGTAGTGTAAGCTCAAGGATTGCACAATTGAGTATGTGAGTGTATATGAGTGTCCTAAGGCTTGTCCTATTTATAGGAATGGCCTATGGATGCTTAAGGACGTTCTAGACAACTTCTAGGGGCTTCTAAGTGCTTAACTAGCCGTTAGGTAGAAGTTAGGTGCGTTAGTAACGGCTAGTTGCTTTATTCTGCAGTTGCTGTCAGAGACCATCTCGGTCGACAATTTGTCGACCGAGATACCTACTCGGTCGAAGTCTTGTCGACCGAGAGGCTCCCTGGATTACCATTTATTTGCAACTGTCTAACGGCTACTTTGGGTCAATCTCGGTCGAGAAGTTTGTCGACCGAGAGTGTCTCGGTCGAGGAGTGTGTCGACCGAGATTGACTCTGTTTCAATCTATCAATTTAGATACTAAGTGTGTGCGTGTGCATTATGTGATCCTGTTAGAAGGTATGACTTGTCTAACTATGGTGTGTAGCTAGGGAAGATCCAATGCTTGATTTACATGCGATTCTAAGTACTTGTACATTATATAACTGTACAAGTTTTTACAATAGTGATTACATTGCATGAAAATAAATATGTAAGCTCATGATCTCCCTAGTTGCTTTGTCATCCACCATAATCCTGCACACTCAAGTAGCTCGTCAGAATGAAATGTTTGTCATCATCGAAACAAGGGGATTTATCATAATGTCCAATTTATCCAACAGGTAGATGTAATTCCTTATCTGTTTAGCAGATTGACTAAGGCCAATAAGTTGAAACAAGAATGTCTCCTGGGTGACATATCAAGATAATGAGTGTCACAAGAGAAGTTTGACATGATGGTATAATATGGAGGATAAATGATATACATGTTCTACCTATTCCTTATTAAGAGAATGCTTTAAACTGCTTATCATCTGCCTATATTTATCTTCTTAACATGCAATAATAATGTTTCTGGCGGAGAGTTATATCTCTCGCTGGGGCAATTTACAATTGTCTCACCCCCGTGGGATCCAACATTTTTAGGTGGACGCGGACAAAGAGGCAGATACTCTTTTGCAGGAAAAGGAAAGCAACAGCTTGGACAGCAGTGAGATCTCAGGTGGAGGCACTGACTGTCAAGTCATATAGATAGTAGTCCTATGTGTCGTCTCTGTACTCTCAGGTCCTCGGAGTTTTAAATGATTCAATCGGAGTTTTGGCTTAATGCCTCAAAGTTTTATACTGCCTGTGTATATTTGTTAACAGGGCAGTCAATGTTGTAATCCTTAAAAAGGAATCGTACAGGCTGTGTACTTGTGATACAGGATGAAATGGAAACACTTTGGTTCTTGGTTAAAGAGTTTTCCTATGAATGGATCTCTTTGCAAATGGTTTTAATTTTTAGTGATTTTCAGTAATTACGCTGCAAATAATTCGCTTCCGCATTAGTTAATCCTGTTTTCGCGAGACGGTCGTTACATTTAGTGGTATCAGAGCTCTAGGTTCGTTGAGTCTATAGAGACATAGGACTAAGTTGTTGAGTCTGTGTTAGTGTCCTCCAGTATACCCTATAATGATTTCTACTTGTGCAGAGAAAGGGTAAAGTTTAAAATGACTGGAGAGCACAAGGAACACATTGCGAAGGGCAATGTTGTTGCACCAAGAAGAGGTGCAAGGGATCATGCAAGAATAGAATGAGTGCCTAAGAATCCCCATTAAGACCTGATCAGGATAGAGAATCCTATGATCATGCTCTTGTTGGGTAGATTAGGGCAACAATAATGCATATGAGTGGACTGGATGCTAGGCTTATAACCTAGGTAATCAGTCCTTAATACAGAAAGCTTGATCTTAAAATGAGTTCCTAAATGACTTAGTCATGTTGGAACAAGGGAAAATATGGAAAAGATTAACTTATAGCAAGAAAGTAGACTCTTCCATGAGCTTAGACAGATAATAAATATGTGATGGCAGTGCCCAAGAAGGGGCAATAAGCTGAGAAGTAGGTGATGATCTCTATAATTTTAGAGACATTTGCCTAATGGTTCTAAAAAGCCAAGGTTTTTGGTACTAATAGTGCAATAAATGCCTAGTGTACCAGGGAAGTAGCCACTAAGTAAGTGTAAAGGTCTTAACCTTTCACATGTAAAATTCCATGGCTTAGTTTATGCTTCAGTAATAAGACTAATAAGACCATGATGTGAGGAAACGATATGTTATAAATGTGTACATGTTGAGTACACTAAACCCTTTTTGTTATAAAAAGGAGGATTGTTGATATTGTTTTCCCCATTGGTTGCTATATAGGGAAGAAATGATGAGAACTAGAATTTGAATTCTATTCCGTATTCTTTTAAATGCTCTATATTGATCTTACCTCCATGAAAGAGGAAGAGGTATAGAAGAGATGCCTGGATAAAATCCAGGTATGTTAAATCTTATGTTATGGTAATATGAAAAGAAAGGAATATGATAGCATGTAAGTGCATACTACTTGATCTCAGTACTTGTAAACCCTGATCAGGTGTACAACTATTGATGATAAAGTGAGTATGGAAACTCTTAGATTGATATCTTTTTTATTTCCCTGATCAAGCAATCATTCTAATACAATCTAATGAGTATCATGAAATTGGAAATATGATATGGATAAATGTATCATATCTTAAGAACAAGAAAGAAGGATCTGATAGGAATTCAGATCAGTATGTGTATATGAGGAAGTAAAAGTATGACCCTCATATGATGAGAAAGAGAACAAGGGAGGCGATCCCTATTCTATAAAGTTGTAAATATGATAAAAGAAAGATGAGAATATGATGTGTATTCAACACATGTGACTGATACCAAGGTAAGAGATTCTAGTATCTGAGAATTATCAGATGATTTAGATTGGCTACCTGGAGTGGTCAACTACGAAATCAGTCTGATTATATAAAATGATATGAACATCATATGTTAGGGGTTTATGCTTTGCATAAACATAACAACTAAATATGTCTTTAAGATAAGTTCTCAATTGGCTCTATGAGAATATTGTGGGAAGGAACTTTGTGCTAATAAAAGTTCTATGATGTCTTCATAACAATGAGGTGTTATGAAAAGACATGATGATATGAGGAATGAATAATATCTGTTCCCTTTATCTGGGATTTCGGGGACGAAATCCTTGTTAGGGATTTATAATTTGTAACATCCCTGACCTAGGTTATGCTTTAACCCTAGGTGTTTTGATTAAGAAAGTTGATTATATGCGTGTACCTATCTTGTGAAAGGTAATTAAGGCTCTTGAGGAACTTATATTTCAATTTCAGTCCTTTTTTAATATTGTCGAAGCAATGTTTGCTTATTTTGGACTAAAGTGCAAATTACCCAAGTTGAGGGGTTAACTTGCAAATTGCACATGATAAGATGTTACTCTGATGTTGTGACATCATAAGAATGAATATAATGTAGTGGTATGGTTTTCCCAAGCCTAGACACCAAGATAGAGCATGTTGGACAATGTTGTGCATTAAAACCTAATTTTGGAGTAAAGTGCAATTTACCCAAAATCCAGGGTTCAATATGCAAATTACCACTTCAATAAGGTCCTTAATATTTCTTGGCATCATATAGAGAAAATAAAATGAGTGTGGCATCTTATTTGAATTAAGATGGAGGAGAGAGAATCTTGATATTAAAATAATCAAGATTTAATCCTAATTGAAACCCTAATTCAATTTAGGGCAAAAATGAATAAAAATAATTGAAGGGATTTCAACCAAAATGTTTTGGGTTGATTTTGAATAAGGATTGACGTTCCTTTAACAAGATAAGGAACGAAAATATCTTAAGTAGGTGAAATTCCACTCACCTTTTTATAAAGAAAAGTAATATCCACTCACATGTGGGATATTATATAATAAGCATTAAGGTGCTAAATTTGCTTTTCTTTAAATTGAGGATAATGAAGGAGAATTAAAGGCAAAGGGATATGCCTCGTATCCATGGAGTTGAGGGGGAAGAGGCGGCCATAATTTTTGGATTAATTGGATTTTTATAAGGCATATTCTCTCTCATCAATTTCTTTATAAAATTGCCATTTCCAAGCCCAAACCAAGGCCTTTTTCGGATTTTATTCTTCCTCTTGCTTGCAAAACCGACCAAGGAGCTAGGGAGGAGCAGGGAGCACGTCCCCAACCTGTGGGTAAGCCCTTGACCTTCGTTCTCCTTGATTTCATGGTGGAAATCGAAAATAAATTATGGATTCCTTCTTATTTCGATCATCTCTTCAACCCTAGCCAACTTTTGCAATCAAAAGCTTGAGGACGAGCCTAGGGGGAGTTGCTAGAGCTTCATCCACCATTAATGGCGTGAGCTTGGAGCTTTGGAGCTCAATTGGAGGCGGGTTTTATAACTCAAACCCTTAAACATTGGTATTGCATCAATTCTCTATGCTTTGTTGATTGATTTCTTCAATTTGATACACTCTTGTTTCTTTGCTGCAATTTGCATCAAGAACGGTTGCTGTTCTTGGTTGTTCGAAGGAAGGGGATGCTGACATCATCCTAGATGCTTATCCAAAGAAAATTACCAAGAAAAACTGTTTTGATAGATACTCCAAATCGTTTTAATTTGATTGGCTATGCGGTTTCAGCAAACCGTTTAAGGGAAAACGGTTTGAAACCGTTTGGGAGAAAATGGTTTCAAGACCATTTGAGATGGTTGACCAAGCGTTGCCGTTTGGGAATTTTGTTCCAAATTATGTAGGCTGATAACCCTCCAAATTTGAGGGATTAACTCCAAAGGAATCGAGAGTTGAAGGCCAATCAATTAGGCAATCAGATTTAATTATGTGCTGATTTTCATTCTGATTAACTTGACCTGGTTGAGCAAACGGTTTCAAGACCGCATAAGATGGTTGACCAAGCGTTGACTGTATGATATTACTGTTCCTAATGATGTTGGTTAATGACTCACCAAATTTTATGGATAAATTCCAAACGAGTCATGAGTTGAAGGCTAATCAATTGGGCAAACCCTAATTGAAATCAGTGCTGAAATTCCAATGAGTTAATTAGAGATTTTGGGTTGATTAGCCCAAACGGTTTCAAGACCGTTTGGGGATCACCCAAACGGTCTCAAGACCGTTTGGGGATCACCCCAAGACCGTTTGGAGGTCTGGGGTCAAGTATAGTTGACCAATTGAAGGTCCAAAGGTACTAATCATATTGCAATGTAGTGCTGATTTGTTGATCAACTCGATAGACCAATCCATGATGAATTTTCACTAGAGTCCAAAGGTTGGATGGGCAAACGGTCTCAAGACCGTTTGGAGCTCATTCAAACGGTCTCAAGACCGTTTGGTGGTCACCCAATACCGTTTGGAGGTCTAGGGTTGAGTATGGTTAGGTGTTTGAAGGTCTAAAGGTACCAAGCTGTTAAACAATGTAATGCTGATTTGGTGATCAATCCAATGAACCAAACCCTAATTGGATTGCTTAGATTTTAGTGATATGATGCGCAAACGGTCTCAAGACCGTTTGGAGGTCATCCAAACGACCTCAAGACCGTTTGGGGTCAGGTCATACCCAATTTGGATGATGGTTCAATGGTTTCAAAGCAACTAGTCTTACATTGATTAGTGTTGTTGAATCATCGATTCCAAACCCTAATTCAATTGAATCAAACCCTAATTGATGATCAATTGAGGGTCAATTGAGAGTCAAATCAGTTCAAGGTTGACCTATTAAACTCAATTGAAGTATGAGGGTAGGTCCAATTGATGATTGGTTCCATGAATTCAATGATTGACGGAATCAACATTGAAAACCCTAATTCAATTGAATAAAACCCTAATTGATGATCAATTGAGGGTCAATTGAGAGTCAAATCAGTTGAAGGTTGACCTATTAAACTCAATTGAAATATGAGGGTAGGTCCAATTGATGATTGGTTCCATGAATTCAATGATTGAAGGAATCAACATTGAAAACCCTAATTCAATTGGATACCTTATGTAATGGAGGTCTAATGTGATTGAATCTCTTGAGAATAGAGATGATGAATCATCCATTGACCCAATGATGATTAGTAGTGATAAACAAAGAAGGTACAAAGGTTGAAACCCTAACAGTACCTAAGGGACTAGTACCAATTAAGGAATGAATCCCTAATTGCTTATTGGACCAATGACTTGATACACTACGTTAATCATAGTGGTATGCTCTTGATTGAAGGGTTGATATGACCTAATCAATTTGAGATGATGTTAACATGAATTCATACATGAATATGATTCATGTGGTGATTAAGGGTATGATCCTTAAGAAGAGAGATCATGAAACCCTAATCATGAATATAAACCCTAATTGACAGGGCTTTTGGGTTTTAACCCTAATTGAGGCAATTCTAAATGTAACCCTAATCCAGGGTGAGGATGTAACCCTAAGTCAGGGTAGTGATGTGTGAAACTCCAATTTAGGGAAATGAGATGTAAAACCCTAATTGGAATGAATAGTGAATCTCTAATTATGGACAATTGAATGAAATCTTAATGGAGATGTATAGTAAACCCAAATTGTGGGTGACTAAGGTGGAAACCCTAGTTGAGGGTGATTCCATGAGAAACCCTAGTTGAGGGTGATTCCATGAGAAACCCTAGTTGAGGGTGATTCCATGAGAAACCCTAATTAAGAGTTAACATCACATGAAGCTCTAATGCTATGTTGTGATGAGAGGCCCTAAGAAGGGTGAAGGTATGTGAGACTCTAATGTGGAGTCATAATACACAAAGCCCTAATCTTGGGCAATATGACAATGAATTATAATCCGAATTTTAAATAAGGGTATAAGGAAACCCTAATGATGAGATAGAAGGAATGGCCTTATAAAGGTGAAACATTTAATGTGGTTGATTATAGGCAAGCTTATTGTAAGCAATGCCTTAATCTGAGATGAGTCCATATCATTAAAGATAGTTGGACCATTCTTATGTGTAACATATGCACTTTATGGTAAGAGTGATAGGTTAGTGGATGAAAGGATTAAGATCCGAAATACCTTAATCCAAGATAAGCTGGTAACTTAAGAAAGTAGTATGTGATGATCAATGATGAGTTAAAAGAATTAAATTCCAAGAACTGTGTAATGAGGATTGGTTACGGACCAATGTCTGGCTGTGTAATCAGGTGTGGTTAAATTCCAATACCTGGCAGAGGCTTAATGCCTGTAATCAGGGTTGGTTAAAGACCAATGCCTGGCTGTGTAATCAGGTTTGGTTAAAGTCCAATACCTTGCAGAGGCTTAATGCCTGTAATCAGGGTTGGTTAAAGTCCAATGCCTGGCTGTGTAATCAGCTTTGGTTAAAGTCCAATACCTGGCGGAGGCTTAATGCCTGTAATCAGGGTTGGTTCAAGTCCAATGCCTGGTTGTGTAATCAGGATTGGTTAGAGTCCAATGCCTGGCTGTGTAATCAGGATTGGTTAGAGTCCAATGCCTGGCTGTGTAATCAGGATTGGTTAAAGTCCAATGCCTGGCTGTGAAATCAGGGTTGGTTAAAGTCCAATGCCTGGATGTGAAATCAGGATTGGTTAAAGTCCAATGCCTGGCTGTGAAATCAGGGTTGGTTAGAGTCCAATGCCTGGTTGTGTAATCAGGATTGGAGAAATCCAATACCTGGCAGAGGTGTAATGCCTGTAATCAGGGTTGGTTAAAGACCAATGCCTGGTAGTGTAATCAGGTTTGGAAGAGTCCCATACCTGGCAGAGGCTCAATGCCTGTAATGATGACACGGGATTGGTAATAACCCAATGCCTATATTAGTGATATATGAGTACATGGTAGATGTAATTCCTTATATGTTTATCAGACTGACTAAGGCCAATAAGTTGAAACAAGAATGTCTCCTGGGTGACATATCAAGATAATGAGTGTCACAAGAGAAGGTTGACATGATGGTATAATATGGAGGATAAATGATATACATGTTCTTCCTATTCCTTATTAAGAGAATGATTTAAACTGCTTATCATCTGCCTATATTTATCTTCTTAAGATGCAATAATAATGTTTCTGGCAGAGAGTTATATCTCTCGCTGGGGCAATTTCCAATTGTCTCACCCCCGTGGGATCCATCATTTTTAGGTGGACGCGGACAAAGAGGCAGATACTCTTTTGCAGGAAAAGGAAAGCAATAGCTTGGACAACAGTGAGATCTCAGGTGGAGGCACTGACTGTCAAGTCATATAGATAGTAGCCCTATGTGTCATCTCTGTACTCTCAGGTCCTCAGAGTTTTAAATGATTCAATCGGAGTTTTGGCTTAATGCCTCAAAGTTTTATACTGCCTGTGTATATTTGTTAACAGGACAGTCAATGTTGTAATCCTTAAAAAGGAATTGTACAGGCTGTGTACTTGTGATCCAGGATGAAATGGAAACACTTTGGTTCTTGGTTAAAGAGTTTTCCTATGAATGGATCTCTTTGCAAATGGTTTTAATTTTTAGTGATTTTCAGTAATTACGCTGCAAATAATTCGCTTCCGCATTAGTTAATCATGTTTTCGCGAGACGGTTGTTATAATCTTGGCGGCTACTGGGCATTATTCTGCCCTTGCTAGAAACGTGGGCCGCTGGGTCGGATGTTTGCAACTTGTCCGCACTCATGGTAGGTCGGTGGAGGACGGTTTGCCATTATGAGTAGGTGCATTATTGGCGGGGCATCTTCCAGGAGGATGGTGGCGATTGCACCTGTTGTTGCAATCACGTCTGCGGTTCTCATGTTGATTTGGATTCTTTGTTTTTTTTTTGAAGCCATTAGAAGCTTGAAACCCTGGATATGAATCGATGGAGGGAGCCTTGTCCACCATTTGTTGAAAAGTAAGTGGTAGCTGTGGAACGAGGCTCCAGCCCACATGATAGTTCAGACCTTCCAAGAACATGGTTTCTCTTCTGCCAGCTCTAAGGTCGGTGGTGTAACATTCTAGCAGTAGAAATTTATGAACGTAGTCGTCCACGCTCATGCATCCTTGCTTGAGACTATAAAACTCAGCCTCCTTCTTCCTCAGTAAAGTAGGGCAGATATACTTCTCTGTGAACAGCTTCAGAAATTGGGTCCACTCCATAGAAGAGGTGTCCCGAGTGTGGGCAATACTATTCCACCAAACGTGCGCTGGTCCATCCAGCACGTACATCGTGAACTGAACCTTCTGCTGAGGAGGGCTCACCATACCCTCGAAGGTCTGATCCAGGGCCAACACCCAGTCTTCGGCTTTGTCCACCATGTTAGGCTCACTTTCGCCCTTGAAGTGGGGTGGCTGCATCTTGATGAAGTCAGTGAGGGTGAACTCCCTCGGCTTGTTGGCAGTAGCAGCAATGGTGTTGAGTTGCCCCATCATGGTGGAGTAAAACAACTGTCGTAACATCGCCAGTTCTTGCTCGGGTTTGAAGGAGGGAGTACCTGAAGCAGTCTGGTTGACCGCAGGAGTCGCAGGAGTGTTGGGGTCATTAGGGGTTGACTCTCAGTTCATGTTGTTGAACAAGTCACCTCTCCTAAAAATTAGGGTTATCATATTAGGTTCTCAGGAGTATATAATCATAGATGAGAAGAGAATTGAAATAGAGATGAGAAAAGGATAACTAGAATGCTATTGCCTAAAAGCTTACTACTTCAGGCAATTCATATCAGCGTAGGCCAGGTCGGTATCTTATGGGCACGAGAGTCCTTGTATACCAAGCTAGAGGTGTAGAGGAAAATTTTTCCAGCCCCCGAAACCCTGATCCTTTCTAGACACCCTTGCTTCAACTGCATGCCCTAAAAGTTTCCTAAGGCTCTGATACCATGCAGTAAAGAGGCGAGATCACCTCTAGAGGTGGTGTCAATGCCAATTATAATGTTACTCTACTACAGAAATGCCTTTTAGCGTCGGTTGTTTAACCCACTTTGGCGTCGGTTTCCGAGCGACGCGTATGTGGGCACCGCTAAAGGTCTAACACTTCGGCATCGGTTTTTTAACCGACACCTATTTAACGTACAGGCGTTAGTTGTTTATAGAAAACCGACGCCAAAAGGGTTCGTGCCACAGAAAATGGCGTCATCTAGGACACATTCTGCGTCGGTGTTTAATTGGTAACCAACGCAGAAAGTGTCCTAGATGACGCCGTTTTCTGTGGCGCGAACCCTTTTGGCGTCGGTTTTCTATAAACAACCGACGCCATACTTCAAGACGACACGGCCGTGCTTCCCTGCACGGCCGTGTTTAGTACTATAGGCATCGGTTTTATATGAATAAGCGACACCTTTTCCACCACGGCCGTGCTTTCCTGCACAGTCGGGTTGTTTGTAATATTAGGCGTCAGTTTTGATCCAATAACCGACACTGTAGCTCTTTGCTGACGGTTTTCTGTAAATAACTGATGCCTATATCTCTTTTTTTTCATATCAGTTTGCAGGCCTGCTGTGGCTGGTCAGCAGGATGAGAACCTGCAGTTCAGTTTTCTGAACTGCAGGTTTATGACATCCATTGATATCATCCTACAAACAGGCCACAAACCTGCAAAAGTCCCAAGGAAAATTTCACACAAGTAGATACATTCAGACATCAATTCAATTCTCACATTCACACATATAGAAACATTCAAATACATGTATTAACATTCAGAAATATTCATTTACAAAGTATCATTCATTATCGCTATCAACATCCCAATTATATCTTACAGTTGCCACTTCTTGTATGGCTTTTTCCCATTCTTCTCTTATTTCATCTAATGCTTCCATCGTATATGGAGCATGTATATTTTTTAAGCGTTTACCTATAGTGTGGTCAATTTTAAACACCTGCAAAGAGAATGATGTATATATATAAGTAATAATATAAAAATAAGATTGATATATTTCATACTAACTAATGAGACTATATATAATACCTCATGTATGTTATCGATGTCCAATGCGGCATGTCGGATAATCATCTGCATAAATCACATCACATAGTATGTGCATGCCCAGCCGTTGTCTTGTGTAGCGCACTATAAATTGAAACATACAAAATAATACAACTAAGCACAATTCACATCAATAATATATACATTGGAGTCGGGAACTTACTTGTACGTTCTGCCAATTTATTCGCTGGTTCTTTTTCGTTGGGACCATTCCTCCAGCCTTTTTTAATGCATCTAAACCCCTACATGTTAATATAACACAGTAAATTGCATAAGTAAATAGTAATGTAATAACAGATGTTAACAGATACAAAAATGAAATATTTCTCACCAGAATAATGGCATTCTCGTTACGTGTCCAATTTTAGTGTTTAATGTACTTCCCGCAGGATCTAGATAATAAACAGTGAACATCCCGGGGACAATAACTAGTAACTCCCAATGTCTACCGCTAGAGGTAAAAAGTTCACAATTAATAACTCAATATGAACAATAAAAATGGAATTTTCTTAAGTCCAAATTATAAATAAAGTAAACTTACTTGACATTGAATGGAGCTATTATTATCGTCTTCTTTTGCTGATTAAAAATTGTAAAAGCATCTATACAATATTGTTGAACACTATCAGGGTCTTTAGCTACCATACTAATCAATGATAGAATCAAAAATCCCACATGATCAAATGCAAATTGTTTGCATTGATCTTCGACTAAGTAGATGCAAAACATGTATTACGTATGCATTAATATATAAGAAACCAGGTCACTGGATCTTAGACAAGGTATATGGATGTATAAATAAGATCTCACCTTATCCATGTCTCTATCATTGATGTATTCAACCAAGCATACATAAACAGCTCAATAATATCTTGTATAAATAAAGAGCTATCGTATGATTGACCTGCATAATCTGCATCTAAAGAAACAATTATAGGGCAATGTATATTACGTGCCCGTAGCCAACATGCCATTCCCCTACAAGAAGGACCTAACGGGTATGTTAGGTCAGTTGGAACCCAACTTGGTAATGCGGGAAGTGGAGGTGGATGCCTAGGTGCTCCTGGTGTCTTCTTTTTCACCTGTATATATAATTTCAGATCAGTTGACCTCATATATACACATTAACAGTCTAAATCAATGTAAATTTATCTTACAATTTCAGTAGTGTAGACGACATCTGTTTTGGGCCACAATATGACCCCGCCTTCTGCCTCAGCAAGTGTATCAATATCCGGGTGGGGATATGGCAATGTAGCTTCCCTCCAATCGGGTAACACACGTAATGGGCCCACACGAACGTAGCCATGTGGCATTGGAGTCCCGTGAAACCTTTCCCCAGGAAGGGACGGGTAAGCCTGCGCCTCTGCAACAACATAGTCTTGTATTCTTAAGCGGCATGCCTTCAATGCCTACAAATTTACGTAAAGAATGGTATACATATATACATATCATCTTGAAAACATATCATCTTGAAAAGACTAGCTACAATGTCATAAACAATACTTACAGCAGACGTGTTAGGCGATGGGTCTCCAGGATTACTCGCAGTTTGTGCATCAGGAGAAGAGTGGGTCGCCATAGGCTGATTGGAAGCCTGAGATGCCTACCACCGCAGCAATCCTTCCTTGACCTTCTCAGCAACTACATCGTTGACCTTTTTAGCAACTATATCCTCGACTCTCTTATTCTCCTATACATGGATAAAAGAAACATTAGCTTCTTATTATTGAATTTCCTTTTGCAGTAACATTCTAAAAAAGAATAGGTTACCTCTTCTTGAGAAAGTCCCACTCTGGGTTTGCGCTGGGATGTCCCAAAGAATGCTTTGATGCCCACACCAGCGCCTGCACCCCTAACACGTCCAGGATGCTCTGGGTTACCCAGAGCAACTGTCAATTCATCCCTTGTGCCCTGAGGGATGAACGTGCCTTGTTTCCTCTGCTCGTGCAGCTCCCGCTAATCACCATCAATAGAAATTGGAAAGTTAACACCACAAATAATCAATATTCAAATGATTGCTCTAAGAGTTGTATTTTACCATTTTTGCATCCACCTCAGTAGTTACGGGGGCTTCTATATTTCACCCTTCTTGTTTTTCCTCCCAGCTATCCAGATATCATGGCGAGGCATGGGTGTGGCAGACTCCTGAGTAGGAGCAAACTCCTGAGTAGTCGCAGACTCCGCCTGTAGTCTTTGGCGAACACTTGCATTGCCTTTTGGACCCATAGTGTGGTCATGCACATTCAGTGCACGCCTTGCTTTTTGTGTGTCACTGAGGGCCTAGTTAGTATGCACATTAATGACTTGGTTAGTAGCACTAAATGTTAATCTTGAATAGGTGAATACAATGTATATTAATTAAATTGGAAGTGACGCCTAATACCTTGAATTCTTCAGATTTTCTTGAAGCAACAAAATTGTCCCAATCTTCCTTGTCCAAGAAGTTCCATTATTCAAGGGCTGACTTCTTCTTCTTATCACCCTCTTTTATGTATTCTCTGTTTAGATTTGTCCTATAATTCCTAAGCATCTTTCCAGCGCGTTGCATCACAGTTTTACGATGCAACTTCTCATCCAATGCAAACAGATTATGTAAAATAGAAATGTTATTAACTAGTATCCAAAATAGAATTGCAAATAATAGAAGTTGTAATCTACAAAATAGAATTGCAAATAATAATAACTCACGCATAAATCCTTCCATATCAAGTCTTTTTTCCCCTGAGGAACTTTATGCCAATTATCATACTTAACACCACAATGGCTCCGAGTGGTACACCCAAGATAGTTTACAAAATTATTGCGGTTCACTCCAATTGCATTTCCTCCATTATCAAACTCCACAACCAATTTGGATCCACTGCCACTTAGTGCTATTAACTTCTTCAACATAGAGATGCCCCTTTTCTTGTTAAGTGTTTGGTGTTGCGCATCAAGTTGCTCCAGTGCTTCAGTGGGTACATGTGCATCATCAACCTAAAATTTGACAAAAATAAACACACTGAATTAGCCCAATATAGAAATATAGGATATATGACATAACTAGAAGATAATGAATTTTATAGAAATACAGGATATGTTTTTAGAACTTACATTGGTATCCTCGCCATGCTCGTCATGGACAGCATGCTCATCATGGACTTCATGCTCATCATGGACATCATGCTCATCATGGTCAGCCATCTGAAAATGTCATTAAAAAGGCAAACATTTAGCATTTGTATTAACTAGAAAAAGGCAAACATTTAGCATTTGTATTAACTAGAAAAAGGCAAACATTTAGCATTTGTATTAACTAGAAAAAGGCAAACATTTAGCATTTGTATAAACTAGAAAAAGGCAAACAATACAAAGTTCTACAATGCGTATGTCAAGATGAGAAGGTGACATAACACAATAACTATGCTAAGAAATACTGAAGGAGACTGGACTAGCAGTGAGGAGGAAATCAGGCAAATAATCTTCAATTACTTCAAGAACCTTTTTACTGAACCAATCACCATCCACGGGAAGGACATAAAGGAGTACCCAGGAGAGTTTAAAGTTATGTCTGAGGTTGAGAAACAAGAGTTGTGCACAAAGGTTACACTTGAAGAGCTTCACAATATTTTATCGAAGATTCACCCGCACAAGGCGCCTGGCCCAGACGGTGCAGATGGTAGCTTCATAAAGAAGAATTTGCATACTGTCAAACAATCCCTCTTATGTACTGTAAACGAGGCACTTCAGGGAGGAATGTTGAGTGGGAGCATGTGTAAATCCAGTATAGTGCTGATACCGAAGATTCCTAAACCTGAACAATGTGAACACTTCCGCCCTATCTCTCTTAATAATCTCAGTCTAAAGCTCTCTTCGAAGATCATTATGGAGAGGATTAAATCCTACCTCCCACATTGGATATCCCCAATGCAAAGTGCTTTTGTTCCTGGAAGACAAATCTCAGACAATATTATTGTAACTCAAGAAATTATCCATATTATGAGAAGAAGAAGTTCGAGGAAGAAGATGATGGCAATCAAGATAGATTTGTCCAAATCCTATGACAAGATGACATGGACGTTCATACGGGATACTCTCGAGAAAATTGGAATACCGATAACTATCTGCAACTATATTATGAACTCTATCTCAACTGGGGACAGCTCCATCATATGGAATGGGAAGGAAACTGAATCATTCAAGGCTACTAGAGGACTGAGGCAGGCAGATCCTCTGTCACCCTACCTATTTGTTCTATGCTTAGAAAGAATGAGTCAGTCTATTGAGAAGCTGGTTATTGAGAAGAAATGAACCCCTATCCAACTCTATAGAGAATGTCCTAGAATATCCCATCTTTTTTTTGCTGATGACATGGTTCTTTTTGTCAAGGACGATGTGAAAGAAATGAGGACAATCCTGAGTTGTTTTAGAGAGTTCAGTCGTATTTCTGGGCAGGCTATATCTGTGAAGAAGTCCTCTATCTTCTTCTCGAGGAATGTCAGGCCATGTACTCGACTCAGAATTGGTCGCATTAGTGGATTCACGGTCCCAAGCAACCTGGGGAAGTACCTAGGAGTCCCGCTTATTCACGGAAAGGTGAACAAAGAGACTTACAACAGCACTTTGAGAAGAGTCGAAGCAGCGATGGCTGCGTGGTCCGCGAGGTGTTTAAGCTTAGTCGGCAGGGTCTGCCTCGCCAAGTCTACACTTACGGCGATCCCTAGCTATGTTATGCAGACGGATCTTCTTCCTACTAAGATGTGTGACCGCATTGATGGCACAGTCAGAAGATTCATTTGGGGTGGCAACCATAAGAGTCACCCGCTTTCCCTGGTCGCATGGAACAAAATTACCAGTAGTAAAGAACAAGGTGGTTTGGGCATACGGAGTATGAAGGAGCTGAATACCTCACTCATTGCTAAGCATGTGTGGGAAATTGCCACGAAGAGGAAATCTAGCTGGTGCGAAAGTATGATACCTAAGTACATCGGCCATGATGAAAGGAAGAGCATAAACACCTCCAGATTTGCGAGATCAGTAATCCAATGCAAGGAGTTCATCACTGAAAACTCGACTTGGATACCTGTGAGTGGAAGAGACATCAATGTCTGGCTGGACAGATGGTGTGCGGTAGAAGGATGCTTACAACAACATGTCTCTCGGCCCATACCAGATGATTTAAAGGACCTGAAAGTATCAAGCCTAGTCAACCTGGATAATGAATGGGATACTGAGTTTCTAAACGATTGTCTACCGCAATCTATCACAAAGAAGATTACCAAGCTTGATGTCCCTAGACAATCCGAGGAGAATGATGTTCTAGCTTGGAACCACTCGGACACTGGTCAATTCACTATCAAAAGCGCTTATCATATTCTGAGACAAAACAAGGATATTTCGGTTCAGGGCAACTGGAATATGTTATGGGAGATGAAGGTATCTATGAAGGTGAAGTTGTTCTTCTGGCTAGTGGGCCATAATGCTATCTTAACGAACAAGAAGAGAGTAGATCAGTGCTTAGCCACTATTGCTACTTGCCCCATCTGTGAAAACCAGGAGGAAACTGTTATTCATGCTTTGCGGGACTGTCCAAGAGCACAGGAAACATGGAGAGAAATCTTACAGAGCCAAATATGGAGCGATTTCTTTTCCATTACTGATGTCTGGACGTGGATGGGGAAGTTTATTAAGACTGAGAAGAACCTGAGCATTATGTTTATGGTGGGTTGCTGGCATATTTGGAAAGGCAGAAATGTTCAGGTTTTCGAAGGAACTAGATATCCAAGCAATTATATAGTTCATCTCATCAGATAGGAGTGTAACCTTACGAGCATAGCTTTCACCCCAAAGGTAAAGGAGAGTAGAATCGTGCAGCCCATTGCTGGTCTTTGGCAACCACCATATCTTGATGGGTGGAAAATAAATACAGACGCTACTTTCAGAAATGATACTACCCCAACTTCGATTGTTGTGGTATGTAGAGATTGTAAGGGCAACTGGATTAGTGGTTGGGGCAAGAAAATTCATGTCAACAGTGTGCTTGAGGCAGAAGTGAGAGTGATTCATTGGGCTGTTGAGATAGGACATCACCTCTCAAGCAAACATCTTAGCTTCGAGACAGACTCTAAAAGGGCAAAAGAAGCTATGGAGGGAAGAGTTGAAGATTATCCAAGGTTGGCGTTATGGATTACATGCATTCAAACTGGTTGGAAACAGAGTTGGAAGTGTAGGAATATTCCCAGAGAGATGAACAAGGTTGTTGATGGTCTTGCGAAATTTCATCAAAAAACCAAGGGTGGTTCCTTTGTCTATAAGGTACCCCCTAGTAGTCTAGTTGATATTATCAACTTAGAGTCCTGTAATGGTAGTAGTACTACCAAATTTCTTTCAGCAAATGAGTCAATAAGTTGTAATGGTTCTAATATTTTTGCTTGCACGAGAGGGGCGAGATGAATAAAAACCCTCTGACTTACCCAAAAAAAGAGAAAGGCAAACATTTAGCATTTGTATAAACATACATGTCTCTAAAATTGTGATCTTTTATCAATTAACAATCCTTCATTGTGATCTCCGCGCACATATAAGTCATCATTAGCTTCAATATTTTGTGGAGTTGGCAACCCAACTGAGAATGGACTGGAGTCATCATACTTATCATAGTACTCTTCTTCATCTATAGGATCTTCAATGAACTTTCTTTTACCATGAAGAACAACCGACCATTTATCCTTTGCAGGATCATCGATATAGAATATGTGTTTCGCCTGTGATGCCAATATGAATGGTTCACCCTTCTCGCCAATCTTTTCAAAGTTAACCAAAGTGAAACCCAATTCATCCACTATAACTCCTTTGGTGTTATCAACCCAATTACATTTAAAGAGCGGAATTTTGAAATCTATGTAGTCAAACTCCAAAATGTCTTCAATGACACCGTAATATGACATTTTAGCTTCATGTGGACTCTTATCCTTTGCACTTGCAAAGTACATAGTCGACGCTTGAAGAGTGACCCCACTATTTTGGACGACACTCTTATCATCTTGGCACTTTGTGTAATATGTGAATCCATTAATGTCAAACCCTTCATAAGACATAACATTCGGTTTTGGTTTAAAGGCGAGGCATTTGATAGTTTCTGTAATATCATTTGGTGTTTGAGATAGTTGATGTAAGACTTTATCTTCAAACCACTTAGTAAAAGTCTTATTATGCTCTCTAGCAAGCCACACTGAACTTTCTCGAGGATGTTGTCTCTTTATGAAATTGGTATGTTCCTCGATATAAACACTCACATCGTCCATATTGTGTAAAATATATAAGTGAGCTTGTTCCAACTGCTCACGGCTGATTACTTTCACCCGTGATCCCAAAATTCCTTTGTCATCCTCAATATTCTTGTCATTATCAGGAGTGTCATTACCACTGAGAAAGTCATTGCAAAAATCCATAACCTCTCTTGCCACATAACCTTCAATAATACTCCCTTCAGGCCGATAACGGTTTTGAACATCACCTTTAAAAACGCTCATGTATCGTTCAAAGGGATACATCCAATGCAAGAAAACTGGTCCCAACATTTTCACTTCCCTAGTCAAGCAGACAACAAGATGTACCATGATATCAAAGAACGAAGGAGGGAAAAACATCTCAAGATGACATAGGGTAACAACCACTTCTCTTTGCAAATTATCGAGAGTATCAGGGTCAATAACTTCGCTGCATAGACTGTTGAAAAAGAAACAACGTCTGGTAATTGCAAACCTTACATGCTTCGGCAATATAGATCGAATTGCCACGGACAATATTTGTTGCATTAGAGTGTGACAATCATGAGATTTAAGACCTATCAACTTCAGATCTTTCATTGATACCAATCTACGGATGTTAGATGAGTAACCATGTGGCACCTTAACATTTACCAAGCATCCACAAAAAGTTTTCTTCTCCTTTCTAGACAACGTGTAACAAGCGGGAGGTAAGTATGTTCTTTTATTACCCATTTCACGTAATTCTGTTAATTCTGACCTTATTCCCATTTCACGTAGGTCCAGTCTGGATTTTATCCCATCTTTAGTCTTACCTGGTATATTTAACAGAGTACCAATGATGCTATCACAGACATTTTTCTCAACGTGCATTACATCGATACAATGTCTGACTGTCAAAGAACTCCAATAGGGAAGATCCCAAAATATTGACTTCTTCTTGAATGAAGAATTGTCACTCCGTGTGGCCATACAACATTGTGATTTCTTACCAAATTCATTGACAATGTCTTTTACTCTTTCATAAACAACATCCCCTGGTATAGGTTTAAGTCCACTCCGTTCATCATTCCATCCATTGAATGCTTTGCGCTTCCTACGATACGGATGGAATTTTTAAAGAAACCTTCGATGACCAAGATATACAGTCTTGCCGCCATGTTTTAGTCTTATTGAATCAGTTTTTTCTTCACATATAGGACACGCTTTAGCTCCTTTGACACTATATCCAGACAAATTCCCATATGCTGGAAAGTCATTAACAGTGCAAAACAACATAGCGTGCAAACGAAATGTCTCTCTTACTGAAGCATCATAGGTCATCACACCTTCATCCCAAAGTTTCTTTAAGTCATCAATCAAAGGTTCAAGATAAACATCGATATCATTTCCGGGTTATTTAGGGCCCGATATCAACAACGGCAACATAACATACTTATTATTCATACACATCCAGGGAGGAAGATTGTATATAACAAGCATGACTGGCCAAGTGCTATGTTGGCTGCTCAATGTCCCGTACGGATTCATCCCATCTGTATAAAGCCCAAGTCTTAGATTCCTATCTTCTTCACCAAATTTGGGGTACAATAGATCAATCTTCTTCCACTGTGGGGAATCAGACGCATGTCGTAGGATCCCATCATTATTTTTCTTAACATCTGCATGCCACCTCAAATTCTTCGCATCTTTCGGATTTTCAAACAAGCATTAAAATTGTGATATTATAGGTAGATACCACAACACCTTGGCAGGAGAACCAGTTTTGGACTCCCCCGAAGTCGTCAATTTATACCGTGACGCACCACATTTTGGACAATCTTTCAAATATACATAGTCCTTTTGAAATAATACACAATCATTCGGGCATGCGTGTATCTTCTTGACCTCCATTCCCATTGGGCACAACATTTTCTTTACCTGGTATGTTAAGATTGGCAGCTTGTTTCCTTCAGGAAGCATTTCTTTCAACAAAGTCAACAATGAAGTGAAGCTTTTGTCGCTCCATCTATTGTTAGCTTTCAACTTATACAATCTCAACACAGCGCTAAGCTTCGTAAACTTAGCACAGCCTGTGTATAACGGTATCCTAGCATCATGCACAATGTTTCTAAAGATAGGAGGTGGATCGGTGTGCTCTACCCTACAACTATCCAGCATCGTATCAACGATGTCTGCTGAAACTGGTTCGTTCACATTTACGTCATCGGAGGCAATTTCTTCTTCCACCCAAGCACTGCTATCGACATCTACTGGTTTTGATTTTGAAATCTCTCCATGCCAGTGCCATTCTGTATAGCCTTGTACAATCCCGTTGCACATGACATGACTTTTGATTTCCTCACCAGTGTTGACTTTCAAGTTGTTACCGCAATGCCTACATGGACAGTAGAACCTATCTGTAGGTTTTTTCCTATGTTCCTCGGCAAATCTAATAAACTGATCAAGACCAGATATAAACTCTGGGGTGCAACGATTACGAATGGACATCCATGATCTATCCATTCTATGATCAGAGAAAACAAGTATATATTAGGAAACAAGTATATATTAGGAAAAGATTAGGGTATACACTTACATCCTAAGTGTATAATGTGATGTCATTCTTATATATAATAAATGTGTACCACCTATCCCATCCTTGAACACCTAATCTCACTAGTAAGTGTATAATGTGTATTTGGTTTTCAAGAAAATTTCGGCAGCATTTCCCCGCTGTTCTCTAAGTACATATGTACTTAGAGAACAAACGGGGAAATGCTGCCGAAATTTTCTCGAAAACCCAATACACATTATACACTTACATCCTAAGTGAGATTAGGTGTTCAAGAACTGTCCCAAACCGGGGACTGTCCAAGATCTACTCCTAATGAGTCAATCTTGGACGGGTTTCTAGGCCAACAAACACATTTGATGTCATTCTTATATATAATAAATGTGTACCACCTATCCCATCCTTGAACACCTAATCTCACTAGTAAGTATATAATGTGTATTGGGTTTTCAAGAAAATTTCGGCAGCATTTCCCCGTTGTTCTCTAAGTACATATGTACTTAGAGAAGAAACGGGGAAATGCTACTGAAAGTTTCTCGAAAACCCAATACACATTATACACTTACATCCTAAGTGAGATTAGGTGTTCAAGAACAGTCCCAAACCGGGGACTATCCAAGATTTACTCCTAATGAGTCAATCTTGGATGGGTTTCTAGGCCAACAAACACATTTGATGTCATTCTTATATATTATAAATGTGTACCACCTATCCCATCCTTGAACACCTAATCTCACTAGTAAGTGTATAATGTGTATTGGGTTTTCAAGAAAATTTCAGCAGCATTTCCCCGTTGTTCTCTAAGTACATATGTACTTAGAGAACAAACGGGGAAATGCTACCGAAAGTTTCTCAAAAACCCAATACACATTATACACTTACTTCCTAAGTGAGATTAGGTGTTCAAGAACAGTCCCAAACCGGGGACTATCCAAGATTTACTCCTAATGTGTCAATCTTGGACGGGTTTCTAGGCCAACAAACACAATAATAGATATGTACATGTTAGGGTTTCATCACAATTAATGTTAGGGTTTCATCAATGTTAGGTTTAATCAAATCAAATTAGGATGCTAGAATTTACAAGTTTAAATCTTATTTCAACATGTATCAAAATTTACTGAATTAAGTCAAACATTAGGATTAGAAGCACAAATATATGCAAGGAAAAAATTTATTCCTATCCTAGGATTTACATAAAACATTACATGAAAATTTGTTCATATCCTTACCAACAGCCACGGCCGTGGTAGGCCAACACAGCCATGTTCGTGCTTGCTGCATGTTGGTAAATAGCTAGGGAGAAGGAGAGGTAGCGCTACTTGGAGCTAGTGTGGAGAGGACCGCCGGCGGCAGCAGCGTGTGGAGGAGCTAGAGCAGCACTAGCAGCGACAGCAACAAACGACTGGGGGCGGGTGGCGGGAAGAAGCAACTGACGGTTGGAGAAGCAGCAGGCGCCGGCCGGAGAAGCACCAGGAGAAGAAGCAACAGTGGCGGGCGGCGGGCAGCGGCGCCGGTGAGCAGAAGAGAACCAGAGCAGCGGCGGCGAGCAGCAGCAACCAACGATGAGTGATTTTGCGAGAACGGCGGTGAGCAGCAGCACAAAAGAGAAGTCGCGATGAAACAGGAAGAAAGGACGAAGAGCCGGGTATCGGGTCTATTAAGTTGATCAACGGCGTCGGTTATCTACACAACCGACGCCTATTATGCTTTAGTGTCGGTTAATAGTAAAACACTGACACCCAAATAGAAAACTTTTACCCTAAATTATTTGGAACCATTATCAGCGTCGGTTATCCTTGGATAACCGACACCTAAAGTGGAACTTTTCGCGCAAAATTTCATTTTAAATAGGCATCGGTGAATAGTTAAAAAACCGACGTTGTATGTGGCCCAAATTTTTTTCATCCAAAAATTGGATTTCGCGGGCGCTTTTAGGCATCGGTTGGTTATAGTCAGTCGACGCTGAATATAAAGCGGTACCCATGTCTGGCTGGTCTTCGAATATAGACGTCGGTTTGCCTAAATAACCGACGCCTGATATTATAGGAATCGGTTTTCCTTAATAACCGACGCCCAGAAAAGCGACACTGAATGCTATTTCTGTAGTAGTGGATTTTTACTAAAATTTAAAGGAAATACAAACATCCACAATTTTTAACAACATTTAGAGACTTTGAGGATGATTGCATAATATTCCAAATAAATAAGCATGATTCCAGATACATAATGAAATGTCAATAGCAGTGGAAATAAAGAAATAATAAGCCTTCACATGGCTTTTATTGTTTACTACATGAATGATTTCTAAAGGAAAAGATAAGACAAATAAGATCTAGATATAGAAACCTAGCCATGTTTTTCCAAATGCTAAAGATCAACTCCTAAAGAAAGCCTCCTTCAAGCCTGTCCTTCTCCTTGCACAACACCGGCACCTGGGTGGTTGGGAAGACACCCAGCAAGAGAAAAAGAGAAAAAAGTATGTGTTACAAGATTATTCTAAAAGTGTCAAGAAAGTTGTAACAAGTAAAATAGGCTAGAGATTTACTAAAAAGTGAGACATCAAGAGTATGAGGCTTTATATAATGAAACTTGCCAATAACAAAAGTAATTAAAGGGTTTTGCATGTAATTTAATATGTCTACCTAACTAAGTAGGGTTGAGGAACCTACCGTACCTCTAACCTTAGGTGAGGGGAGAATAAGACATTCCCAGTCACCTATACTATAACGGGGAGAATTATAAACATTCCCCTTGGGCGATTATATACATGGCCTCTGTGGGTGGTTGTACATAAGTACCTCTACTTTACAATTAAATAGAACATATAACTACATGCTAGCCAAAGAGTTATGGAAAGATTAATCAAAAGATTTAAATAATATGGCAGTGGGGTATGAAAAAAACCCAAACAACATAATACTACAACAAATTTTTTAGGCATAAATAAATTAGGTTTCAAGAATCATGAATTAGGTCAGATTAAGCCTCATTAGGGAATATGGGTATTGGAATAAATTTTCGCAATTGAAGGGGGTAGATGCACATACCTTATCCTTAAGTGTTCTAGAACCCTCTTTCCAACCCTTCACATGAAATCAGAAGCCACTTTCCCTAATTCATCATTAGATCTATGAATTAGAATTAAATATACTCATTAAAGGTTGAAACCCTAATATTACTAACTTTGTGCGCAAACCATCGAATTAGACTCCAAAAACATCACCATCGTCTTAGTTAGGGTTTTCTGATCAAAATAACATATAATATTGTATATTTTTATGTTATGGATTTTTACGGTTAATTTTGGTGATTTTTAGTAAATTAAATCATTCTAAAAATATGTTATTCGCAAACATCAAAATCAAAACTCAAAAACATTTTTAATGGATATATCTCGTCTTCCTGATTTCAAAACACTATTTATTTTTAATTTTTGACCATTGGAATAATTTATAGGAATTATTTTATTTTGGCCAACCAAAACCTGCCACGTAGGCAAAGCATGAGGGAGAGAGATGGAGAGAGCGGGTGGTCCCACATCACATGGACCTGTCCCTCACTGTAGATGTGGGTCGTGGTCCACGCCTGGTCAAAGGCGGGACAAGGAGGAAAAGGACGAGGATACCCCTCGTGCGAAAAGGAAACAAATCAAAACGACCAAGGGCGATTTGGCAAAATGACAGGGAGTCATCTTCATCCCCGTGTTAAGGCAACTAGCTACGAGTAGCTTGCTTGGGCGTGATTTGGGTGAAATCGCAAAACACAACAAAACTTCGTGTTTAGGTACTCGAAAGAAAGAAGAAGAAGAGAGGAATCTAGTAGTACCGTGTATTAGAACGGAGGTGAAGAGATCAGAACGAGAGAGGTGCCACAAGAGCAGGGCCTATGGTGGCTAGAAGGAGATCAAGACGTCCATGAAAACTGAAATTGAAGGCATGAGCAAGTTTCTAAGGTGATGGCGGTCGTAGGGGCATAAATATATATAGGCAAGGGACCCCGAGTTAGGGTTGGACTAGGGGGAGGTAGAGGGTGGCGGCGCCCATGTTGGGATTTTCTCAAAGCTTCCCCAAAACCCAAAATCTTTGGGATAAAATGGAGCAGAATCCAACGAAGACTCCAAAGAACCAAAAATTAGCAAAATACATGGAGTATATCTCCGAATATATTGATTTGAAAATTAGAGAAGCAATGAACATGTTGCCTTTTTCATTTAGAGGAAGAAGATGACCGTAGGTCATCAGATCAGTGGACTCGGGTCCATGAAGGATCCTGAGCCATCCGATCTCACAGATGGGATAAGAACTTGATTCCTTGTTGCATTAAAATCGACCAAAGTGTCATTTAAATTCTAAATGTTTTTCTCTCTCCTCGTTTGGAGGCCCAAACGACATCCAAAAATTACCAAATTTTATATTCTGACTTATTTTGACACGTAGAATTAAAATATGGAGTTATTTTTGCATTTTGGAAAAGTTTGATAGGTTAAATAACTAAGATGTCATTTTGTCATACCTCCTTTGAAAGAGGTGATAACATTATCTAAAATTTGTGTAACTTCACCCATAAGTCTCCCTGAGGAATTAGAGCATGATTTTGTAATTATCTTTACAAGTTGAGATTATTTATTTATTTATTAAATAAATAGAAGATTCTACACATTTTCTCTCTCCTATTTTACTCATTATTCAAACATTATCCAAATTAGTTGCAAATTTTCCCAAAGGTTTATTTTTATGTTTGTAATACAAATTTGGAGATATTTTTCTGATTTGAGAGCATTAAGTATTTAATTTCACTTTATTGGCCAATTTCCTATTTTCATTTGATAATGACATTAATATTTACATTTATGTTCCACTTTAAATGAAACTTGGCCCTTAAGTTACTTTTTGGTCAAGAAAACAAATTTGAGTGTCACATTATCCTGATGGGTTTCCAATTATAATTTTGGTGCAATATCTTTCTCATTATCCTCTTTTATCCATTCAATCCCATTTTACTTCTAAATATTGCATTTATCTTCTCCTTTATATAAAATACGGATTTTCTCTTGTTTCTCTTATTCTAGGAAGTGCTAGAAAGTTCTAGGATGAAATATCTTATTCTTTTTATTGCATAGTGTACAGATTACACTTTAGACCCATTATCTAAAATCTAACTGAGGTATTTGTGCATACAACCCTATATTAAGAATATTTGGGAAATATTTATCCAATGACCGCCATAATTCCACTAAATCAAATCCAATGAAATTTGGGATGAAAATGAAGGACAAAACTTATAGAAAAGGGTACAAAGAGGTACATAAAGGATTTCAGTATGTTACATACCTTGTCCGGAGACTTGCTTGGCGACGTTACCTCACGACTTGTGCGGTCTTCACCTCCGGTCTTGGACGTTGTCTGTGCAGCTTCTGGTCTTGCCAGAACTTTTGAGATTGATAGTTGTCCTCCGAATTACAAAAATCTCCCACCTCTGTAGTCATCCACACAGACTGCATGGAACTTCGATCGCCTTGTCGCACAAGGCACCAGAAGGAGTCAAACCCTCCTATCGGCGTACTCGTCACCAACACACTCTCCTACAACCAGTCACTTTTCTGCAGTTGTCTTTCCCTTGTTGTGCCTCCCTGATCGGGTGGCACTTGCTTGGGCTCTCCTGGTTACCACAACCAGAGAGAACAATAACTTTGCAGGGCAACTGGTGTTCTGAGTTGTAATTGAGAAGCCCCTAATACCCTTATATATAGGAGCATCATGGAACAAACTTCTCTATCCCGGGCAATGCGGGATTAAAGCAATAGTAGAAGGGTTTGAGATTTTCCACAGAAAAACCAATTGCGCCAGCTGAACCGATCGTTTCATGCATGAACTGATCGGTTGGGGACCTGAGCCGATCGGTTCACACCTGAACTGGTCAGTTGGGCACCTGAGCCGATCGGTTTGTGGTCATGGTCCAACTCAAATTGACTTTCCATGTTTGTTTCCAACTAATCAAAAATTTGTCCTTGTCCAAATCAAATTTGTACAAGTCAAACAAATATGTATTTGCAAAAAGAGTCTTTTGACTTTCCAAACGATCTAGGTTGGTCACACGAATTGACCGGTTCAACAATTGAATCGATCATTTCATTGACACATGATTCGATCGACTCACCACTTTGAGACGATCGGTTCATCAACCTTAGTTGATCGGTTCAACCCTATGAGCCGATCGTTTGGGGTAGTAGATTGTGCAAATCAGTCAATTGCAGTTCCAATCAATCTGATACTCTTAATCATCTAGTCCAACACCTTGAACACTATGATTTTGAGCTATCAATCAACTGAGTGTTTAATTGAACTACTAAACACCTTTAGTAATCAATCTAAACATCATTTGTGGATAAACTCCTCTTCCAGGTTAAATCCTTTGTGTGTGACCCTATAGGCCCATTTCATGTTGGCAGTGAAAGTCCATAACACTTATGACTTATCAAGAAAAGAGCAGTGCCTAGTTGCACATCAGTGCGACCCAAGTGAAATAGAAAGTTGGAGAAAAACTTTCAAACCTACAATCCATGAATTGTGTTACAACGAATGTATAATTCCTTTGTCTCTGATATCCCGAATGAACTCAAGGCATGGAACATTCATCCTGTCAACGTTCATTCACTTTCTTGATCTCAGAGTAGACTAGAGGAGATATGTATGACATCAATATCACATACTGATTCACACATACATGTGCATGCCTATCTCAATCCTACTCATCAAGTGGCCATGGATATCAAACTCCCTCAGGAGGGACAAATCCCATATCTTTCAATCACCCCTCAAAAGCCCCATGTGTCAAAGCCACCCAATCATCACCTTTATAACACCCCATGTTTCAGGATTGTGTTTGATGATGTCAAAGTGTACCCAACGACATGTGTTGAGTGTAGTGATTTTAGGTCAAATAATCACACTCACCACCATCACTATGAGAACTGACTGTGACTATCATCTCATGGTTCCATGTGCCAAACTCACAGTGGGTCTGTCTGGTACACTTGTTCTCTAACAAGTACCTATGTGTTTGGTTTGATATCTCCATATCATGACTAATGAGATTCTATCATCAACCAACACCACAATCTAGTCTTGTGTGTCATTGTTGTCTATCTACCTTCCATAATGATATCCGACTAGGGACATAATAAGAATGTACAAACTCTTAGCATCTGTATGATCTCATCGTTCAAGTCCTCAACCTGAAAGCATACGCCATTGAGTACTGTCATTCTCTAGACTTTCAATATGTTCTATCATTATCTCATATGATTGAACCAAAAAGAATTGGAAGCTTGCCTTTGATGTTTATCAAATCAATCTTAATGTATCCCACCAATCATCCCATGATTGGCTCTCAGGGCATTAATCCCAACAGTTTGATGTAGGTATTTTGGGTCATATTTATAGGCTGATTTCATATTTTTTTTGTGTGGTTATTTGTCATCTTTTGTTACTATAATAGCATGATTCACTTTCTTTAGCCTATAAACACTTTATGCATCAAATTGATCTTATTCTATCCTATTTTGCATGATTTGTGAAATTTCCCGAATTGACTTGTGTTTTTCTCTCTTTTTCAGGCACCTTCTGTTCCAGAACCTATCAATACTATCGACAAGTCATTGATACTATTGACACTGCATCAGGTGGTCTAGCCGGAAAAAGCATTCCGTCGATACCCTCGACCCATAGCGTTGATGGTATTGAAATCAGCCCAGAAGGAGAAACAGTACCCTCTCGATACTATTGACACCTTTTTCGATAGTATCGAGAAGTCGGCAGACGGATCCCATTTTGAAGCAAGTATGCGTGCCCTAAAGTGTCGATACTATCGACATCCAGTTGATGGTATCGACGTCGTTGGATCAGAATTTTGTATAGATCATCAAGACTAATGGCTGGGATCTGTTGGCGGTCATAAGTCGTGTCTATACCTAAGGGAGGATGGCCAAAAGAGGAGGGGGACGTTCTATTCCGCTAAACGAGTCTCAAAGGAGAGGAGAGCAAAGAAAGGAGCTGAAAGAAACATTTTAGAGGATTCGAGAGCCGAAGACGGACGATTCTACCACCGAAAGGTTGCAGAACGGGTGTCTCGCATCGAGGATCATCTAACTCTTACCATTATAGGAGTTACATGATATTTCTATCTGTTTCCCATGTTTTCTTCTTCCTTCTCCATGTATTATGTTAAATTGAACATGTAAGACTAATTCCCTTTGATCCTTAGGACCCAGGAGTAGCCCGGGGAATCACTGTATGACATTTTTCCATGGATTATTATAGTTCTTATCATTTTTCCTAGATATGTTATCATGCGCTCTATCGTAGTTGCTATGCTTGATCACCATAGTTAATTTCTAATACCTTTAATTTCTCTTGACGAAGGATTAGTGGTTGAAAAGCCACGATTAACACGTTAGCCTGTAAATTCCTTAGATGAGGTAATGTACAGTTAATGGTGGATACCCAGAGGATTAATTAATGCACTTAGATCTAGGGTATAAGTTACTATTGGTGTGGAACTGAACTAGAACTAGGTCGTTGATTGCATTGCAGAAGTGAGCAATTCTAACTACATGCCTCTATTCGGGATAAGGGACGATTTATGCTAATTATGTGAATTTGTATGTAGCGAGACCTTGTGGTAAAATCATAATCCTTAGGATCCCCATTCTCATTTGATTAAACCAACATTTAATCATCGCTCTTTTATTTTCTCTTTAGTTTATTTTGTTTTCAAAACCAATCCACTTTTCCATCGGTTTATCTTATCGCAACCAATTATTAGTAGTTTTCTGAAATTCATGTTTCCCTGAGTTCGACTTGGGCCACACAAGGCCTATATTACTTCAATACATATACTTGTGTTAAACACACAATTTTTGTGTGTCACTCAACGATGCCCAAAGGTCATTAATACCATCATCCTATTCCCTATAAGATCATCATTATCTTTGCATGCCTAATAACAAGGCTAAACTACATCACTTACATATAATACACCAGATCAACACAATATTGCATTAATAAGCTAGGAGATATTTATAAAGAATCATAGCAGGGATATATTAATATTAAGAACATTCCTTTATTACATCAACATGAAAGGAATCTACATATGATTAACCCTCATCATATTCATAATGCACATGTTTAGCATAAGAAAGTATCAGCCATGTGGTTATGATAGCCACCAATTAACATATCAAGGTTATGATCATATTAAGGAGGTTATTCCACCATCATTCCATCATATAATAATTTTAATGTCACACCCTAAATTTTGGAACCTAGCACTACATGATTCAATTATTGGTTAAATGGATATAGGATTGATTTATGGTTACAAAAAGGTTCCATGAAATTTTGATGATATTTGGATATCAAGGAAATTGTAGGTAGAAAGGGATGTTTTGTGCAAATTGGTCAATTTTGATGCTAGAGAATCATTGAATCTAAATTTTAGAATGTTTATATTCTTGTTAAGAGACAATAAGATCATGGTTCAATAATGGTGAATCTAGATGTTAATTTGGTCATTAAATTTAAAGATGTATAGTTTTGTTATACAATCATGTTCACTTTAAAGATAGTTTGGTGACTCTTACTGTAACATCCCTGACCTGGGTTAATGCTTAAATCTAGAATTTTTGCTTATGTAAATCATTTATATTCTTGTATTTATATTTTGAAAAGTAATTGAGACTCAAGAGGAACTTATGTTTCAATTTTGGTCCTATTTGAATAATGTTGAAACAATATTTTACTTGTTTTAGACTAAAGTGCAGATTACCCAAGTTGAGGGGTTAACTTGCAAATGTTACATGATAAAATGTTCCTCAAGTGTTGAAGCATCATAAGAATGAGAATGATGCTGAGATATGACTTGGACAAGCCTGAGCACCAAGAAAGAGCTTATTAAGCAATGTTTGTGCATTAAAACCTAGTTTTGTTGTAATGTGAAATTTACCCAAAACCTAGGGTTCAATATGCAATATACCACTTCTAGAGAGCCCCTAATGTTTCTTGGTATCTATTAGAAACACGAAAATCAGAGGGGCATCTCATTTTGAATCTCTTTGGGGAAGAGAGAATCTTGATATTAAAATAATCAATAGTTAAGCATAATTGAAACCCTAATTCAATTTAATGCAAAAATAAATATATTAAATGGAAGTGCCCTTCAACCAAAAATGTGATGGTTTAATTTATATAAGTATGGACGTCCTTGTGACTTGCAATGGCACCGAAATATCTAAATTGAGTGGAGAGCCATCTCACATTAGTTAAAGAAAAAGTAATATCCACTAATTTTTGGATATTACTATTATATTGATTAAGGTGCTTAATTGTTTTCTTTTATTTCATGGATAAGTAAGAGGATTTCGAAGGGGAGGATGATGGATACATATGTAAGTAATTGAGGGGGATAAGTGGTACCAATTTAGGAAATTGAAGGATTTTTATATAACACTTTCTCTCTCTTGAATTTTCCTTATATACACTCCATTCTTTCACCCCCACATGAAAGGCTTTTTTGACTCTTCTTTCTTTCCTTGCTTTGGCTGAACACAAGGGAGCTTAGGAGAAATAGTAGGACGTACCCCAACCTGTAGGTGAGTTCCTTAATCATCTTCAACCTTGATTTCATGGTGGAAATCGAAATTCAATGCTTATTTTCTTCTTTTCTCCATTCAATCTTCAACATTTGCCATTCTTTTCACTCAAAGACTTGAGGACGGACCTTGGGGAGTTGAGAAAGATTCATTCTCCATTAAAGACGTCACGTATGAAGCTTGGATTCAACTTTTATGGTGGGTTATATAACTTGAACCCTTAAATGTTATTATTGATTTCACTTCTTCATCATATGTTGAATCTTTCTGCTTTCCCGAAATTGCTTTTGATTAGTTGATGAAATCACCACAAGAATCACAATAATTTTCAAAGGGTTGAAACTTGAAGATGATGATGTCATCTTAGCACACACCTCAATAAATATCATGAGCAAACGGTTTGCAATTTTGATGATCAAACGGTCTCAAGACTATTTGAGGGCAAAGGGTCTTAAGACTGTTTGTGATCAAATGATCTCAAGACCGTTTGGGGTCAATTGCTGATGTGGATGAATGAATATCCAATGGTTCAAATTGATCTAATTATAATGGTTTCCAGAATGGATGATCCATTGATTACAAACTCTAATCGGATTGATTGGTTGAAACCCTAAATTGATTGAGTCGATTTCTATGTTGAATGGCCCAAACGTTCTCAAGACCGTTTGAGGGAAAACAGTCTCAAGACCGTTTGTGGTTATGTGGAGTCATGGATGGATGGAGATCCAAGGGTTACATTTTCATCTACTCTCAATGGTCCAATTGATGAATGATTCAATGAAGCAAACCCTAATTGATTGGTTGAAGGAAACCCTAGACGATCCTTTCAGTTTCAAGGTAGTTTGGTCATAACGGTCTTGAGACCATTTAGGATCAAATGGTCTTCAAACTATTTGAGATCAAATGGTCTCAACCCATTTGGAGGTATAATCAGTTTCAAGGTTGATTTATCCAATCGGTTTCAAATGTTGATGGGTCCATTCGGTTTCAATGTATATATGATCAAACAGTTTCAAGGATTGAGTGCCGAAATGGTTTCAAAACCATTTGGAGGGAAAATGGTCTCAAAACGGATTAGAGGTTGAGAGGTCAAAACCGTTTGGAGGTTCAATGCAATCAAAACCATTTGAAGACCTAATGTGATGAAAGATCAATTAACCCTATGATTGTTAATGATGTTTATCAAAGATAATTACAATGGTTGTACCTTTAAGGTACTAGGGTGATTAGTACCCTTAGAGGGGTTAACTTTTGATGCTTATGAAAACAATATCTCAATACACTATGCTAACCCTAAATGAATATACTTGAATGAAGGATTGACCTAATCCAATCAAGCTTGAAGTAATCAACATCCCAGGGAGTATGAGAGAGAAAGGAATTCATACATGTATAATAAACATGTAGTGGTTAAGCCTCAACACTTTCAACATGAATAAAATATGAACTAGGGTATGATCCTTGATAAAGAGATCATGAAACCCTAATCGAGAAGGTTGATGAGCCCTAACACTAATTTAGGGCAATGCTAGGTGAAACCCTAATCTAGGGTAATGGTGTAACCCTAATATAGGGTGATGTTTTGTAAAACCCTAATTGATAAAGAGGGGAACTCTATTCCTAATAATGGAGTAGTGAATAATGTATTGGTAGGTGAAACACCTAAAGTGGTTGATAATGGATAACCTTATATCAATAATGCCTTAACCCGAGATGAGTCCATATTATTGATAATGGTTGAATAATTCAAATGAGTGACTTATGACCAATACTTTACATGATAAATGTGATGAACTAGTGCATAAAGTATTAGGATGGAAAATACCCTAATACAAGATAAGTTTATGAACTTAAGTAAGCTACAAGTGATGAGGGAAGTAATACATCAAGACATGATAGATATCAGATTCAGCACCTCAAGGTTGATACACATTGATGTACCCTAAATCCAATATACTTGAATGAGTAACACATGAAGTGTGTCATGAAAATTGTTGCATTGAGATGTAATGCACTTTTATAGGTGTAGGCTAAGATACCTTAAGAAAAGGTTAAGCCAAGTTAATAAAATATGATATAATCATATTCTGGTAAAGATGAGAAAGGAACTCATATCTTGTGTTGATAATTCATTTAATGATAAATGATAAGAATAAATAAGTATGATTGAATACGTATGATATCAATGTTGGCCCCTAGATGTGTGGAGCAATGAATTAGGGTTTGATCATTAATAAATATGATCTTGAAAACCTAAATGGTTAATAATGGAAAACCCTAACCCTGATGAAGGGTGATGATATGTAAGAGAAACCCTAATCGATAAGAAAGGGAAACCCTAATCCTAATGTAGGGTGATGTTATGTGACACCCTAATCCTAATGTAGGGTGATGTTATGTGAAACCCTAATCCTAATGTAGGGTGATGTTATGTGAAACCCTAATAAAGGGTGATGTAATGAGAAATCCTAAATGATAAAGATGAGAAACTCTAAACCTAATAAGTGAATAATGATGTTATCCTTTTATTTCATGATATTGATGTGTAATTGATATGGTTGTTATCAAGCATACTAACCATGCGGGTATCATGAGATGATGAGCATAACCAGGTATGAGCCATGATGCTAATAGGCCCTGTGAACCATTGTTTTATTTGTTGCCTTGTAAGGGGTGACAAGAAGTTGAATATGCCTGGTAAACTATGTGAGATGCTTGTGTAACAAGTATCATGAGTACCTTGGTCAGATGACCCGGATGTAATAGTGACCTGATAGTGGTAACCATGTTTAGTGATGAACTAAGGGTTTGAATACCCAGATCCAACAAAAATGACGATGGTGATGTTGAGGGATGTGAATTCCCAGTAATGAGACAAGGGATTGAGATCCCAATGCTTTATAAAGTTTTGAAAAGTATTTGAAAGGAGTATTGTTTCTTTGTATCATTTGTCATAATAATTCTTGTTTAAAAACTTGACTAATGCTAAAAGAATATGGTAATGTACTTAAATAATCAAGTGGAATATTATCATGTACAGCCATGACCATAGATCCATCAGCGTCAGAATTTGCTGAATGGTGAAATGGTTGGTTTGTGGCATAACCCGGAATGCATACTTTTGAGTATGTGGGGGTAATGAGTGAATATATCCTTACGCCTCATAGGAATGATTGTGGGCCATATCCTATGCATAGGAATGGTTATGGACCATATCCCAATAAGAGTATGGCTACGGGCCATAACTCCACAATACCAGGCATTGGCTACAGGCCATATCCTGAAAAAGAGTATATGTTATGGGCTATAACTCTATAGAGAAGTCACCAGTATACCATGGAAAGCTATTTTAGCAAAAGACACAAGATATCCTGCATGTAGTCTTGCACTGACCGAGACAGATGATGTCATGGAGTTCGGCTCTTCCATTGACCTTGTATGGTACCAATTTCGACTTTGCAATGGTTGGTTGGAGTATGAGCGGTATACCTCATCTCCTCAGGGCATAAGTGTGATTGTAAAATGTAATCAGCGATATAGAATGTTTGCTAAAGGATTGAATATGAAAATAATTGGTTGATGATAAATTTCTTTTATGCATCTTTAGTTGATAGATGATATATTTATGTTTCCTTACATTCCTTGCAAAGTAGATATATGATGTATAATTCTACTATGGGTAGATGTAATGTTCTCCTTAAGAAAGGAGATTATCTTATTTTGTTCATACAATGATTAATATTGTTGTTAATATAAAACAACTCCTGCTCAGTTTATTATTGTTTATCTGCAATAATAATGTTTTTGGTAGAGAGTTATATCTCTCACTGGGACAATTTCAATTGTCTCACCCCCTTGGGATCCAATATTTTTTTTAGATAGACGCAGACGAGGAGGTAGAAATCATATAGCAGGGAAAGAGCAGCAGCAGCAACAATAGGGACAGTAGTGATATTCCAGGTGGAGGCACTGGCTGTCATATTTTGTATATAGAGTCATATGTGTCATCTATGTACTCTCAGGTCCTTGGAGTTAGTAGTTAGTACTTTTAATGAATTGATCTGAGATTTTGGCTTGATGCCTCGAGGTACTTATGCTGCCTGTGTATGGTTTATAACAGAGCAGTTGATGCTTGTAATCCTTGAGAAGGGATGATACAAGATATGTACTTATGAACCAGGATGTAAATAAAATACATTGGTTCTTGATAAAAGAGTTTTCCTATGTTTGGATCTCTTTGTAAATGGTTTTAATTTTTAGTGATTTTCAGTAATCTGATGTTAATGATCGCTTTCGCATTCATTATTATTCGATGTTTAGTGTCTGTCATCACAATTTAGTGGTATCAGAGCTTAAGGTTTGCTGAGTCTACAGAGACATAGGACTAAGGTGTTGAGTTTGTTTTAGTGTCCTTCAGTATATCTTATAGTGACTTCTGGTCCTGTAGAAGATGGAATAAAGCTTAAAGATGTTTGGACTATTGAAGGAGAACATTGCTGAAAGCAATGTTGCTACACCAACAGAAGGTGTAAGGGACCAGGCGAGAGAAGAATGATTGCCTGAGAACCCCCATGATGATCCAACCATGATAAGGGATTCTTCTTTTGATATCACTATTGGGCAAGTTAGGACTGAAATGATTTGTATAGTGGACCATATATTAGCAATACAACCTAGATTACCAGCCCCTAATGATGAATTTTTGGAGTCCAGTAGGATTCTTGCTCAACATCACATGTTGGAGCAATAAATAATGATGAAAGGAATAGGTGAAAACTTGAAATCAGGATTTGCCATAGGTGTAGGCAGCCTGGACATATCAGAAAAGACTGTCTAGAAAAGGATAATGAGGAAAGAATTAAGAAAATGCCTATCCCAACTCGGGATCAGAGGCCTAGTAGTTCCAAAAAGGGGAAGTTTTTGGTACCATCGGTACAACCAAGGTCTAGTGCACTAGAGAAAGGGCTACCCAAAAAGGGTAAATGACCTTTTAGACTACATCAAGAGAATAGAACATGTTACCAGTGTAGACAGGTAGGACATCTAGTAAGGGATTGTCCAGTTCAAAACACAATGGTATCCCAACCACCGAGGCAGAGACATCAAGGTCAACAGAGGAAACAGTTTTCTAGTGGCACTCGAGGATGTGGACAGACATCCCAAGGAGGATCAACTGTATTAAATAACAAAGAACAAAGTAAACATCAAGAAACGGTAAGATTCTATGAAAAGAATCAGCCTGAGGCAGTAAACAAACTATGAAATGAGGCAGATCCGGTGAAACAGTTTCATTCTAATATATTATTTCATGATTTCATGTGTTAAATATAAGAAAGTAGTTTTTTTTAGCTTCCTTTGACTAGTCCTATGAGTACATAAGGAAGATGAGGACTTATATTTTGCTCAATATTCCTTTAAATTCTTTATAATTTCTCTCATCCTTGTGCAAAGGGAATAAGATATATATGTGATGTCTCGAGGAAATCTATGAATGATAAGTCCTATGTTTTAGATGATATGAAAAGCAAGGAACATGGTAGTAAATAAAGTGCATACTACCTAATCTCAGTGCTTGTGTACCCTACCAGGTATATAATTATTGGAGATAAGGCAAGTATGGAACTCTTAGATTGTTATCTTTCTGATTACTCTGATCAAGTAGTCATTCAGAAACAATCTAGTGAGTATAATGAAACTAGAAAACTGGTATGGACATCTGCATCACATACTAAGTACATTAAATGGAATCTGAGATGATCTCAGATCAATCTATATGTAGGAGGAAATGAAAAGTATAATCCTCATGATAAGAGAATGAGAACAAGGGAGATGATCCTTGTCTAATAAAGCCTGTGTGAATAGTAAGAATCTTTTCCCATGATGTAGAAATGGGAAATGTGAACAAATCATAAAATGTTCATGAACATGTTAATCAATAACAAAGAAAGGAGTGATGACATGTAATCAACCTTATTACTCCTATGCTAATGGCAAGGAAACTATGATGAAACAAGAGTAAATGACCCATGAACAGTTGAAAGTTCATGCTATAATTAGAGGAATATGTTTCTTTGTGTTTTCTCCTTCTAATGACATGGAAATCAAGTGAGTACTATGACACTTGATGTGCATGGATTGGAAATAATCTATGATGGATACTTAGAAAATATCAGTTTGTCTTGGACTTTGGTTCCACAATAAAGATATGTGTAATAAATAATGTTCCAAAGATGAAAGAAAGATCGCTCTGGTAATAACAACAGAGAGATGGAAATGATGAGGATGTGATGTGTTTTGACACATGTGATGGATACCAAAGTAAGGAATTCTGGTGTCTGAGAAATACCAGGTTGTATGGAAAAGTAAAAGCATAACTCCTAATTAGATGACTTATGTGGGTTATCTGGAATGACCAACTGTGAAATCGGTCTAGTTACATAAAATAGTATGAACATCACATGTTAGGGGTTCATGCTCTGCATAAACATAACATCGATAAGAATGTAATAATTGAAGGAACGGTTGTAAAATCATTGTGGGAAAATCTTATGAAGCTAAAAATAATTCCTTAGAACATCCCTATCTAGATATGTTAAAACAATTTATACATAACATCTAGAGATGTTTCTAAGATAAGTTCTTAATTGATAAGTAACCTTCCCTTATGAAAAGAGTATGTAAAACTAATAAAATAGTTGGTACAAGTAGTAAGAAAGTTTAGTGTTGTGACAATAGTTTGGATGACACACCAGATGTATGAAGAGACTTGTAGTCACAAGTGGGTGACAAAATATAACTTTAGTCTTTCCTTGAAAGTGAAATGCTAAACTAAATAAGGAGTATGGGAGACTCCCCAAAATCAGGAAATCTTGTCACAATAAAATTGAAAGTTGAGAAAGGAGACAGATCAATGAGGTTTGACACCTGAATTAAATAAGGTATGTATAATGTTTCTCTGACTAAGAAAAGTGTTATTTGATACAGAGTTGACTCTATAATCAATAATAAAAAAAGATAGTGGAATATGTGTCATGTATGACAGATTCTATGATAACCCTGTATGGAAGAACTTTGTGTTGACTAAAGTTCTATGGTGTCTCCATGACATTAAGATGTTAGGTGGAGACCTGATGATATAGTGAATGAATAATATTTGTCTCCCTTTACCTGGGATTTTGGGGACGAAATCCTTGTTAGGGGTTTATAATTGTAACATCCCTGACCTGGGTTAAGGCTTAACCCTAGAAGTTTTGCTTAAGTAAGTCATTTATATTCTTGTATTTATCTTTTGAAAAGAAATAAAGACTCAAGAGGAACTTATGTTTCAATTGTGGTCCTATTTGAATAATGTTGAAACAATGTTTTACTTATTTTGGACTAAAGTGCAAATTACCCAAGTTGAGGGGTTAACTTGCAAATGTTACATGATAAAATGTTCCTCAGTGTTGAAGCATCATATGAATGAGAATGATGCTGAGGTATGGCTTCCACAAGCCTGAGCACCAAGAAAGAGCTTTTTAGGCAATGTTTCTACATTAAAACCTAGTTTTGGTGTAATGTGCAATTTACCCAAAACCTAGGGTTCAATATGAAAAATACCACTTCTAGAGAGTCCCTAATGTTTCTCGATATCTATTAGAGATAAGAAAATTATAGGGGCATCTCATTTTGAATCTCTTTGGGGGAGAGAGAATTTTGATATTAAAATAATCAAGATTTAAGCATAATTGAAACACTAATTCAATTTAATGCAAAAATAAATATATTAAATAGAAGTGCCCTTCAACCAAAAATGTGATGGTTGAATTTATATAAGTATGGGCGTCCTTGTGCCTTGCAATGGTACCGAAATATCTAAAGTGAGTGGAGAGCCCACTCACATTAGTTAAAGAAAAAGTAATATCCACTAATTTTTGGATATTATTATATTGATTAAGGTGCTTAATTGTTTTCTTTTAATTCATGGATAATGAAGAGGATTTCGAAGGGGAGGATGATGGCTTCATATGAAAGAAAGTGAGGGGGATAAGTGGTACAAATTTAGGAAATTGAAGGATTTTTATATAACACTTTCTCTCTCTTGAATTTTCCTTATATACACTCCATTCTTTCACCCACATGAAAGGCTTTTTTGACTCTTCTTTCTTTATTTGCTTTGGCCAAACACAAGGAAGCTTAGGAGAAATAGGAGGACGTACCCCAACTTGTAGGTGAGCTCCTTAATCATCTTCAACCATGATTTCATGGTGGAAGTCGAAATTCAATGCTTATTTTCTTCTTTTCTCCATTCAATCTTCAACATTAGCCATTCTTTTCACTCAAAGATTTGAGGACGGACCTTGGGGAGTTGAGAAAACTTCATTCACCATTAAATACGTCAAGTTTGAAGCTTGGATTCAACTTTGAAGGCGGGTTATATAACTTGAACCCTTAAATGTTATTATTGATTTCACTTCTTCATCATATGTTGAATCTTTCTTCTTTCCCGAAATTGCTTTTGATTAGTTAATGACATCACCAAAACAATCACAGTAATTTTCGAAGGGTTGAAGCTTGAAGATGATGATGTCATCTTAGCACACACCTCAATAAATATCATGAGCAAACAATTTGCAATTTTGATGATCAAACGGTCTCAAGACCGTTTGGTGATCAAACGGTCTCAAGATCGTTTGACTTCAAATGGTCTCAAGACCGTTTATGCTCGAGATTTTTGGGGGATGTAGTCCCAAGACAAAAACATATTTCTCCCCTATCCCCTTCCTCCCTTAATGTACCCCACTTTTGAAAATTCCCACATGCCCTCTGATGTCACTCCCATCCTTAGGTAGTTTTGTTTCATATAAGTCCATTAGAAAATTAGGTAATATTTGTGTTGAGGATATCTTATTGGTTTTCCTACCTAAATATTCATTTGTTAAAGTACATCTGAACACATTATAACAAGCAACTCTGATCCCAAAAAAAAAATCAATTGACTTCACTTTTTATGTTCTGTCAATCTAATTCAGTTTTAGAATTTGTTTCGGATAGCTTTGACTTGTTGTAAACATTGTGGACATGTAAGTACGTAAGGATATAGTAACACATTTGTTTCAATATCAATGCTATTTTTGGTATGCGGTGAATGGAGGAAAGGGGAAGGGAGGGGAGGGGAAGGCAAGGGGGGAGACACTTATTTTAGTCTATTTAGTTCACATGGGGAAGGGAAGGGGAGAGAATATACAAATATTTTCTAACAAGCCATACTATTGCAAAAGGTTACATACAACGCACACATATTAATACATAAAAAATCAAGATAAATTGAACTCACATTTCTTGTGATAAAAAAACTATTCATATAATGATTTTGTTAATGAAGAAGATACATTTCTCATGTCAACATCATTGAATTCTACACTTTAGGAGTTTGGCAGCATATCCATCAATAACTCATAGAGATCTTCTAACGGGCAACCAAAAAAAGTAACCAATATATATCGATGTTGTAAAAGATATAAGTAAGATTTTTTACGCATTCTTCTGTAAATACCAATAGCATCTGATGCTGGGAATATATCTTCAATAGCTAATTGGTGAGGCAAAGATTTTTCAAAAATTGCATTTCCTTATCTTGTTGCCTCGGCAACATCTTGAATAGCCTCTTTAATCACTTCAGTGTCATCTTGATTTGACACTTTTCTTTTCTTTCTCTTGGATGTGGAGGATGCTAGGTTATTTTTTGTAGAATCATTAGTAGAACCCATAAATATGTTAGATGTCATTGGATCAATGGTAGCTTAATTTTTTGATACCATATGGTCAATTTCATCTATAGTAATATATAAGGTTTCTCCTTCAGATTCCCATTGGATAACCTTATCTTTTACGGTGAAAGCCCCTTCCGTGGTGGCTCTATCTTTTCCCCACAACTCAGCCAACTTTTCATAATTGAATAGTGGTGTTGTTTTCCACTTCTCTGCCTCCATATTTTCCTAATAAAGAAGAATAAGGAAATAAATTTGTTAATGCTTAAACCCACATATTTGTTAATTCGAGGAACAATATCATGACAAATATAAAATCACTTGAATAAGAGCTTCACATACTTCTTCTTCTGCTACCCACATATTTATACTTCTATTGATAGTAAATCCACTTAAACCATTCTTGAATATATCATAACATTTGTTAAAAAAAATCACATATTTTATATGATTTTGATTTTGTTCCTTATTCATTCGGATTTTCATCTTCTCATCAAATTCCATAACACCATTATCATAAGCAGTTGCAGTAAAAGTTTTGCCAACTCGATGTCCAACATATTGTTGATTAAGTAAAGCATCAATGAGAAGATCATTCATCTTCTGGTTCCACGTCAAAGAATCTCCATTGTCACATCTACCCTTATCTTTCCCCATTGACTATAAATATGAAGTCACACAATGTAAGAATTGGTTGAATTTAGGAATGGTAAGGAAAAGAAATAAGAAGTTCAAAAATTTTATTCAACATAAATAGAATCTAGAATCACCACAATTGGAAATAAATTCAAATTACATAGAAGCTACATCATCTTTCCACATGGCAATTGAAATAGATTTTTGAGTATACTCTCCTATTCTATAATCATCTTGATCATCTAATAGATGATATTCATGTTCCATGATTGTATCCTCTTGCATCTCTCTATCAACTTCATCGATGATTTCTTCATCTGGTTTGGTAGACATTAAATAATTACTTAAGACACAACATGCTAGACTAATTTCAATATGTGTGTTCAAAGGATAGTAAGGTTCATGCCCAGATGCTAAAATTGGAAATCTTGTCTTCAACACACCAAATGTCCTTTATATAGCATTTTGTAAAGACACATGTCTTTGATTGAATAGTTCTTGTGGCTTTTATGCACCATGTGTTGAATATTCTTTTAGATGGTAGCGAACACCTCGATATGGTGTTATGAGCCCATTCCTCAACATAAAGCCTGCATCCACTACATAATATTTCCCTAAAAAATATATGCATATATGTATAAGTAAAAAGCCCCCGAGAAAATATGATGTGTTATGAAGATACCTTCAAATATATTCAGTTTATCTCTCTTTGTTAGTGCACTTTTGATAATTTTTGAGTCTGGTACACTTCCCTCCCACCCAGGTAGAACATATGTAAATTTCATATCAAATGAACATGCAACTAATACATTCGTTGTTGGTCAGTCCTTTCGGCCTCGGTACTTGGCTACCAAGTTTGCGGGAACTTTCAGTCTAATTTGGGTGCCATCAATTGCCCTGACATAATCCTAGGATAGAAGTAGTTCATCATTCAATGTCCAACCAATATAAAATGACTAACATACTTTATTCTAGTTAAAATTCAAATTACCTTAGAGTATGGATAGAATCGACTGCTAAACATTACTTCAGGAGGTACTTGTTTCCGATCGTGTTGTTGAAAAAATATAGTCTCAGGTCACATAACTTCTTTCAAAACTCTATGAAAGTGACGACTTATAGTTTCTCCAGAATGACGAAAATACAACTGGATCATTGCATTTTTAACATCATGGGAGATTATATGAAGAAACATGGCTACTTGTTCTTCAATTGAAGCATTTTTTGTTTTTTGTAAACCACACTCATTTTTAAGCAATAGACATAGATTCTCAAATATTTTGTACCCCATCCTCAAAGCGTTGTGACAATTATCACCTATTTGAAGAACATGTAACATATTTTTTCACATCTTTTCATTCTCGAGTGATGATTCTCTGATAGGTCGGTCAACTTGTATTTTTTTTTTCTTTTTATCATTCAATAAAATATCACATAACATAAAAGATGAACCATAGCTAATCAATGATGTCTTTTCCATGAATGATATATATTCTTCTTATTTTCATCATGACCTTTATTGTGCATCTAAAACACAAACATATGTAAAATCACGTCGATAAAAATGTGAAAGAAATAAAATAGTTAGGAACCATCACCATAGACGAGGGAATGAACAACGTTCACATGTTATCACTAGTAGTAATCAATCACATACCTTTGTTGTTGTCACACCCTTTCGTCGGCAATGTCTTGGCTCTATAAAACTTATTATTTGGTGACATAGAACATTATTGATGCAATTAAGGATTACCACTTCTCGTTTTATAGCCATTGTGATCATACATTGTAGTTCCCTCCATATTTACAAATTTCCCTCCATTTATTTAAGTTTCCTCTATAACTTGGGAGTTCCCTCCACTTCCCTCCAAATTTCCCTCTATTTTTCAATTTTTCCTTACTATATTGTGTTTGTAATTTTATTTATCTAAAACTTTCCATATTTTGTACCAATATTTTTTTAGACTGTTTAAGATTTCTTATAAATTGTGTGCAACATTCTAATTCGGTTATGATTTTCTTTCATTTTCAATTTTCCCTCTAAACTTTCCCTTTAAAATCCCACCACCATTTTGTGTGTTGTGTGAGGTGAGAGACTATATGCTCTTTATTCTTTTTTTTTTTGAAGCCATAGAGATTAGTTATTATTCATCCCGATCTCTAGTTCGGGCCAAATTACAGAAAATCGGATGTTAATATCCATTGGTAGCCAGGCAGGTGTTGAGTGAGAAAAGAGACACTGAGATGCGGAGTACAAGGAGTGTTTTGCAATACTATCTGCCACAGAATTGTGCTTCCGGCTTATAAAGGAAAGCTTGAGGTCGGGCAATAAGGTGAGAATGTGGCAGAATTCTCTCCTTAAAGGTTGGAACTTGCATGCAGGTCTTTCCCCATGTGAGAGGATATCAATGGCCGTCGAGGAATCAGAAAGAATGACAGGCGAGCTCCATTTGTTTTGAACACAGACGGACATAGCTAGAATGATGCCCTTGATTTCTGCCTCCAGAGCAGAGGTGGCATAACCGAAGGTGCCATGACCCCATAAGCAGGCTCCATCGCCTTGAGTGACGTGGATTCCCACACCCATTTTTTGAGTGTGGAGCTGGAACGCAGCATCGACGAAGACCACCTGTTGGTGCGGGAGCGGCCGAGAGGGCAGACTACACTGAGCTACGGCTGCCAGAGGTGCATGCTTCGGAAGGTTGAGGACAGCCGTGGAGTTGCTACGGATCCTTGAGGCCAGAACCTGTGGTGGGGTGCGCTTGCCACCATGAATAAGGTCGTTGCGTGCATGCCAGATAGTCCAGCACCCCACACAACGTAGGGTCTTCTCCCTGATGCTTGCGGACCCATGAGTGATATTAGTGATCCATTCGTCCTCCGATAGCACGAAGAAGTCCGGACTCATGCCCAGAAGACGCCATACCTCATGGCTGGTGGCGCAGTCACGTAGACAGTGAAGGAGCGAGTCGACCTCTTGTGAGCATACTGGGCATACGTCGTCCATGCAAATATGGCGACGCACCTTTTCCTTGTTTGTAAGAATGGCGTGGCGTCCCAACAGCCAAAGGAAGCTCTTATACTTCGGCGGTAAGGGAAGAGCCCACAACGCCTTCCAAGACGTAGAAGGAGAAGTAGGGGTTTCCATCCCTCCTTGCAGCCATGCATAGGCCGTGCTGGCTGACAATTCTCCGTCGGGCTCCCAGGGCCACGACCAGTGATCCGTGCCTGCGTCAGGGTCAGGTGGTATAGTATGCTGAATGAGTGGCCAAACGTCAGGAGGAAGATATGCATGGATGAAATCCCAGTCCCACGTGCCCGCATCCGGTGACATACAGTGCACCGTAAGATCATTGAGGTCTACGGGGATAGGTGTAGAAGGAGAAATGTCCAGTATAGACTTGCCCATTAGCCACCTATCGCGCCAAACATTCGTGTTCCGGCCTGCGTTGATGGTCATATGACAGACGGCTTCAAGATCTGGTATATGGTTCTTGATAAAGGTCCATGCCGAAGATCCAGGCTTTTTAGAGAACACACCATTGTGCATGTATTTGTTTCTCATGACCGCCACCCACAGCGTTGGAGAATTATTCAGAAAATGCCACACATTCTTTAACATGAGTGCTTCATTTTGGGTCCTGGCGTCTAGGAGACCGAGCCCGCCAGACATTTTGTTTTTAGTAAGCTTGGTCCATGAGACCAGCGCCATCTTCTTCTGTTCACGGCCGCCCGACCATATGAAGTCCCTAATGTGTTTATTGATGTCATCACAAAGCGAAGGTGATAGCTTGACAAACTGCATGGTGTATGAGGGAATAGACTGTAGGGAGGCCTTTGCCAATGTGATACGACCTGCCAAAGAAAGCGTGCGGGCAGCCCAACTGTCCATGCGACCCCTAATGGAGCTAAGAATATGAGAATGTGTCTGTTTATTGAGACGATGATGCAAAATAGGGACGCCCAAGTATCGACCCAGGTCATCAGTTCTTGGTATGCCCATGCAACGACAGAAAGCACGCTATTCACTCATGGATGTGTTAGGAGAGAAGTAGCAACAAGATTTCTCCTTGGAGATAATTTGTCCAGAAACGAGTGCGAACTCCTTCAGAATCTTGTTGATGTTGGAAGCCTGGAGAGTAGCCACCTCAGCCATAAGGAGAATGTCGTCCGCAAACATAACATGAGATAGGGAGGGCCCATTTTTCGACAGAATAATCGGTTTCCACGTATCGTGAGCCACTGACTTGGAGATAGCTTGGCTGAGACGTTCCATGCATAGCACAAAAATATAGGGACTGATGGGGTCGCCCTGTCTCACTCCTTGAGTGGATTTGATGGGATCCAAGGGTACACCTTCCCAAAGAATCGAGGTGCTACCTTGAGAGATAATCTGCATAATCAGCGTGGATAGACTTTCAGGAATCCCCACTTTAGAAAGGATGTCAACAATGAAGGGCCAACTCATACGGTCAAAAGCTTTAGATAGATCAAGCTTAATTGCCACCCATTTTTTCTTGCCTTTTTTATATCTCATAGAGTGTACTACCTCCTGTACCAGAAGAATATTGTCACATATACGGCGACCAGGAATAAAACTAGATTGGTTCACAGAAATCGAATCATTCAGAAAAGGTTTAAGGCGCTCCACAATAATCTTAGAGATTAGTTTGAAACAACAATTGTTTAATGGGATGGGACGAAGGTCCGAGCAGCGTTGAGGACTTGCCACTTTAGGAATAAGCACCAACAGAGAGTTTGCAATACGTGAGTCCACCCGACTGCAAGCAAAAGCAGCCTGCACAGTAGATACAAAGGAGCCGCCAAGATGAGACCAATTATGTTGCACAAAGCCGTTGTGAATGCCATCCGGGCCCGGCGCCTTCGCAGGGGCCATAAGGAAGACAGTACGCCTTATCTCCTCAGCTTCGGGGATGCGACTAAGAAGGTGAGCATTGGCAATAGGCCGGAACTGCCCCACGTATCGTTGGATGGCCGCCCGATCCAAGGAGCTAGAGACGGGGGGGGGGGGGGGGGGGCTGAAAAGATTGCTGAAGAAATCTCGAACGTGCTGCTTGATGAGCTCCGGGGAGGTGATCCAGTCTCCATTGGCATCGCGGATTCTGGATATCTTATTATGCTGGCGTCGAGACTTTACATATGCATGGAAAAATTTGTTGTTGCCGTCACCGAATTGGAGCCAATTGATATTCGCACGTTGTTGCCAGTCCGCTTCTTCTCTTAGGAGAATAGCACTTAATTGTTCCTGAAGGTCAATAGCACGCAGTTGAGTTGAAACGGAAGTAGGAGAAGAGTAGGATGCTACCTGGCATGTATCAATCTTGCGCAGGAGAATGTCTTTCTGTTTGTGTTGTTGCTTCAAACGACGGGCCTCCCATTTGATGGCAGCTGTTTGGAAGGTAGGCAAGGCCTCTAAGTATGGGCGAGTGCTGTTCCACGTAGGCAAGAGGTCAGTTTTGAATTCCGGAATAAGGTTCCAGCTCGTCTTTGTTTTAAAAAAATGGCCACGCCGTTGACGATGACGCCCAGACAGGAAGATAGAATTATGGTCGCTGTACAGACGTGAGAGAACGTGAACTTCCATACCCCCCTCCACAGATAACCATTCCTTGTTGGCAATGGTTCTATCAAGTTTTTCAAGTAGCCTGCCTTTCTTGTATGTAAAGCGGTGACCCGAGGAAGCCATATCCTTTAGACCAGATGAAGCAAGGAAGGAGTGAAACTTTAGGCTGGAACGTCTGTCGAAACCATCCCCGCCTTTTTTCTCAGAAGGGTCCAACATAGTGTTGAAATCCCCCACCAACGCCCAGGCTTCATCAATATGGGAAGACAAAGAGGTGAGCATGTGCCACAGAAGGTCTCGTTTTTGTGTGTTTGGGCTACCATAAACAAAGGTAAGCAACCAAGCATTATTTATACGGCAGTGCACATACTGACGATGACTTTGCAAAATGTCAAGAGAGCAGCGATGACTGTCCAAGAGGACCCATATGCCCCCAGAAAAACCCAGCGCTTCAACTCTATGAGAGGATGAGTACCCGAGCTTCTTAATGATACCAGCAGCTTTAATACCACTGCAACGAGGCTCGACAATAACTAGAACATGGAGATTGTATCGTCTTTTATATTCCTTCAGGAGAGTTAATTTATCCTTGGAGCATGCTCCTTGGATGTTCCAACAGATTATATTCGTCATTCAGTAGACACAAGAGGGATAGGGTGGGGGACAAGGATGGCTTAGTTGATAGCGTTATGCAGCCCTGGTGCGTCGGTGACTGCCTCCATCGTCGCGTCAGCATCTACTGCCTCCTCAGTTAGGGCGAGTGTCCTCTTGGTGTTGCTGGTGAAATCGACGTTGCCCACAAGAAGGGCAAGCTTGCCTTTCTTGCGCTCCCGCCCTGGGCTCACATCGTGGTAGACAACACGTCGGTTGCGTAGGATAACTCCACCGCCAACGCCTTGTGAACCCAAACTGAACCCTTGCGGGTCTGCTCCATGGGACCTATGGTCCGCTGATGCTTGGAACCTGAAAGAGTCCACGAAGGCGCTGCTAGCGCGACCTTCACTGGTCTCATCATCGACCAGGGTAATAACCGAGTGGTCACCTCCTCCTGACGCTGGCGTCGTGGATGGGGCAGGGATAGGTGGTGGCCGACCCCCGACATGAGGTGCTGACTCTTGGTTCACCTTCCCGCCTTTCTTCTTTTGCTTTCGAGAAACAACAGTCTCCCATCCTCGATCGGCGGTGTCCTCAACCTCAGGCACAACAGGTGTTGCCTTAGGGTTATCGGCCACTCCTTCCTTAGCTTTGTTGTGCGTGCTCACGTCTGCAGCCGGCGGGGGTTTCTTCCCCTTGGGGGCCTTCCGTTCGGGCATCTTGGCATGGATCTCAGTTGAATAAGGCGTGGACAGGGCCACCGTCGCAGTGGAGGATGAGGGCGCCGTGGCGCTCGGGAAGCTAGGGATAAATTTGCAGTCGCCTTCCGCATGGCCGAGACGGCCGCATCTCAAGAAGAAGGTCGGCAAATTCTCATACTCCAGCCTGAAGCGCTCGCCATTGAGCATAATTGCAGGCAGAAGCGGCGTTGACGTGTCAACTTCAACAGCTATGTGGGCGAATTTGCCCCGGTGGCCGGATTGCGTCGTAGTGTCGATCTTGATTGTCCTGCCAATCAGATCTCCGACGGTGGACATGAGTTGGTTCTGGAATAAATGTATCGGGAGGTCAGGGATCCTTTCCCACACGACAAGCTTCCTGGGGATTGGATCGGAGGGACGGAAGTCCTTGGACCACGATTGCACAGAGATGTAATGATTGAAGATCATCCATGGTCCTCCTGTAAGGGCTCGGACAAAGTCCTCGTTGTTAGCCAGTTGAATGATATAATAGCCTTTGTCGAGATCAATGGCTCGGAATTCCTCCGTCAGTTGCCATAGGATTGGGATGCGGTTCATGAGGGCATGGAAGCTCACTGAAGTACCGATCACCTTGATGACGACGGCGAATTTCCAAGGCTCGAGCAGCGGTGGCAGCGTTGCAGGGTTTAAGGAGATAGCAGGTATCGCGCCGGCGGTGTCTATGTGGATATCCGCAGCAGTGAGCAGATCCGGGGAAACATGTGTAAGAGAGGCGGGAGTCTTGGACGATCGTCCAGTCGTAGCATCTTTGTACGACCTAGCAGGTTGCGACGGAGGAGGGACATCCATCTGGACGTCCGAAGCATCAGAGGGCGGAGGAGGAAGATTGGGATCCACCGGCGACGACTGAGCGGCAGGTGCAGTGTGCTCGCGGGGAGATCCCCGTCCAGAACCACGGCCTCCACGACCGCCACCGCGGCTGTGGAACCCTAGCATCGTGAGTGTTGCTCTTTATTCTTATTAATTGTGCGCAATACAAGTATTTCCCGCCATATTATTTATGTTTTCTCTTCACATTTTATATTTCCCTTCAAACTTTATAAAAAAATTCCCGTCAAGTCTTTCCTCTTCTCCTTGTCTCCACTCCGATTTGATGGAGAGAAAAATGACTGGAAATATACTCAATTCTTTTCCCTCCATTTCCTTCTCTTCTCCTTCACCATGTGCAACAAACAGCTTAAGTCTTTTCCCCTTCCTTCCCCTCCCTTCCAGAAAGAGCATGAATTTGAAGCACGCAATTCAGATCGGAGTATGGGATTTTTAACTTAATCAAAGCATACGTCTATGGGCAGCTATAACTAAACAAAAGGTTACGATTAGATCAGCTGACACGTGGCATTATATGCCACAATGTTCACGGTGCTCCGTGGAAAACTGGTAGCAGCACATCCCCTGGTTAATATTAGACCCATATTGAACTCAACTGTTGCGGTTTCACGAGAAACTTGCAGCGTCCAGCATAATGCCAAACCCCATTTTGTTGTGTAGCTAAGAAAGTAGCCGATGACACCCTCCAGTCAACATCTACATCTCCTTTTCTCTTCTCCTTAAATAGCCCACGAGTTCCGCTTCTATGAGCACCACCATTTCATACAAAGTTCCGTGTTAGTAGAGCAAGCTCATTCCCCAGTCATTCAACAAGGTTGCCCAAAGAGCTACTGGAAGATGGTGAAATTTAATGGCATCCTCAGCTTCAACAATGGCATCGTCCTCGCTCCCATGGGACCTGACGTTGCCGGCCCTGAGCTTGTCGCTGCGGTTGCGAAAAACGGTGGGCTTGGCTTCCTGGCTACCCCGAGTGTACGTTTGCCCTCAAATCTGACTACATGAACCTTAATTCTTGGTGTTGTTTCAGATCAAATTTCGTGATCATTTTGCCTACAATTTCTGCTTGCGGCTATGACATTGCTGTGAAGACGATCCAGGCAACCAAGAAACTGACAAGCAAGCCTTTCGGCGCCGGCGTGCTGTTGGAGTGGGATCCGTCGGTGAGTGTAAAGGCCATCTTCGACGCGAAGCTGGCGGTGCTGCAGGTCTACTGGGGCGATTATCCCAAGGAGATGGTGGACGAGGCGCATAAGAACGGCGTCAAGGTCTTGCACCAAGTGGGAACGATAGAGCGAGCTGAGAAAGCCATTGCAGCAGGTGTCGAGGGCATCATCGCCCAGGGATTCGATGCGGGAGGCCACATCGAATGAACTGTAAGGCGTTAACTTTATAGTCAGGCCAGTTAGTCGATGCATATTTTCAATAACTTGTACTAACAAATGAATGTGTTTTTCTTTTGCTAAAAATGTCAATAGACCCCCGGCCACTGTGGCTCAAGTGGTTCCGTCCAGCATGTCTTCTCTGGGGGACTCGGTCCCTCACTGTAATTACCAACTTTTTGGATCATCCGGATTCCTCGGTGAAGATCAGCGAGACGAACATCGTTGTCATTGCAGCTGGTGGCATCAGCGATGCAAAAGAATACGTTGCCACTTCCTGTGAGTGTGCTCATGAGACAAATTGTTGAAGAAACTAACTCCATCGTCAATGGCGTCGCTATAGCTGCTGCAGCCAATGGTGCGGCTTGAGCTGATCGTCCTCAGGGGATTCATGAAAACTGTTCTCCGGCGTCATTTCTATGTGACACATGAATAAGAATAAAAAGACCATAACAACACTGTTGTCATTACGGTCTTTCCGTCTTTATAGCTGTTTATGTGTTTTCTTCATGTTCAGAGTTGTGTATGTCTTTAGTGGCTTAAATTAATGAAATAATATTTTTTTCTTGTTATTTAGATGATTTGAAACTCTTATGTCATTTTATACTTCCATATATATATTTTGATACAACAATTTCATATTATCTTCTAGTTTTTCTCTTTTAAATAAGAGTAGAAAAGTGTACAATGTACAGGATGTATCTCAAACATTATATTCTAAGAATATTACATAATAAGTTGTTTCTTTAACAACTCCCTCAAACTCAAGGTGGATCAATGGCGCTCAATTTACAAACTATTTTGACATGAATGATTAAAAAATTGATGTGTCCTTGATAAGAGATCTACAAATTTATATACAAAAGTGCAGATAAGATAAATTTATAATTGGAGACTAGGATATTTTCCAAACAAACTCACAATCAGTGTGGTTGCACTGTGAAATATTGTCACTTACATTTGTGTATTTTCAAAATATAATAACCTCCATATCACCTAGGAGGCACGTGAGATTTATAATCTATATGTAATATCTTACATTGTTTGGTATTTTCATAAATAAAAAAGTGAGATAAAATGTATTCTATCATTCGCCTTCAAGAGAGCGGGCATAACTCTAACTAAGAAGGAAAAACCATGTATTAGATCATATCTTACATGATATATAGCACAATTGCATCAATTTTAGATTGCATTGTGGTATAATAAGAAAATCACATAATTATGGACCTTATTCCTCATATCAATTTTTAATGTGAAGAATTGTATCTTTTCTTCGGGAGCTCCATGTTCCTCAGAACTGAACAAAATAACTCCCAGATCTAGAATTACTAAATTTCATCAGGATGGTGGATGAGGTAGGTTAAAGCTTGAGTTCCATTTTGTATGTCTAGTCAACACAATTTTGAAGGTGTTGAAACTAGATTTTTGGTAACTCAATTAACTATCACAGAGAAAAAATGCCTCTAGATAAAGATGGAATTTTATATCATTTTCCAAATTTTCTCATATTTTTCATTTATTTAGTCCATCAATTATGCATTTTCTACCTGATAGAGGTTCACAGATAAAGGAAAATTGTTCCCTGGACCTACACACAATTTTATCTCTAGGTAATCTATCAAAGAGCCTATGATAGTAAATTGTCTAAAAGATCATATATGAATGATTATTTGATCTCAAATCCGAGTTGGAAATTAGTTTACATTTAAAATAAAAAAATGTTGTCTTGCAAAAAAATATTGGAGGGAAGGGAATAGGAAAAGAGAACAAGAATACCAAGTCTCCATGTATGACTCCCTCCTCATTTTTTTCTCTTTCATCCCTTTCTCCTACATTACTTAGATGAAGGTAATAAGAAAAAGACTAGGAACAAGGCTTTATCCTCAAGGTTTTTTTCCTTCTTCCTTTTTCCCTTTATTGTCTTTCCTTTTTGAATCTCTTTGTGACATAAAAGGATTAACTTTATACTCAAATAGAGGAGTTGAAAGTCTCCTGATTGCAAATAAATGAAATAAAAAACACTATACACTTTTCTCCTTCAAATACTAGCCCACAAAATATAGAATTATGCCATGCTTCCCACATAGGGGATACCATATTACACATGCTTGTAGGTGTTAATAAACATCTAGTTTAGTGAAATATCATATGATTGCTTCCAAATTTGAATCAGAGATGAGAAGGTGGCACTTTCAAGAAACGTAAATGACATTTCTCATCCGTGAGCCACTGACATTCTAAATTAATGATATATAGTCTCATACCCAACATAAAAACTCAGTGTTTCTCTTGAATCCATAGGTGTTCATAAATCTCCGCTGCCACCAAAATGGAGCTTCCTTCCATGTCGTTGTCCCTGGTTGGAAGAACGCTACAATTTGCCAGATAAGAGGTGTTGGATCAATTTGCACTCTGCCACTCTAGTCTTCTCTTGCCTCACCGCAATTGCCACCCTTGTTTGCATATTTGACTCAATGCACAAGGTCACATCTCTAGTGAAAAATAAATGAGAAGGATTATTGATCCTCCATGCATTTCCCCTCTTTTAAAAAATAAAATATTTTGTAAAAGTTACAAACATGTCCCTACACTTTCAACAAAATTTCCAAAAAAGTATAAAATTTTAGTAAATTATCAAATATTAGAAAAAAGTGCAAATAACATACCAAAAACTTGTTAAAAATATAAATATGTCGAATATTAACTTAAACAACCAAAATCCACACATTCCAAGGAAAAATAATTCTTGGATCTAACTATCATCACTAGGGTCTCAAATTGTGACCTAAAGTTGGACCAACCCTATTCGCTATCTTCCAATCATTTTTGGTCTGAGACCATGATCTAAAATTGGCCCAACCATGTGTTACTCTCCAATCTTTTTGTGTCCAAATAATGAACTAAAATTGACAACCCAACGCTTCATTTACACATACACACAAAGACCTGAGTTGTGACCTTGAAACTTAACCAAGATTTCCCTTCCACTCAAATATTTAAAGTGACAGTGGGTTACGCTAGGGAATCACCTTTTATTTAACGCATACATCCTTTGACAATCTTGAATCATGACTTAAAAATAAACTGAATTGTTAGTACTGGTTTATTACCCTGAGCTATGCCTTAAATTCCAAAACTGAGAACTACAGAGTCAGAGATAATCTTTCGGTGACGCTCTAGGGGATAGATGGTGAACTAGTAGGGGAACACTTCATGGAGACCACTTTTCACTGGATAATTACCTAATCCCCCAATTTCTACTCAATCATATGCTTTAAGAGAATAGACAACTGACAAATATAGTTATTACACAAAAAGACACCTTACGTCTGAAAGTTTATATAATGCTTAATTGTCAATCTCGATGATCAAAGCCCTATACAAGATAGGCAATATCTCCATATTTCTTCTTTTAAGAATTATGGTCCTAACTCTGAGTCGTCCCACTCTAAAAAAATATAACTAAAACTAAGGATACGTTGAAACAAAGAGGATTACTCTTTTGAATAAAAAATCTTCTTAAAGGTAGGGTCGTTGCCACTATTTTCCATGATTCATCAAATCTTGCGATCAATTAATATTGATAAATTGCAAACTATATCTATTTTTTAACATTCATATTCTCACACTAAGGCATGAGTTAGTGAGGAAATTATACGCGCACTTGTATATGAACTAAAGCAATAATGAGAGTCACTTTTGTATCTAATAAAACTCTTAAGTCTCATTAGACCTCTAGGGGAACAAATGATTGGTCAAATACAAGTAACTGACTAAGTTTGGAGAAATCATTTAACCCCAATCTTATCTTTGGTTTTTGGGAGGGGAATTTTATCCTTGTTAATTCATCATTAGAAGAAAAATACACAACTTACACTTTACACCCTCCGCAAGATTTCTCAAAACATCTTTTACGAGTCCAACTTTTTTTATTTTTTGTGACCAAAAATGAAGGTCAAATTTTACTCAAGGTTACATTCTCACACTTATCTCAAACCTTGCCTTGACAGAGGTAAACTATTGACACCCATTTTTGGTCACTTAGCAAAAGATCACAATTAATGTTAATTCTTTGGCTAATGATGGAATCCATTCCACATTCTACCCATTTTACATTGTCATTATTTTCTTGACATTTTTCTCATATTTTATAAATTTGAATCCAACCATTTCTCCCAGTTTGGGACTTTCCTTAAAGAAACCTTCTTTTCAGATAAAAAATCCAATTTTTCCTCCAACTCTACTTATTACAAGCTCATTTTTATAAATTGTCTAGTGGAATCATCCATAATAACATATTCCTTTTTCTTACAGATCTTTAATTCCTTTTATGATAGATAATCAAAATTATGTTTCTCCATAATTTTTTTATCTGCACAAATCCCATAAATTACTAGTAAATTGAGAAACAAGTTTTCAACCAATCTGAACACTACTATACAAAGGGAATATCGTGTCAGTTATTTTTGGCCTTCTGCATCGGTTTGGAGCTGAAGACCAAGTGGGCGACAATAAAACTGAAATACTTTTCATCGATGAAGCAACTTTTATGCCAACGGTTCTTTGTTAGGGAACAACTGATAACGTAACTCACAGTGAGTGACATATTGTGGTTTGCTTTGAACTTTCTCATCGGTTTTAGGAAGAAAAAACTGATGTCGTTAATATTTCCTCATTTATTGTATGATGACAAATAAGCAACGACAAATTACAAGATGTCGATTTTATCAGTGAATGAATAGTAAAAATTTGGGTGTATATTGTCAGTTGTTTTTACATAACTGGTGGAGAATGTGTATGTAGTCAGTTATTCTCAAAAATTGACGATAAATGTGTATATTACGTTTAGTTAACAGACTTGCAGACATGTTGTCTAACCTGCTAGCCTGTCTAGGGTCTTATTCTTCAAAACGGAATGAAGAACAAAAGGCTCTCTGTAAGAATCGTGGCTTAACAACAGGTCGGCACACCTGTAAGATAAAGATAAAATTATACAAGCCAGATTATATCATTTTTTTCATACAAATTGCACACAAATCTATGAACTCACAACTCAATAGTTTCCATCTTAGCCACACTTCAATTTCATACAAATGCACAAACAAACATCATTTTCTCCTCATACATCACATTCAAATTGACACACATATTCATTTAACGTTCAATTCACACTCGCAAAATACATATCAACGCCAGCTGCCATTTCAGATGTAAATCACAATGTTACATATCAACATTCAATTCACACTCACAAAATACATATAAAAAATCTGACATCAAAGTTTGAAGTACCAGATTATATCAATCAACCCTCAAAATTTTCCGCTCAAATCCACATTTCTGATGAAACAGGCTACCCACTATTCAGGTAGGTCATTCAACTTCTCCAATGTATAGGGTTCAGTCTCTCAAAAAACTACAAAGAGAATGAGACATGTAATTAGATTTGATTATTTGTAATGAGACTACTTCATTAATATGACAATATGATCCAAGACTACTAACTTATATTATCTATACATTTGATTTGTTGTGCGTGATTGATAATCTCCTGCATATACAACATCACATAATCTGTGCATGCCAAACCATTCTCTTATATAGGGGCCTATAGATTTACAATTACATTGATAAATGTAATTAAGTAGAGTTGGTCATGAAATTGGGATGGGAATACTATACATGGACACTCATCCAAGTTACTCATTTCTTTTTCTTATCTACTTTCCCTCAGCCATAACAAAAGGCTTCCACACCCCTATAAGTTAAATTAACATTTATGTTGTATTATTAAACTATTATTGTGATAAAAACTCTAACAAAGAGAATGGGCACTTAGAAATTATATTTACACATGAATCACCAATTTCATTGGCTGTCCCACATTTGGTGACAAGTTTTCACCTGAAGGATCAAAGACATACACCCTCCAAGTCTCGAGAACAATCACTACCAATTGTAGTACATACCTCTAAGTGAATAGAAGGCAAATAAAAAAATTAAATGTCACAACAAAATTGTATTCATAGGTTAGACATATCAATAATAAAGTAAAAAAATACTTAACATTGGAGGGAGCTAAGATCACATTCTTGAAAGAACCAAAATACTACATCACAGTAGTCACATATTCTTTGATGCCACTGAGATCTCTAACTATATCACTAATAAATTGTGGCATTAGAAATCCCACATTCTCTATTCCAAAATCATGAGCCGCATAATACAAATGGTTAAAATATATTATACAAGAAATATTAATTTTATATGTAGCAAACAATTAAACAATTTTCACATATGACTAGGTATTCATACTCAGTGTACCCTAAGTTCCATCACTGATATGTTCATCCAATCATACTTAAATACCTCAGAAATATATGTCAACACTATAACATTCTCCAGTTGTACACCTACCATATCCTCTCCAAGGTTGATCACAATGGTATCTATTTGGTCTATAGTGTCTAACCATCATGTCAATGTCTAGAAGTTAGGGCCTAAGGAGTTGAACAACTCTTGTAGAATAAAATGAGGGGGCAGAGGATTCATAATTTTAGGATGCTTCTTACCTGTTGTAGGTTGCATGCATGTATTCTAATATTAGCTTTCTATTATTTTATTTGAGTTCGAATATATATTTGTCATACGTAAACAAATTTGACGAGTTATTTTGCCCACCCAATAAAATCCGCCATCTACCACTCTGACTATGCTGGCATCTGGGTGCTCGTAAGGGAGATCTATGTCCCTAATTCCTATACAGACATGTATGATTCTCACACAATAGTGATCAGCACGAAGGGGAATACCATGAACCACATTGGTGATAAAATCCTCATCATCTGCCAATATGTTCCCTACTGGTTCATCGATGGAAAGATGACATTTTCTAGCCACCTACATTTTTATAAATCACAATTTATTTTGAAAAATATAAATATTGACTTGAAGGATTATTTTACCACAAGACAATATAAATTGACTGAATTGAATCGTAACCCGACTGTGTCATGTGGGTTCGAAGGACTACTCCAAATGTACTCTATGGGTGAGTGATGAACCGATTCTATCACTGCTATAGAAGTTGGTTTCTGTGTTGCTTGAGACAATATATATTTCTCCAAGATTGCATCTACAATTCTGTGCTTATACTATGCATCCACTTTTCCTTTCTTGGCTTGTTTGCTCGTATGCTAGGATATGCCAAACAAAAATTTATCCCATACTCATCGTTGGCATCCCCAACACGTCCAGGATGCTCTTTTGTCCCTTGAGAAACTGTCAATTCATTGTGTGTGCCCCGAGGGAGGAACTTTTCCTCCCTTTCTTGGGAAGCCAACTCCAACTAATTATCATAAAAAACAGACTAATCATTAAAAGTTAACAATCCAGTGATAAAAGAACATGACCAATTATTGTAAAACAAAGAAATTTACCATTTTATCTACCACATCATGTGTTGCTTGAAGAAGGATTTATTTGTCTTTGTTTCTCCTAGCATGTATCCACTCAATATAGTGAGGCACCCATCCACAAGCACTAGAAGAGTTGATAGTAGAAGGAGTATATGGGAAAACACTCTACTACATATTTACCCAGAGAACAAAGGGGAAATGTTGTTGAAATTTATTAAAATCAAACACACATTATACACTTACATCCTAAGTGATATGAATTTCTCAAGAACAGTCCCAAACTGGGAACTATCCAAGGTTTACTCCTAATGAGTAAATCTCAGACGAGTTTACATACTAGAGTTTACAGATTAAGAATTCAAAAATTAGCACTTATTTACAAACTAGGGTTTATTTACATATTATAATTCACAAATTAGGGTTTATTCACATATTAGTTTCAATGTCGCAAACTAGTTCAAGCATGTTCAATATCATGTTACCTCATACGTGGATTCATTTAGACTTAGTGTATCATAGTTCTAATCAAGGATCTCATTATTAGTCACTACAATTTTGATATGTAATTATTCATTAAAATCTCCATTAATTCATCAAAATTTTAATATTTAATATGTCATTACAAATTGAAATTAATCTCCATTACTTTACATCACAATTTAACAATTTAGAAAAAAATATATATCAACTCCCTTCCCCCTCTCTTCCTCCCTCCTCTCTCATCCTTCCCCTGCCCTTCACAACTTCTTCTCAATATTGAGAAGAAATCATAGGGAAGGGGAAGTAGGAGAGAGAAGGAATGAGAAGAGGGGAAAGAGAGATAGAGAACTAGGGAAGGAGAAATTGCAAGGAAGAGAGGTCACCTTATCCGAATAGCCTAGTGTTGTAGGAGGTTGGCATTAGACGAGGCTGGTGCACCTACTAGAATTCGAGGAGAGGCCACCTATTGTGAGCAGTAGTGGCTGGCGGCAGTAGAGCACACCTCTTGGACAAGGAAAAAGAAGCAGCAATGAAGGAGAAGCAGCGGCGAGGAGGATGGAAAAGTGGTGACGAAAACACCAGTTGGAGGAGGAGGAGGAGGAAGCAGCAGTGGAAGAAGGAACTGGCAGAGGATGCTCTGGTAGCATGCAGCTACGACGAGGGAGAGCAAACGTAAATTGTCAAAATAGTATTGCTTTACATAGAAATGTGAGTAGGGGGAGGGGGAAAGGGTTTCTCGTAGGGTTAAGTAAGACTTATCCCGTCAGTTATCATAACAACTGAAGACCTAGGAATTTCCTTGTCGGTATTAAGATAAAAAATGTTGACATTCATAAAACATTCTCACTAGTTGTCATTGACAAACCGCCGCCTATTCCCACAACCCATTGATACATATGTCATCGGTTACATATAAAAACCATTGAGAAATTTGAAGTGGGTGTGGGAAAATTTTCGAGGTTCGCATGGAAAGAACATCTTCCTCATCGGTCCCTACCAAAAAAACCACTGAGAAAGAGCAATTATTTCCCACAAAACAAATGGAACTTGTATCACTTTATCCCGTCAGTTGTTTTAATGAGAACCGATTGCATTGGTGTTATGCAGGAAAATGAAATGGTCATAAAAAATTTGCACATAATTTTATTTTCGTAGGTGATATATAGTGTCGGTTTTGATAACATCTCATTTTATGAACTTTTTACACCTATTTTATTTCTATATTGACATCCCTTTTATGGAACTTCCTATCTACTTTAATATCTTTGTGCAAAATTTGGATCTGACTTAATATCTTTTCTCACTCAATGCAGACTTATTATAGGTCACGACAGAGACATCATCTTGACCATAATTGTCCAGGGGTGTCTCGCCCAAGACATATCTAATGATTAGTGACCCATTGTCACGACCGTGATGCATGGTCTCGACCAAGACATATCATATGATTAATGGGAGTATCAGACTCGACCATTATTAAAGTCTTAATTGCAACAACACCTCAAAGCCAAGAACATTGCCTCAACTGAGACATATGTTACGACCACTACTGATGGTCGAGACTGCCACAAATGGTCTCGGTTGAGTCATGATTCGTGACTGCGATAGGGAGGTTAAGGCAGTGGGCATTGCCTATAAATAGGCCCTGACCTCACACACAAATGCGGCCCGACTCAGGAGACATCCTTGTTCATCTCCATTGGTGTTGGACCTCCGAAGATGAAAGTTGGAGGAGAGAAAAGACCCACCATCCTCTGCTTTGAGATAAGGAGTTGTCATCTTCCTCACCTACACCAGATCTAGATTTAAATAAATATAGTGGGTGTATCACCTCATTCATTCTTTAGATCTATCATCTCCCTCACATTGTACCTTCTCCCTCTTCTTTTGTCTTGATGTATCTAAACTTTTTAGTGTCGTTATATTGCTCATAAACATGAGTGGTTAAACACCTTTCTTGGGTTGGCAGTAGCCACTAAGGATCTCCCAACATGTATATACTTGCATCCTTTTGAATATATATTCTCTTAGATATGGTATCTCCATACTCTTATACTTAAATGCTTCACTTTCATGATTAGCTACCATCTTGTGATGTATGATCATTAATACCTCGAAAGAGTAGTATTAATCTTATCTAAGTGTTATGGAGTTGCATGAATGCATGAAAATGTTGGAATCCTAAAGATAAAGATCATATGGTTGCTTTGTGATTGTTTGTTTTCCATCTCAAGAGAGATACCACTTAATAATCCAGATCTATCCTGAGATCAAGAGAGGACGGAGTAGACATATATGATGATTTCTAGTAATATTGCTAAGGGTGTACAAAGGGGTGTGAGTATTGTATGTTGGTGATATATATTAGTAGGTGAAATGCAATCAAAGTTCCCATCCATACTCTGGTTACATCTTTGTTGTTTGATCTTATTCTCTTATTTTGTCTTTTTAACTAGGCTTTTATGGCTTTCTTTGGAGTAATATCATTCTGTAAGGAATACCATCTTAATATGCATGTTTGTTTGGTATATTTGAGTCGAAATCTCTATGTTCTTAACACTTACTAACCTTGTCCTTGTGGTTCAACCCTGATCTACTACATCGGACCCTGTATAATATTTGCGGGGGCATTACAGTTGAGTTATAAATCTAAGAGTCTGACTACTCTAGATCCTCTCCAATTTGTATCTATGATTTAGGCCGGTCAAATTTTTGGCGCCATTGTCGGGGACGAGGAAAAATGATATTGTTAAGAACTCAAGCCTAGTCACTATACACTCGTGCCTCAAGCTTAGTAATAAGCTTGACTGCAAAACTACTAAATCTGCCATATCTAGAAAATACTTCATTTTACGTCCAATTTTCTAACTTGACTGAGCAAACAATTTAGGTAGCTTGAAGACAGGCAAATTGTTTCCCTAAGCTCTCTTTCCTCTTGTGTCAACATGTCACCTCATAGAAAAGGTAGGGCTTTCTGGAGATGATTGGAATGCAAGAGTCCAACATAATTCACCACCTCCAGAAACTGAAGAAGAACATAAGGGACGCCATTCAGACTATCATCACCATGAGGAAGAAGATTGTGAAGAGTGACATGAAGATAATCACAAAGAACATTAAGAGGAGGAGCAACATCATCACGAAAATGGTCACCACCACAACAGGAGGCACCAAAGGAATTGTCGTTATTGCGAATGCGACAACCATAATAGTGAGGAAGACAATGATGAAGGAGATAAATCACTTAGAGAGTTGGCTAGAATAAGAGATAACTAAACAAGATGCCTAGACATTATCCCATAGTTTGATGTTGCTAATTTTGAGTTGAAGCCTGCAGTCATCTCAATGATCTAGAAGAAACCCTTCAGAGGCAACTCAAAGAATGTGAATCCTTACCATCATCTTAACACCTTCAAAATTATCTGCGACACTATCAAGATGAGGGGAGTGCCGCAAGGAGTTATATACTGCAAGGGATTCATCTTCTCTCTACAGGACAAAGCTCTATCCTGGTATCTTATCCTAAACATCACCCTTGCTTCTATAGTTAAATTACCATCTATAGGTATTTTTTCCATGGGATTGTTTCTCGGGCCAGGCCTGCCATGCACTATGGGTATTTTACTTTGGGCTCGGTTACACGTGCGGGTTGTCTAACATAGTTTGGCTTATTTTGTTTCTGCCTTCCTGATTTTCATTTCCCAGTTTCCAATTCTCATGATTGTTCTTTCTTCGCATTTCTGGAGGTTTCACCCTAGTTGTCACTCGCCCTCAGGAAGGTGCCATCAAAGGTCATCGCATTGCATGCAAGCATAGAGGAGGAAGGAAAGGTGCTAGTCCCGGCTGTAGAACACACAAAACCAGGGAATCTGGGATCTGGACAATCACCTGGGATACAGATCTGGGATCTGTGAAGACCTACTCTGGTTTGGAACTCAGCATTTCTTAGAGAAAGGTTGGCAATCTACTACTTAATTCTTCTTTTTCCTTCATCCACCATCATCATGTTTTGTCTATTCCACACATTTACTGCCACTAGGATTGCAAATAGGAGGGGAAATGCTTAGCAATATGAGATGAAGACAGCTGCTACAAAGAACACATGTTTTGTGTGTTCCAAAGATCCTTTTTTCATATGTTAGCCTATTAATTTACATGATGATTAGACCTATTATTCTGTTTGTCATTTTGCATGTTTCCAATTTGAATGTCACTACTGCACATGACCAATATATTTTCCCCTATATTTATAGTTGTTGCAAATAATAAACTGTATTAATTTAAAGCGCCATCAGACAAGGGCATGATGTCTTGTATAGTTGATCGTAATGGAAGAAGTGAACAATTTATAGAATACAAATTGTTGTCCTGCCAATGTAACTATTTGCATTTAAGGTATTCACCTGTTTCAAAAAGTAGTGGCCACAGACGATATGATTTTCATTGTTGATAATCACCAAAAAAGCTTTGATGAAATGCATATAAAGATATATCATAGGAATTGACAACCTATCTTGTAAGTGCCTAGGAATAAGAATAGTTTCTAACCATGCCTGCCTGATAGAACCAGATTGTATCATTGCCCAGAAAATTGTGGAAGTGTTTCTAAACGTAGTAGAAAAAGTGCTAGGTGGATAGGGTGATGATGTTGTAAAAGAAGAAGTTTACAGAGATAACTAAAATGAATTTATTATCTTGCACAATTTGTTCCCTAATTTACCATTTCTTTCTAGGCTCATGTTTTCATCTGAGTAGGCTCCAAGTATTTGAAAAACTGGTCAAACCTTAGAATGATATATTAAGAACCAAAATAGATTAACATAACTTCCCACTCTATGTGGGAGTCTTGTATCTAACGCATATGTTCCAAGTATAATGTTAATAATAACACAATTAATACATATATTTTTATTAATAAAATTTAAAACCTTGGGGGGGGGGGCATGCCCCCCTTCTCATGCCCCGTCCTGGTATTTAAACAACAATTGGGGCAAATATTGGGTTCAGATTCCATGTTTCAACTTTCCTATGACTACGTATTCCGGTCATAACATCACAAAATGGATTGAACTAGAGGTTGTGCGACACAACACTAGCACATCTGGTCACACAGTCATTATGTCTTGATGTCCACTTGGTCTTTTCCCTTACAATGTGCTTCCAGTGCCCAAAAATAACAAACTCTGCAATGCTTTAAAATAGTTGTGTGTTCTTCAACACCCAAGAATGTACAAATGCTTTAGGATTTTTTAATCTTATGACTGGAAAATCAATGGATTTTTCGATCACTTGCATGTAACGTTCATTATATAAAATCTTATAATTTTGAATAGTTATATTTTTCAGCAGTACCTTGTTGCTAATGAAATGGTTTTTCATATTATGCCATTGGATCTTGTCATTTTCTTACAATCTGTCATGTTGCACATGTCGTTATCTTGTTCCACATATTTGTTTCTTGCACTAGGTCACGTTATCATGTCCATATTGGTGGATGTGTCATAGAAAAATAGTGACAAAGAACTAGTTCTTGAGGCAGTGGAACTGTTCATCACTTAGCTAGAGTTGTCCAAACCTTCTTGTCCTCCATTGAACACAACAACATTACAAAAAGCATAATCAAAATATGCTTGCTTTCTCATCCTTCATTGCTGCTATCTTTATATGTTTCGACCCATCGGGTCATCTAGTATTAATGTATTAGTTGGTCTCCTTAATGGCCAATGAAGATGACCCATTGTCAAAATATCACAACTAACTGCTACAGTACCCTTATTTATCATGTATGCGTACATCTATTTATATTAGTCTAACTTTAATATGTATTGCATTTGATTTTTTTATTTTCACAAGTAGCATACTTTTATTATTGGCATCAAATAATCACAATTTGCATATCCATAATATTCATACATTGTGACATATTCTAAAAATGTCATTTCGTTAGATCTAACTTGCATGTATTCATAGTATTTTTCATTACAAATATATATAAAGTTTAACATGCACCTAACATGCTTGTTGTAACATTTTAATGTAGGTTAAATTTTGTGCATATTTTCATAACAAAACAACATCGAGCCAACATATGTATCAAGATGAGAAGTGACATTTTGGGTACTCCAATAACATTTCACTCGTGTTCCAAGATAGGTATGAATGTCTTGAAATATTATTTGTCCAAAGACTGAATGATATCCCAGAAGATGCATTATTCATATTTTTAGATTCTATTTCAAAATGCTAAGTGCGTACGATGGCCACCACTTGTTAAATTATAAACTATACTTCATTTTATAATTTTGGCAGAATCATATGGTCGAACATTATTTGAACTATCATGATAAAAAACTATATTTATTTATAGGTGATGTAGTTAAGGTCTTAGACTTTGAGATTTTTTGATCTTAATGACTTATGTTCTCACTGTGCAGTAGTTTGAGATTTTTTGAAGTCAACAACTCTAACGTTCTCTCTATCCAATAGTTGTAGTTTCCTATTAAATACTACACAAAAATATATTTTCAAAAAAAATCCTATAAGATAGTGCTAATCAAAATTTAAAAATGGTAGGCTTATGTTACCATCAACATACAAGCCCATGCATACATAAATAGATCTAATGTCTTTTTCTATAAACATGAAATCTCTATATTTAATTATAATCTTCATTTTCCTTAATCTAAACCATCTTTTTTATTGTAAGGTTGTTTTTCTATGGAGAACTATGCCATGCATAGAGATTGGATGTACACGCCTAAAATGAGATTTGATCATCGTCGAGATGAAGATTTTCTTCATGGCGTTGATTATTTTCTTCAGTTTGCTATGAACAATGTTAAGGCTACAAGCATACTCTGTCCTTGTATGAAGTGTGAAAATAAGTTTATTAAGGACCCCAAATTTATTAAGGAACACTTGATATATTATGGATTTTTCCCTCGATACACAACTTGGACATACCATGGTGAAATGTCTCATTGTCACATGCCTACTAAACTTTCAACACTTCATTCAAATAATGAAGTTGATGACATGATTAGTGATGCAATGATCAGGGATGGTGACAACAATGTAGAATACACCAACCTAGATGATTTCCCAACTCTTGATCAAGAAACTGAGAAATTTGAGGAAGTTTTAAAGCAAGCTAATACACCATTATATGAGGATTGTCTATATTCTACTTTCTACTTCATTTCTGTTCTTTTTAATATGAAATGTGATGATCATTGGACCAACAAATCAATTACAAATCTTCTTAAGTTACTTTGTAAGGTCTTACCACACAGAAATAATGTTCTGAAGACATGGTATGAAATTAAGAAGTTGATGTCTTCTTTAGGATTGTCTAAGGAAGTGATACATGCATGTCCAAATGATTGTATGCTATATATAGGTGATACTGCAACCCTAGATGAGTGTTTGAGGTGTAAAACATCTTGATGGAAGCCTACACATCATAGTATGTCAAAGAAATCTAAAAAAATAGCAAAGGTTTGTCACTATCTTCCAATCATTCCTCAACTTAAAAGGATGTTCAATTCAACCAAAACGGAGAATTTAATGACATACCATCATATGAGCCCAAAGCCGCCTCATGGTAAGATGAGTCATCCCAGAGATTCAAAACTTTGGATGTACTTTGATAGAAAACATCCTGAGTTTAGTAGTGAGTCTTGTAATTTGAGGCTTGCACTATCTACTGATGGATTTAGTCCCTTCAATATGGGGTATGGTGTCAACCATAGTATCTAGCTGGTTATTATCTTGAATTATAATTTACCTCCTTGGTTCATAATGAAACAATCATACTTCATGATGCCACTTGTTATTAATGGCCCAAAGTCTCCAGGAAATAATATTGATGTCTACCTAGAGCCATTAATTGAAGAACTAAAATTGTTATGGACAGAAGGTGTGCCAACATATAATGTTGAAAAGGGTGAAATATTTAGGATGTGGGCTGCTCTATTGGGCACTATAAGTGATTATCTAGCATATAGAATGTTGGCTAGTCAAAAAACAAGTGGAACATATGGCTGTCCTAAATGTCACATTCATACGTCCTCCGTTTACTTACCATTCAGTCATAAAATGGCATACATGAGGCATCATAGATTTCTTCCAATTAGTCATCCATGGAGAAATGATGAATGTCACTTTGATGGGACCATTGAACTTGATCCTACCCCAAATCTCTATCTGGCCAAGAGATAATAGAGTTATGGAGTTGCTATGACAATGTCATTTTTGGAAGGGATACATATAATGCATCAAAAAATAAACAGTTGCCTCCTGGTTGGAACAAGAAGAGCATATTTTTTGAATTGCCATATTGGAGTACAGTATTAGTTTGTCACAGTTTGGATGTAATGCATATTGAAAAGAATATATGTGCGAACATATTGAGTTGGTTGTTGGATAAGGATGGAAAAAGTCAAGAAAATATAAATGCACGATTAGACATGAATAAGTTGAAAATTCTAAAGTCATTGTGGATAAAGAAATCTAAAAATGGAAATCTATAAAGATATACCAGATAAGGTGAAGCACTTATCATAAGGGCCATCTATAAAAGTTGCATCTTATTCTGGTTATTTAATAAATGGGTATAAGTTTGAGCCAAAACACATGGAGTGCAACCGAGTGACACAAAATAGTGGTGTTGCGACTATGGATCCTGATGATTGTTTATTTTAAGGAATTATTTTAGTTATTCATCAAGTTCAATTTCAAATTTTGGATCCATAATATCTTTTTAAGTGTTTATGGTATGATAGTGAAGAAAATGTTGGGGTACCAATTGATTACCTAAACTTCACCATTGTGGATACAACCAAGCTAGCATATGAAGATGAGCCTTTTATTTTTCCCGAACAAGCAAAACAAGTATTCTATTCCATGGATCAAAAAGATGGAAGCTTGAGTGTAGTTTGCCCATGGGTTGCTAGAGACACATATGACATACCAAGTGATATATCATATCATGGGACTACTTATGAGAATAATGATATGTCAATAGACATACATATGATGATGAAAATGACTTGTGTGTGTGAGGCCTGACTTAGAGCCTGAGATAGACCAAGTGGATGTGAATGTTATTCATGAAATAACAAACACAAAAAAATGCAAACGTTAGTGGTAAGCAATGGATCATTATATTTGTTACTTATAATAATACATTACTTTTAAGTGTTTGATTAATAACATTTTGTAATTTGTTTCAAGTATTTCTCAAAGTTTAAAATTTTATTTAGAGCCATGCCTCCTAAGCTTGCCTCCCTTAGTATCATAATGAAGAAAAACCATGCAACAAAAAATGCTTGCAATGATTCATTGGATGGTGGACTGGGTAATACACAATTTCACTTTTGCTAATATTCTGTTAAGTGGGTTGCCACTTTTTTTAACAAATATTACTTAATAAGTTAATGCAACAAAAAAACAAAGGACACCAAGTATTTCCATTGAGGATGATGCATCCCACTTGTTAGGAGGTACCTATAATTCAAGCTTAGTTGTATGCTTTCTTATACTACTTTCTATTTGTGCAATTTTATCCCCATATCTTTATAATTTATATTTGGTGAAGAAAATCAACAAGCTTGATGTTCTCTGAAGACCTCTCTTCATTATGATGTAGTCACTTCTTAAAAAAGTACTATTTGTTGAACATTAATTATGTCCCTATAAGAATATATATGGTGTTAATGTTAATTTATTTAACATTGTTAGATTTTATATTACCTGGAAAAGAAAGACAAAGGGTCAAATGTAAATTGGAAAGGGCTAAATATTCATTACAATCATCTAAATTGGATGAAAGACTCCTCCCTCCACCGTGTATTTTTTTTAAACTAAGTCTTATTTTGAATGTCACTAGAGATGTCATTAGCACTTGTATTATCTATCATATATAGCTAGTGAGCAAAGTAAGAGCATGAGATCTTCAATGCAAATATCTTTGGAAGGAGATTCCTCTTCAGGAGGTACTTTTACTTCAATATAGATTACACTTACAAACATTTAGATGTTTTTTATCTTTTTCACCTTATATCGTAGTTAATGAGAGGAGACAATTGATAAGATCAGCACCTCAAGCCTCTTTTAAGTTTGATAAAATCCCCACTTTAGAAGTTATTTTTGTTTTGTTAAGTTATGGTCTGTTTTACACTAGAGTGTATGCGATTTATGCCATTAACATCATACAAATCTATCATGAATAAGTGGACAAAGGGAATGCACCAAATATTCTTTGTAATAATCTAAATTGGATGGCAGACTCCAGCCTCCACCATGCATTTTTGTTGAACTAAGTTTTGTTTTGAATTGCACTCATGATGTCATTAAAACAAGTATTATCTATCATATATAGCTAGTGAGAAAAGTTTGAGCATGAGATCTTCAATGCAAATATCTTGGGAAGGGGATTCTTCTTCAGGAGATACATTTACTTCAATACACATTACACTTACAAACATTTTGATTTTTTTTATCTTTTTCACCGTATGTGGTAGTGAATGAGAAGAGACAACTGGCCAGATCAACACCTCAAGCCTATTTTAAGGGTGATAACATCCCCACCTTAGAAGGTATTTTTGTTTTGTTAAGTTTTGGTCTGTATTACACTAGAGTGTATGCTAGTTATACCATTAACATCATACAAATCTATCCTTTGCGTTGTCCCTGCAGTGGACATGAATACTACTTTCCTTATAGTAGCTCCCCATTAAACCCCTCATGGTCCCACTATAGATGAACTAGTTTATAGGGTTGAGTCACATGGCAGTACCCGTAAGAAGCCCACTCCTTAACTCATGGCATGCTAAAGGGTCTCATGTCACTACACTTGGTAGCCCAATTTCTAACCCACAATAACCTAGACCTTACTCTAGGTTACCCCTTTTTAGCCTTTATAAGCCACAGAGGTGGATTCGGATCTAGCCAGTTATATATATATATATATATATATATATATATATATATATATATATATATATATATATATATTCATAGTGATAATCATAGTCACTTTATAGTTGCATGAAATAAAAGGCATCCAACCGTTATTTTCAAGCAACCGATAAAAACGTTCAGAAATCGTCGTGAAACTAAAGTGATTATTTATAAGCATAACCACATACCTATTCAGTAGATTTCTCATGCTAATATCAATTCCAACCAAGAATGCCATCCAAGCAAGTAGTTCAACCATACAATCAAGAATCCTGAAAATCACATGTACTCTATTTACTACATACTTTATCAAGATTCTTTCTATTCAACTTGAAATCGCTTCCTAAGGTTTCTGTATCCATTTTAGGGTTTCATTTTGCATTTAAGGTTTCACTTTATTTACTATTTTAAACCCTATTTCTATTCACTTACTTACAAGCCCTAATTTCGGATTAAAGGCACACTTAAACATTAATTAAGCCCATTATGCTTGTTTTATGTTAAAACTACCATTTTTATCCTTTTAATCCATGGCAAGATCATTATACTCATTTATCATCAATTCATAGTTCATTATAGCCTAATTCACAAATGAACTCTACATATCATTAAATCCACCTTTTATTCATTAGAAAACCCTAATTACTATATTAAGGGTATTTACCCGTAATTAGGAATCGTTATTCACAAAATAGCTTAGAAACATCATATCTTAGCTTTATTCACAGTTTTGAATAATTAAAGCCATTAAAAACCGCATCTACTAATATTATGGTTTTAAGGCCTATTAAAGAACATTTATGTGCATGAAACTCTAAATTTGACTAATTACGTGCAAAGTTCATCTTTTTTTATCTTAATGTATCTATTTATGATTAACATGTTAATATCAACTTTAATCATCCATTAAAACTTTCTAATCACATTAATCATATCAAAATGGGGTTACTTAATCATTATTACATTAAAGTTGGTAAATTACACTACTTTTCGAATTGTAAGAGGAAATCGTTTCTAAACATATTTTTATTGGATTCCGCTCATTATTCTGAGAAATTTTCATATTTTATGTGTATTCATCTGAGCTACGATTAAATAGATATGAATTTTACAAAATTACTTACTTTGGGCCAATCAGAAGTTGCCACGTCGCTTCCTCCATACAACGTTGCTCGGCTCAAAAGGAAACATACCAATTTGACGATTTTTCCCCCGTGTAAGTGGTTGTTTTCTTTGCACCCCGGAGGGGCAGAACTATCCAACCTCCTATGGCTGTCTTCGACCTTCAGATGGCGCGAACTAGTCGCCCTACTTGCCAAGGGCGCGACTCCAACTCCATCCTTGGAACGCGACGGTGACTAGAAACTGTGTCTTCCTCTCGGACAGCCTCCGTCGCAACCCTCTAGGCCCTGACCCATGGCCAGGATGGCCGGGTGTGCAGGCTTTTAACCCTCAACCTGCAGTCGTGTTGTAGTCTTCCTGTTGGCACTGCGTGAAGGCGCGGGTAAGGGGGTGATGGTCGATCTCCCCAAAGTCATCGTCGGTGCATTCTTCACTCATCAAGATCGGTTAATAGCTCCTTGTGGTGCCATGGCCACGCTGCTCCTCTATGTAGGGTTTTGAGCGAAGAAGATGTAGAAGAAGAGGGAGATGAGAGACGAAGGGATGTAGGGATTTCGTTGGGCTTGACCCAGAGGTCCTAACCTTTTATAGAGGAGGGTATGAAGCCCTAGGTGGGTTATCACGAGTTACAAAGCCCTTGTCCCAAAACAAACTCTTTTCCTTCAATGTGAAGTATGTTTCTCTTTCTCCTAATTATCTTTTTAGATATTCCTTCATCTTTAGATATTAGGATTTCAAAAATCATCCCTCTTATTCTCTTTGTTCTTGCTTTTTAAACCATTGGCATGAAATTCTATTTTCATTTAATAGAAAATACTTCCTTTTTAGCAATACCACAAAATTCATTAATTGTATATTCACATTATCTTCTTATTTGGTATTTTCTCTTTCCTCTTTCTTCATTGGGGCTCCTTGGACCCCAAGAAACTCCAAGATTCCGAAATTACTTTTTAAGGATACTTATTATCCTTCTAGATGCATCTATATGTATTATTTCACATTATCTTGTTTATTTCTCATTAAAATATCTCTTTTCGAGGATTTCTCTTTTTTTCTCTTTTATTTTCCTCATTGGTATTCCTTTTAATATTAGGAATCTTTGGGATACGAAATTCCACTAAGAATAACTCAATTATACCTCTTTTCACTTGTTTTCCACATGTTACCATTGTTTTCAATTTCATTCTTAATAAAAAAATACTTAATTAATCTTTTCTTTTGTTATTTCCTTTTCTTTGCAACTTTGGACTCCTTGGAACCCAAGAGGCACGAAATCCCTCTTTGGATTTTCCTTCTAGAGGTTTCCATCTCATTCTTTTCTCAAAAACTCAATTATTCATTTACTAATTGAACTTTTTTGTTATTTGGGCCCAATAGCCAATAAAGCCCACAACACAATCATCAAGGCTATTGTGATCAAAATCCATTTATTCAAAACAAATCATATCTTTATTTGTACAAAAATTGTTAATATGAGAAATTACATTTCTCGGCAAATGAACCCAAAAATTGGGGTTGTAATAGTGGATGTCGTGAGTTAGGGTTTGGCTATAAGTTTTGATTAGTAACATTAATATAATTTAACTTGTTCAACCTAACTCTAATGCAAATAGATAAAGATGAGTATTCATGTTTAACATTATTATATGATGGCATGATGGTGAAATAACCTCCTTAACATAATCACGACCTTAATGTGTTCATTTGTGGTTGTCCTAGCCACATGGTTGATATTTGCTTATGTGAAACATGTGCATTATGAATATGATGAGGGTTAATAATATCTAGATTCCTTGCATCTTAATTTAATAAAGGAATGTTCTTAATGTTAATATAACCCTGCTATGATTGTTTATGAGTATCTGCTAGCTCAGTAATACAATACTTGTTGATTTGGTATATTATATGTAACTGATATTGTTGAGCCTTGTTATAAGGCATGAAAAGATAATGATGATTTTGTAGGGAATAGTATGATGTTCTAAATGACCTTTGGGAATGATTGAGCCCTGAATGAGGTGTAATCCTCTTGTGTTGATAAGGGTTGATTCCCAGTGATATTGTGAAAAGGATTTATATCCTTTGATAGTATGATGTTCTTAATGACCTTTGGGCATGGTTGAGCCCTAAATGAGGTGTAATTCTCTTGTTTTAATAAGGGTTGATACACTGTGATATCGGAAAATTATTTATATCTCATGATAGTATGATGACTAGAGTGGTCTCATGAATGGAAAGTGAATAGTATCATGTCAGGATGAGATGAGAAATTATGTTTCACATGTTTTCTATCTTTTGAAGTTGTAATATTTATATGCTTGCTAGAAGTGAATTAGGGTTTGTATGTCCACTTGTTTGATGCAGCCTTAATTCACCCAATTGGAATAACTAATCAAGTGCAACTCTAATCATGTAGTTCCCTATTCCATAGATCCATCTGAGTGTCAGAACTTGCTAGATGGTGAAACAAGTATTCTTAAGGGAAACTCGGAGTGCATAATGATGAGTATGTAGGGTGCTTGTCATCCTAAATTCAAGTGTTTAGGGAGGATGACTGCGGTCATACCTAGCCCTCAGTTTGATAACGGTTGCGGTCGTGTCTCAGTGATTATATATGTGATGATATTGGAGGACAATTGTGGTTGTACCTCAGATGGTAGGGTTGGCGTACACACCTCCTTTCACTAGTGTCGTGACCTATACTAAGGACGGACTAGGCCGTTAGTAGTGTGTCGTTGTGGGGGACCTGTACTAACTGGGGGAGGAGAAGATTTTAGGAGTTTGGCTCTTCCTAGATCTTGTATGGCACTGATTTTGCCTTAGCAGTGGTTAGTTAGATTTTGAGTGGTATCCTCAAATTCCCCAAGGCATAATAAAAGATGTAATACACTCGTATAGCATATTTGTTTAGGGTTATACATGACGCTTCACATTGGATGATAACCCTTGTTTGTTCTCTTTACATAAAGATGATGCTTAGTGCAATTAAGATATAGTAGATATAAAAATGTCGCAGATATGCTTCAGATTGTAGATGCATACATACAGTAGCCATGATTATGTTGATAACTATACTACTACTTATTATTATAATCATGATGCTAGATATCTCATGTTGATAGTTATGTTTAGCATGCTAGACATGCCTTTGTAACTATGGATGCATATACTTATAATCATGCTTATCCAGATAGTTGTGCTTATGTTTTTAGCTCTTCTTATGATGTTGATATGTTCAACCAATTAGACATGATCTTGTTGTTAGCTATGCTATGTTACTAGACTTCCTCATGATGCTAGATATGCATATGCTACTGAATTGCTTATATTGTCAACAAGATAAAGGATGATAGTTTGGCTAATGATGATAGTTATTATCTGCTCCTTTATGTATTTTGGTAATCATCAATACTACTGATCTTATTTGTATATCTGATTAAACTACTTAATTATTTAATTACTTTAAAATGTTGTAATCAATAAACGTTGTTGTAAGTTATATCTGTTGCTGGGACATGGGTCTCACCCTTGTGGTTCACCACATTTTTTTAGGTAATCTGAAGTGACGAAAACAAACATGTGGCAGCAAAGAGGAGCTATAGTGATGAATCTTTGAGAAAGTTGATTAGAGGTCTAGTGTATCCTAGAGTCGTCCATGTACTCTCAGGTCCAGGCTAGAAAAGTTTGTATATGGTTTTTCAAATGAATCAGAATTTTATTAGCATGTTAATGCTTGTTTGTGTGGCATATACAAATATTGTTCTCCTATGTATATATTGTAACATCCCTAACCTGAGTTACGCTTTAACCCTAGATGTTTTGCTTAATAAAGTTCATTATATGGTTTCTCTTATCACTTGAAAAGTAATTAAGGCCCAAGAGGAACTTATGTTTCAATTTTAGTCCTTTTTGAATAATGTTGAAACAATGTTTTGCATGTTTTGGACTAATGTGCAGATTACCCAAGTTGAGGGGTTAACTTGCAAATGTTACATGATAAAATGTTCCTCAAGTGTTGACGCATCATAAGAATGAGAATTATGTAGAGATATGGCTTGTTAAAGCCTGAGCACCAAGAAAGAGCTTGTTGAGCAATGTTTGTACATCAAAACCTAGTTTTGGTGTAATGTGCAATTTACCCAAAACATAGGGTTCAATATGCAAAACACCACCACCAGAGTGTCACTCATGTTTCTTGTCATAATGTAGATAAAATAAAATGAGAGGGTTGTCTCATTTGAATCAATTTGGAGGAGAGAGAATCTTGAAATTAAAATAATCAAGATTTAAGCATAATTAAAACCCTAATTCAATTTAATGCAAAAATAAATATATTAATTGAAGTGCCCTTCAACCAAAAATGGGATGGTTGAATTTGTATAAGTGTGGACATCCTTTTGCCTTGCAATGGCCACGAAATATCTAAAGTGAGTGGAGAGTCCACTCACATTAGTAAAAGAAAAAGTAATATCCACTACTTTTGGATATTATTATTATAATGGTTAATGTGCTTAATTTGCTTTCTTTTAATTCATGGATAAAGAAGAGGAATTCGAAGGGGGGGGGGGGGTGATGGCTTCACATGCAAGAAAGTGAGGGGGGGATAAGTGGCACCAATTTAGGGAATTAAAAGATTATTATATCACTTTCTCGCTCAATGAAATTTCCTTATAAACATCTCATTTCCAACTCAAATGAAAGGATTTTCCCACCCTTCTTTCTTTCCTTGCTTTGGTTGAACACAAGGGAGCTTAGGAGCAATAGGAAGACGTACCCCAACCTGTAGGTAAGCTCCATAGTCATCTTCAACCTTTATTTCATGTTGGAAATCGATATTCAATGCTTAATTTATTCTTTTCTTCATTGAATCTTCAAGCTTAGTCATTCATTTCACTCAAAGACTTGAGGACGGGCCTTTGGAAGTTGAGGAAGCTTCATTCACCATTTAGGACGTGAATCTTGAAGCTTAGATTCAATTTTGAAGGTGGGTTATATAACTTGAACCCTTAAATGTTATTATTACATTCAATTCTTCATAACTTGATGATCATTTTGTTCTTCTTCAAATTCCTTTGATCAAATTGATAAAATTACCATAAGAATGGCAGTAGATTTTGAAGGATTGAAGATTCATGATGATGACATCATCTTAAGCACACACCTCAACAAATAAATGGGCAAACGGTTTTCAAAACCGATTGAGCTAATTCAGTTTCAAAACCGATTGAGTTGATTCAGTTTCAAATCAATGGTTGATGATTCAGTTTCAAGACCGAATGGATAGATTCAGTTTCAAGACCGAATGGATGGATTCAGTTGCAAGACCGAATGGATAGATTTAGTTTCAAGATTGAATATATTGATTCGGTCTCAAGACTGAATGGGTTGATTCAGTTTCAAAATCTATTGATGATGATTCAGTTTCAAAACCGAATGGGTTGATTCCATTTACAATTGGTCAAGACCGTTTGAAAGGTTGATCAAGACCGTTTAGAGGTCTAAACGGTCTCAGACCGTTTGAAGGTTCAAACGTTCCAAACCGTTTGGAGGTGTGGATCCAAACCGTTTATAGGTTTATTAGTCAAAACTGTTGAAGGTTTAATTGATCTCAGAACTAAATGAGTACTATTAAGGTGACTCAAGATTGATTATAATGGAAGTACCTCTAAAGCATTTGGGTGAATGAGTACACTATTGACTCAAGGTCAATTAAGTCAATGTTGACTCACGTCTAAATTGACTAAACCCGTGTTTTGATGATGAATAATCGTTCCACATATTGGTCTCTAATATCTCTACTTGAGTGATTTTAGATTAGGTATAGACACACTCCAATTGCCCTAACTTGTGCATATCAAATTGGAGAAAAGACAAGTCAAAGTCATACAAGTGCACATTTTTGTAATATGATGTAAATCTATACGGATCATGTTGTAAATCACTTGTAATGATTGTATGACTTGTACTTAAGCTTAGAAAAAATCAGGAGCACTTAGATCGAATGTTTAATCACTCAAAAGCCATTTTCCAAAATTTACATCATGTTGTTCATCGGTCGAGTTCTGTGAGTTGCAAACTCGACCGATCTTGATTGGATCTTGAAAATGACTTTTGATCAGTTGAGTTTACACTACACAGAACTTGACCGATGGAGTGCCAGAAAAATTCAATTTTCATTGGTCAGTTGAGTTTCCCTAGGACAAACTCGACCGATGGTCTGAATATCGGCTTTGTCTTTTACTCTGTCGGTCGAGTTACCCTTATAGAAACTCGATCGATTGCACTGTATGGAAAAGTGTAGAAAATTTCTTCTATCCATTGTGGAGTTGCAAAAAGTTAAAATATAGTCGTTGCAAGCCACAAAATGGCTAGTTTTCGTTCTCAAGTGTTCCCAAAGGCTAACAGGCATCCCCAGCTATAAATAGGACCCCTTGGGCTTCATTCCAAGGTTGAGCATTAATTGCAAAACTCTATGTGAGGTTCCTATTCTATAGTTGAGTGCTTCCTATATCCTCCTCTCTCTCTCTAAGCTTAATCACTTGTTGTATCCATTAAAGTGAGTAGGAAATCTATAAGAGAGCTATTCCTACATGTACATCTTGTGAGGCTCTCACTTACACCACCTCCCTATCTCTCTTTCAACCATGAAGATGAAGGTTCTCTCTCTTGGCTAAGAGAGGTGAAGAAGAACAAGGGAAGGTGTCCCTTGGTGAAGATCAAGGCTGAAGACTGGGAGCAAGAGTGGGTAAGCCCTTGGTGAAGGCACCTTGCTCAAGTGGGTAAGTCATTGGTGGAAGCTTCTTTGAGTGAAGGTGAAGTTGAAGGAGGAAGATCCAAGAAGAGTGGGTAATTCCTACAAGGATGAAGACTTGTGCAAGAGTAGATAAGTCCTTGGAAGAAGGCAAAAGACTCCTTGCAAAGTGGGTAAGTCTTTGGTAAGGTTGAAGACTCTTTGTATTGGATAGGTAAGTCCTTTGTTTGGTCATGTATTGTAAGTCTTATGAATGAATATAAGAATGCAATGGTTAGGAAATCCTAGAGGTTCACCTCTCTAGGTAAGTGGACTGAGATGCTTCTAGTTTGAAGTGTGGAACCACTCTAAATAGCTTGTCTACTTGTGTTTTCTCAATCTCTCTATCCCTTGCTATGTATGTTATAGTTGCACACAAATTTCCTATTTAGCAACCTTATCTTGTGATATATCTTGAATGTCTAATGAATTTTTTTAAGTGCATTCAGCTCTATTCACCCCCCTCTAGAGAATCTAATCACCCATCTAGGATCCAACATACACTTGGAGTGATTGTCATTTGATGCCTATGAATATGGTGAATTTAATACACCATAATAATCATAGATGTAGCTATCTTAGTGAAAGGTTGAGCCAACCAAAAGAAGTATGGATTAATTGACATCCTAGAGAGGATGAGAGAGAGGGAAACTCATACTTGAATAATCAATATACAATGTGCAACATTGACACCTTTAATAGGTGTAGGGTATGAATTAGGGTTTGATCCATGATGATGAGATCATGAAACCCTAATCGAGAATGTTGATGAACTCTAAACCCTAATTCAGGGTAATTTAACGAAAAACCTTAATTTAAGAGGATGCATCATGAAAACCCTAATTTCGGGTAAAGTTACATGAATCCTTAATTTTGGGGAAATGTTATAAGAAAACCTTAATTCAAGGTAATGATGTGATGAGAAACCCTAATACATGGTAATATGATATGAAACCCTAATCCAGGGTGATGTTATGTATTATGAAACCCTAATTTGAAAACCTAACCCTAATATAGGGTGAAGGTATGTGAAACCCTAATTTTGGGTTATAATATGTGAAACCCTAATCTTGGGCAATGAGATGATTAACCATAGCCCTAATTTGGGTAATGATTGAGTAATCCTTGATTGACACGAAATGGGAAACCTTAACCCTAATAAGGGATTAGTGGTTTTACCCTTGTATAACATGATGATGATATGTAATTGATATAACTATTATTAAGTGTACTAACCATGCAGGTATCATGAGATGATGAGCATAGCCAGGTATGAGCTATGATGTTTCATTTATTATTGTTAATGGGCCTTGTGAGCCATAACATGCTTTGTTGCCTAGTGAGAGGTAACAAGAGATGAAATGGGCCATGTGAGCCATGTGAGATGCTTGTTTAGCAAGTATCATGTTTACCTTGGTCAGATGAACTGAAGGTATTAGTTACCTGATAAGTGGTAACAAGTGTTCCTTGATAAACTGAGGGTTTGAATACCCATTTTGTATAATCATGATGATGAGTTTGTGATAGGATGAGAATGCTCCTGATGAGATGAGGGATTGAGATCCCAATGATTTATTAAAGATTTGAGCAGTACTTGATGAAAGTATTACACATTCGTTGTAGCAATTGTTAAAATAATTAATATTTGGAAACTTCTTGGATGCTAAAAGAATATGGTAATACACTTAATTAATCAAGTGATATTATATAATGTAGTTTCCCTGACCACAGATCTATCAGCGCCAGAATTTGCTGAATGATGAAATGAGATATACTCTGAATGCATATGTTTTAATATGTGGGGATAATTGGGAAATTATATCTGCATGCCCCATAGGAATGGTTGTGGGCTATATCGTGTGTACGGGATTGGTTACATACCATACCCTAGTATGAGTATGGCTATGGACCATGACTCCATGATATGAGACAAGGCATTGGCTACAGGCCATAACCCTGAAGAGAGTATATGTTGCGGGCTATAACTCTATAGCGAATATGCCAATATACCCTAGCAAGCTAATTGTAGTTTGACACATGATGTATCTACCATATAATCTCGTAATGACCGAGAAGGTTGAGGTCTTGGAGTCTGCCTCTTCCATTGACCTTTTGTGGTACCGATGCTTTACGTAATCATGGTCAGTTGGTGCATGAACGGTATACTTCATCTCTTCAGGGCATTAATTATGATTGTAAAATATAATCAGTTGTGTAGCGTATTTGCTTAAGGTTGAAATACGAGAATCACTGGTTGATGTTATCTTTCTTAGTATATCGAATAAAAGTTATACATGTTCTTCATATTCTTTATTGGATAAGTGACATGTTACTTTATCAAGTTATAACTTAAATGCTTTGAATAAGAATATTTCTCTAACCTATTTAGACATTGATTTAACTGTTGTTGAGTATATATGATTCCTCTGCTCAGTTTTATTCTAATAAACTGCAATAATAATGTTTTTGGCAGAGAGTTATATCTCTCGTTGGGATTGGGTCTCACTCTGTTGGTCACCAACACTTTTTAGGTGGACGCGGAAGAAGAGGCAGAAACCCTATAGTAGGGGAAGAGCAGCAACAACAACAACAGGGACAGTAGTGACACTCAGGTGGAGACAATGGTTGTCATATCTTGTATATATAGTCTTATGTGTCATCTCTGTACTCTCAGGTCCTCAGAGTCAGTAGTTAGTTTAATGAATCGATTTGAGATTTTGGCTTGATGCCTCAATGTTTTTATGCTGCCTATGTATAGTTTTAAATAGGGCAGTTGATGCTTGTAATCCTTGAGAAGGAGTGGTACAAGATATGTACTTGTGAACCAGAATGTAATTGAATTACATAGGTTCTTTTTGAAAGAGTTTTCCAGTGTAAGGATCTCTTTGTAAATGGTTTTAATTTTTTAGTGATTTTCAGTAATCTGCTGCTAATGATCGCTTCTACATTTGTCTTTATTCAATGTTTGGGATTTGTCGTCACATATATGTTGTGGCTAAAGTGATAGAACAATTTGTATCAAATTCTTGTCATAGTATGGATACAAGAAAGATATTGGGCTCTTATGCAAATGTTTCTGAGCGGGTGTTGACGTTGAAATTGGTTTTAATTCACCCATATTTTTGGGTATGTGATTAATTAGTGATTGATTGTGTTTTATGTTTTGAGTAATCTCGTTTAGTGTAATGAGTTCTCACAAGTTGGTATCAGAGCTTCAGGTTCACTGAGTCTATAGGAACACTAGGACTTAGGACTAGGATGATGTCTATGTTAGGAATATGACATAAAAATATGGTGCATACTGCCGAACCTCAGTATTTGGGTGCCCTGGCCATGTATTCAATTATTGAAGAAAGGTAAGAATGGAACTCTTAGATTGTTATCTTTCTGATTACACTAATCAAGTAGTCATTTTGAGACAATCTAAAGAGAACAACGAATAAGAAATCATGGTGTGAATATCTCAATCCTACCTTAAAGAAGATGAGAATTGCACCATTATCTACCAAAACATGAATGTTTAGTAAATAGAAGAGAGAGATACAACACCATGAAATCTAAATCTAAATACAAATAAGGAAAAGAGGAGTTCTTGAAGATGTGATTCAAGAAGATAATAAAGTAAAAGATAGATAAGTTTATTCTTATAAAGTGAATCAAGGTATGAAATCCACATAAGATAGAGAGAAATCCTACAATAAGTACAAAATGAGAATATGAATGGGAATAATGATAAAGAAATAAGGTGGAACCTGAGTTAATCTCAGACCAACCTATGTGTGTAATAAAGTGTTAATGATAAATCAGCATGGCATGTGAAAGAAATTAAGAGAGATGATCCCGATTTAATGAAGAAAATGTGGAATATGATGATTAACCTATCGATAAGTGGTTGAAAAACATAATAAAATAAGAGAACACACCAAGTGTGATAAATATTCATCAAGGAAGGAGTAATGAGATATGTTAATCATGATGATTCCTATGCTAATGGCAAAGAACCTAAAATGAAAAAGGTAAAATGATACATAGGAAGTTGTAACTTGCATAATGATAATAGAATTGGTTATCTTTTTGCTAGTGACCTTGAACAATGTTTCTATGATGTGGGAAGTATGTTTCCCTTTGTGTTTTTTCTTTCTAGGGCACAACTTTCAAGTGGATCATTGCCACTTGGTATGTGTGGATTCGTTGTAAACATGAGGGTGGATAGATTATTATAGCATAAGGTTGTTTGGACTATGGTTCCAAGTTCATAAAGTTTGTGATGATTTTTCTTTTGAGCCTTCCAATAATTAGGAAGATTCCTCTTATATGTTTTGAAATTTATTATGTTGGCAAAAGTAGATGAGATAAGGATGTGAGTTCCTTATAGCACATGAGGTGGATACCAAGGTAATGAATCCTAGTATCCAAGATGTATCAACAGTATGAGAAATATGTGAACATTGGAGATGTTTATTAAATAAACATTCCAAGTGTTCCTCTCCCTTAGAGAGAGAAAGAGAGTTGTTGATGACCCTCTAAATATTGTTTTCAAAGAAAAAAAAAGTGATTCTATAATGTTGTGTATGGTTCAGTGATAGCTAGGCAAGACCACTATCAAGGATAGATGGATTTTTGGTTAGTAGATATGCGATACGATGTTCCTTTAAGATAAACCTAGGATCAAATATCATTGCATTAGAGTTAGAGTGGATGGCATAAGTTACATATGATAAGAGATACATAATTTTCTATGTTTGATAAGAGCCAGCAAGTATGAATTTTGAGTAATGTGTTGATACAAAAGATATAATTTCCGGATGATAGCTAAAATTTAAAGTTGAGAGTTACTATTAGAGTTGTATAGATGACACAACAAGTTTCTACATTCCATATTGAGAATGTCTTCTAAGGTGGGGGTTTTTATGCTAACCCAAGAGGAGATATGTATAAATCATTTGACAATGCCATGATATTCAAGTAACCTCGAGAAGGTAATAAGATGAGGTGCAAAGGAAGTACCCATCTTTGTTTATCTTAGATTTCGGTGGAGAAATCCCTATTAGGGGTTTATAGTTATAAGGCCCCTAAACTTTCTTAATGAGCTTAATAATAATAATTTAATTCTTATAACCCTAATATAACATTTTTATATGCTTTGAAATCATAAGTCAAGCTTAAGTTTCAAATTTGATCCAATTTGGACACTGTTTGAGCAAGTTATGCAATTTTCTGTATGTTTTGGACTTTTCTGCAATTTACCCAATTGAGGGGTTTTCTTTGCAATTTGTCACATACATTATGTTCTTTATATTTTATATTATAATTCTTGAGTGTTTTGATCCATGGGGGTCCTAGTTGAGCCATGGTTTGAAGGTGTTTTCATCAAGGGTATTTTAGGGTTTACCCCTTCATGGATGAGCTACCTTTAGAAGATATCAACTAATTAATTATGTGATTGGATGGGAAATTCGACAAAGGAAATCTAAGAATGTCTATAAGGATGTTATGGGAGCTGTTTTTGTGTGTTATTGTATATTCTTAATAGATTAAGGCCATAGAAACATGAGGAAGCTACTTTTACACCTCATGTTTGCTTCCATCCTTATCCATGGGCTATATTTACCTCTTCCTTGCCCAAGTTTGAAACTATGCTTGCTTTCTCTTTCCTTTAACCTGGAGCAACGACTCCCCTCTGTTTTTATGCATAACCAAGTGCTCTAAGGTATAAGAAAACCTATTTTTGGAGAACAAGGTCTCCTAGAGCTCCATTTAGCACTACCTAGGGTTTCCAAGGTCATCTTCTAGGGATTTCGACCAAGGAAAGTTATTTTCTTCCTTCCTACTCCATTTCTCTTGCTCTTATCCTTCCTTAGACCTTCCTACATGTCTTCCTTTCTAGAAATTACTCTAAATCTCAAAACCCCTGCCTTTCTTGCTCCTTATGCTTAGGGTTTGCTCATTTGATGAAAAAAGGTGCTAGATGGACGAATTGATAGATTATTCTTGGATTTTATACCCTACCTGCAAGAGATTTATTCTGTGTGTGGTTTGGTCTTCTCATTAGAGGCAAGTTTTATAATTTTCTCCATGTTTATTTCTTACCATAAGCTTTCTAGCTCATGTTCTTGCTTGAAACTGTTGATTTATGCACTGAAAAGTTATACTCGACAAGGATTTCAATTTTTATAATGTTCCCAGTTCTGATTTCAGTTCTAGATGAACCTGTGATCATGTGTACATTATTCTTAAGGTATAATATGACCTGTATCAGGTTTGTTTGACAACCTATGGTGCTAAGAACCTATCAACCAATGGTCAATTTTAGGGTTTAAAGCTCATTTCTTATATAAATTCATGACCCGATGATGTTACCATTGCAACAACCCTACGGTGTTGTCTTCATGACAACTGATGGTCGTGATCAAAGGTGTAAAATGATGGTGACAGCCTATGGTCACCCCCTTAGGTTAGGTTTTGGATCAATTATAAGTTTAGTGATCAATCATTAAGTACCCTATTGATGTTATCAATCAATGATGACATTAGCTTAATATTTGATGTTAACTAATGAATATAGTGTTGATCTAATAACCTATGGTGATTTAATGGTCAATAATTATGGTGGATCAGGTCTCTAAAACCTATGGTAAGTTAAGCATTGTAGTTGTAGCATTAATTAAGCCTTAGACCAATGGTTTCTTGGGTCACTTGATGCAATGGTCGGACCTATACTATAATTGATGGTTTTAACATATGAACTTGACCCAATTGTCAAGATTTACTTTTTATTCCTCCAATAAAGTGGAATGATGGATAGTGTAATACTTTGATCCTAATAATGTGATTTATATGGTTTCCTTTATATGATCAACATAAGGAGCTTACTTGTTGACAATGGATGGCTTGTTTTAAATGAACAGTCGATTGTGGGTTTTACCATACTCTCAATGGAACTTTTTGTGTTGTTAATAAAGGGATGTCTAGGGTTAGATGGTGACTCTTTCTAGAGAACAAATCAAGGACTTCATAGGTGGTTTATCCAAGGTGTTTACTTATGTAAACAACCAATGGTCTTACCTTTTAAACATTCAATGGTTTTGTGTGACATTGTGGTATGGTGATATCGGTTGAATGATGATGGAACAAATGGAGGGTTACCCTTAATAAGGTAGTATTAGCTATTCACTCATATGAATATAAGGGATGATAATCATATTGCATTGATATGTAACCCTAATGAAGTATAGCTTGTTATACCTAGCTTTAATATAACTAAATGATGATCATTGGGTATGAATATTCCTTCAATGACTAATACAATCATGAAGTACTATGTTAATGTTGTTGAAACCCTAGTATGCTATAACCCAATGGTTACACCTTGATTTATGTGTGGGCTCATACTTGAGAATAGTAAGGAATGTGATGGTGATGCTTCACCTTATGCATCCATGATCCAATGGGGATGTCATGAGTTAGGGTTTGGGTATAAGTGTTGATTAGTAACATTAATATAATTTATCTTGTTGAACCTAACTCTAATGCAAATAGATAAAGATGCATATTCATGTTTAACATTCTTATATGATGGCATGATGGTGACAAAACCTCCTTAACATGGTCACAACCTTAATGTGTTAATTGGTGGTTGTCATAGCCACATGGTTGATACTTGCTTATGCAAAACATGTGCATTATGAATATGATGAGGGTTAATCATATGTAGATTCCTTTCATGTTGATGTAATAAAGGAATGTTCTTAATGTTAATATAACCCTGCTATGATTATTTATGAATATCTCCTAGCTCAGTAATATAATACTTGTTAATATGGTGTATTATATGTAAGTGACATTGTTGAGCCTTGTTACAAGGCATGCAAAGATAATGATGATGTTGCAGGGAATAGTGTGATGGTCTTAATGACATTTGAGCATGATTGAGCCCTGAATGAGGTGTAATCCTCTTGTGTTGATAAGGGTTGATTCCCTATGATATTGTGAAAAGGATTTAAATCTTGTGATAGTATGATGGTCTTAATGACCTTTGGGCATGGTTAAACCATGAATGAGGTGTAATCCTCTTGTTTTGATAAGGGTTGATATCCTGTGATATTGGAAAACAATTTATATCTTGTGATAGTTTGATGACTAGTGTGGTCTCATGAATGGCAAGTGAATAGTACCATGTAATGATGAGATGAGAAATTATGTTTCACAAGTTTTATATCTGTTGAAGTTGTGATATTTATATGCTTGCTAGAAGTGAATTTGGGTTTATATGTCCACTTGTTTGATGCAACCTTAATCCACCCAATTGGAATAACTAATCAAGTACAACTCTGATCATGTAGTACCATGTTCCATAGATCCATCTGAGTGTCAGAACTTGTCCAATGGTGAAACAAGTATTCCTAAGGGAAACTCAGATCGCATATTGATGAGTATGTGAGGTGCTTGACATCCTGAATTCAAGTGTTTAGGGAGGATGACTACGGTAATACCTAGCCCTCTGTTTGAGAACGGTTGTGGTCGTGTCTCGGTGATTATATATGTGATGATACTGGAGGACAACTGCGGTTGTACCTTGGACGGTAGGGTATGCGTACCACCTCCTTTCGCTAGTGATGTGACCTATACCAAGGATGGACTAGGTTGTTAGTAGCTTGACCTTATGTATCACTGTGGCGGACCCATACTGACTGGGGGCGGAGAAGATCTTAGGAGTCCGGCTCTTCCTAGATCTTGTATGGTACTGATTTCAACTTAGCAGTGGTCAGTTGGATTTTGAGTGGTATCCTCAAATTCCTCAGGGCATAAAAAAAGATGTAATACATCCATATAGCATATCTATTTAGGGTTATACACAATGCTTCACATTGGACGATAACCCTCATTTGTTCTCTTTACATAAAGATGATGCTTAGTGCAATTAAGACATAGTAGATATACTTATGTTGTAGATATGCTTAAGATTGTAGATGCGATCATATTTTCAAATTGTTATAGCAGTGTGCTAATTGAATTTTATCTTTTTATTGGTATATCCAATTGATCTCAAATTTTAACTGTCGTTTACTAACTCTATTATAGACACGTTAAATTGGAGTAATTTTTCGATGACTTTTGATCTCTACATAGAGGGTGTCGGTCGAGTTCTGTGAAGGACAAACGCGACCGACCATGCTGCTGACTGCAATATAATAGTGTATGATTTGAATTTTATTTATTTATTGGTAACTACAAATGATCTAAAATTTTTAATGAATATTATAAAATCAATTTGAGACATTGGGTTAAAGTTTCATAATTTTTGGATGAGTTTTGAGTTCTGAAACATGTGGTTTTGGTCGAGTTTATAACTCAGCCGACCAACCAGTTTAAGAAAAATAAAAATACATTGAGGGGCTTGTTTGCAAATGTTCTAAGCACCTCAATTCATCTATATCATTAAACTAACACACAAGGAGCTATCATAACTCGTCCTTCCTGTCAAAGAAATGAAATTCTTGAGAAAGAGGAGAGCTAGGGTTTTGAGTAGAGAAAGTGGAGGAGATGATGACCTAGGGTTTCTCTATCCAAGATATGATGAAATCAAGTAAGTTTAGCTTCTTTGCATAGCATTTGATGGTGAATCCTCTCTCACACGTCAAGATTCTGTCCCTCCCCTGATTTGATTTGAAATCACATCAAATCTCTCTCTCTCTTTCTTGGGATGGGTTGTAGACTATGTATGTTCATCAATGTACATGTATCTGATGTAAACTGAACAACATATGAGAACAAGATTTTTTTTGGTTTTAATGGAGTTAAATAATATTTGTGATATCTAAATGTGATGTCCTTGTTGTGACATTGATTTATGAATTTGTGAAGAAAGAAAAAGGAAAAATTTATCTATATTTTTTCATATATTGTTTAATCGCATGTGTTGAGAATTCATTGTGCATTCCATAATCTGGGTTTAGGTTTTGGGATTACCTCTAATGGTTGGTATTTGTGCGGATCAAAAGAGTGGATCTCGACACCCTCATGGTATATATGATACATCAATAGGTGTATAACCTTCAGTTTAGGACCATATCCAATAGAACCTCTGCCAAATCATGTCATACATGAACCTATCCTATAGCCATCCCTACCCTCCCTACCAGGCCTACCCCAATGGTGACTATGCATGTTATGTATACAGTCAATTTTACCCTAACCCCCATCTCCTACTACTAATGGTGCATCCCTTGTTGTTGTTGATGGTGGAGTTTCCCCTGCCCCTGGTGCTCTTCCTCTTCTAGCTTTGCTTGTTGGCCCCAATACTGCTCTTCTTGCTGGTTATGATGGAGTTTCTACTCCCATCTTTCCACAAGCAAATGCATTACATGCATGTGGCATGTCCTGGGCTGAGAAGAATTCTAGATGGCCTAGTACTCGTGCTTTTGGACCTCCTATTGATGACGAAATGCCTAGCCAGGATGCTCAACAAGAAGCTACTGATTTTGAGGATGTCGATTCCATTGATGTTAGTGATCATGGGTCTTCTGATGGTGATGATGGTGAGGTTGTAACTGATGCCACTAATGCACCATTCGATGAAGACAAGGACTATCATCCTGAGCATGAGGACGGTGATAAGGATATAGTTATTGTAGTAGATGCTATAGATGTTTAGTTCTATAGTCTATTAGAGTTCTCATATTATTAGTTTCTTGTAGACTACCATGTATTAGACATTTGGGCATTGTATCTAAGGCATATTATTTTATCATCTCATCATTTTTGTTTGTTTGTAGTTTCTTACTCCAATAGGACATGTTCAATGTTGTAATCTTAATCTTATATACCTTAACTCTTTGGTTAACTATATATTATTAGTTATTTGTATGTTATCCCATATTTTTATTATGACTCTAGTTTGCTGATTTCTCTCTATTTTGTCTCTGTTTGGTGTGTGGTATGTGTGGTTACTTGTGCAGTTTTTTCCTACGGTGATGACCTATGCTTTGTTATTTTTCTACCCCCTACCTTTTTGCAATGACAAAGTGGGAGAAGAATATGAGATCTCATGTATTGCATTTACCAAAAGGGAGAAATATTCTCAACTATATTGAAATTATTTCTTATGTGATCCTTTTTTAATCAATTATCTAAAATATCATGCAATTTGCTAGGGGACCATGTTGTATATATATGTGCTATGGTTGTTTGTGGAAAGACTCATGCAAGTAAAAGTAAGCATGAATTGAGGGGGAGAAATTAACATTGTTCATTCATGTATCCCCTTGCAATTCTCAAGGTAAAGGTTTTAATTTTCATATCCTTTTCAATATGTTAAGGAATGGTTTGTCACTATCAAAAGGGGGGAATCTTGACCTGAGAGTTATAGATTGTCCATATTTTGATAATGACTTAACCATGCCATTCATATGTATCCAATATGTCTACTTATGATTGATTTTAGACTTTAGGTACATGAAAATGATCATTTGATTCAAGCCCTATATTGATCAAGTTCAAGTCAAAAAGAATGGAAATGCACTTTTTTTAAAACACGCTAAAATCCTTAGGATGATTTTGTAATCATTTGTATTGATGTAATGACTTGTAACTAAGATGAGAAAAAATCAGGAGCCCTAAATTCGAACATTTTATCACTCTAATGACATTTTCCAAAATTTACAGGATGCCTTTCGGTCGAGTTTCTCCTGTGACAAACTCGAATGATCCCCTTGATGTTTCTTGAGAAAATTCAGGTTTGGTAGAGTTTACCATACAAAGAACTCGATCAATCCCTATATTGACCGCAACTGATTTAAGTGATTTGGTCGAGTTTCATCCAAGATAAACTTGATTGATACTTCAAATTAGCTATGCCGCATAGTGTTGTCCATCGAGTTATCTTTATTAAAACTCGACCGACTATACTATATGAAGAATGGAAAATATGTTAATCTAACTATTGAAGTGTTGCAAAACATGAAACTATATCTATTGCATGCCTAAACAGCTATAAAATGTTCCTTGGTGCTCATATATATCCTTTAGTGGACATCCCCAACTATACATAGGACCTCTTAGAGTTCATTCTAAGGTTGCTCCTTCATGCTATTCAAGCTCCTAGATAAAGTTGAGTTTATCCAGTCCACTTGAGTCTCTTTCTCTCTCTTGTTTGCAAATCAAAACGTCCATATGAGTGAGATAGGATCTTTGTGATATATTTACTTCATGTAATGCTTGTAAAACTCTCAAAACATTCCTTTCCCCAACCCCTTTCTTCAAGTTCATGTTGGTGAAAGCTTCTCAAAGTGAAGGAGAAGGTTCAAGCTTCTTCAAGCAGTAGAAGAAGATGTAAAAGCTTCTTCAAGGTGTAAGAGACGGTAAAGGATGAAGATCGGGGAGTAGAAGTGGGTATATCCTTAATGGTAAAAGAGTTAATGCAAGAAGGGGATCTCCTTGGAGAAGGTATCCAACTACTTGCAAGAGTGGGTAAGACCTTGTAGAGGTAGAAGACTCTAGCTCTACCAGATCGGTAAGACCTTGGTGGGTTATTGGCTCTCTTGTCCTCAAAGGGAAGGCTGGGTATCCTTGACCCAGAAAATGAAGGTCATCTTGTATGTCTTATAATGAAATATAAGTATGCATTGGTTGCAAAATCCTAGGGCTTGACCTCTCTTGTTAGTGGACTGACTTTCTCCTAGTTTGGAAATTGGAACCACTCTAAACAGCTTGTGTTCTTGTGTTTGTTCAATATCTCTCATCCTTGCTATGTATGTTTAGTTGTGCTACAAATTCAACATTTTCAATCCCATACATTTTAGTAATTTGTAGGTCTAATGAATTTTTCTGCAAGTGTTTTAAGCTCTATTCAACCCCCCCTTCTAGAGCCTATTTGATCCAACACCATCTTATATCCCTAGATACAAAGAGTAAAAGAATAAAAATTGCAAAATGAAAATAAAAGGTGCTCCTATCGTAGAACCTAAATAAAGATAGGAAAATATGGGTTCTCTATGTAATAGCACTCCAACCTCTTGTCAAAAACTTCTTCATCCATTTGCATATGCTTTAGGATAGGAAACATCAATCCTACCATCTCATATCTTCATTCATTGACATTGTGGGTCATTTGGAGTGAATTGACATTGCATGTTCTAGGCATGAAAGTTAAACAACATTCCTTGTTGCTTTTGTTAACTTTAAATTCAAAATGATTTACCCAGGTCTTTGTGGATGCTATAATACTTTCCTAAGTTTTGATACCCTATGCTGGAAGTCTATGCACTATGCACTTTAATTGGTTATAATTTGTGAAAGAGGAAAGTATAGAGGTGAATTATATGTGTCAATTCACGGTTGATCTCATTTAATTAATAATCATGTTATTTGTTGCATTTTTTCATTTCTTGTATGATTGAATTAAAAATACACTTTTTTGGACAAATCTGAAAGACATATATGTTTTAGGTTTGGGGTCGCAATGAATCCCTTTATTTACATATACATGTTCGTAATTGGCTTTCCCTAATAAGTCAATATTATTGTAAAATGTACTTATGGATGCTTTTTACAGTATCGATAGGTACCTTGACTACTAACTGATTGAAGGGAGAGATATAGGTTGATCCTAGTACTTATTGAAGCTTGGAAGAGTACAAAGTGAGGCCAATATCACTCTGAAACTATCCCAAGTTTTCAAAAAATACATGGAATCAAAGAGATCCATTAGGGCATATGATGATAAAAACTTCAATAAATATCCCTCAAAAGGTCCGTGATATATCATTACAGCCCTACTACACAAGATCCAAGCACAAGTCCTTTATAAGGTTTTCAAGGAAGAAATTTGTTCCCTTATAATGGGTTTTTGTAGAGTAATAACCATGGATAGTGGAAGCCACCGAATGTGTTGCATTGGCCATGGTTGTGGCAAGTGGAGGACACCACATCCGTTCAAGTAGCCACGGTCACGGAAAAAAGGCTCCTTAAATCCTTAGACGATTGATGTTCCACAGACCACAAGCTCCTCCTTCCCCACTCACTATGGCCATTTTACATTGAATGGTCATACTACCTTATCTAAGCAAGTGAGGGTTTTAAGGTGGAAGGTGAAGAATAGGAGAGAGAATGGGATAGGTGAGTGGTAGGTGGAAGAAATGAATTCTAGGGGGGAACTAATCCATGACCCACAACCGCACTAAAGGTTAAATAGTAGTCTAGAAGGTCTACAATTAAGTGTGGGTAAATTGGTATATTTTGTTCTTCAAAGAATTAGGGTTTTGAAGGTGGGAAGAATGGTCATGGTGGGTAGGTATGCTCAGTAGATGTTAAAAAATTAACATGTTATTTTTTGATATGGACAACTCAGATCTTGAGAATTTGTATCCAAATTTGTATGCATTTCAGTAATATATGATTTTTTAGTGGTCTTCATGTCTTTTTCTGTGTTGTGTTTGTGTGGGTATCGACAAGTACATAAATTTGTCAATCATTCTTTATCAAGTGTCATTATGATGTTATTAAGTGCCATTATGGGGAACAAGGATGTTTATATATAAGTGTAGATGACATGCATCTCTTACAATATGATTGTGATATTTGTAGATTCAATGCACTAGATGAAATAAGCTAAGTAAGGTGTGTGGATACGTAATGAGAAATGTCCACACAAGCCTCCCCAAGGTATTTGTGCTTAACGATGTCAATATTGGATCTACATCCCACACAATTTTATCATTTAGTATAGTGAGATTTTGTAAGACCATATTTTCCACTTTAATTGAATATGCTTAGTCATCTAAACTACATGGTTTTCCCTTGCTTAACTTTGAATATATCCTTATAGGTGGAATTTAGGGGGGGATATGTAATTTCATTACCGTGTTTGAAAATTATTAACAGAAAACACCATATGTCCTTCATTGGAATGTGATATGTTCTTTCTTGTCCTTATTTCCTATCATATTATATAATGAATGATATATGAAAACATTTAAAATATAGAGAGAATGGGAAATAAAAGGCTATGAGAGGTGAAATCTCTACAACCAACTAGTGGATACTTAACTAGTTCCCTCTCCTCCCACCTATCCCTCTACTACACTGCTCTTAGGTATGATATCTATGCAAACAGGCATGTTCCTTCATATGCACTTAGCAAACAATATGTTAAGTGGTTGAATGGGAGGTAATAGGATGTGAAACACCATTCTCCTACACCCAAATCCACCTTTTTTTACTAAGTCAATTAGGATAATCAATCCTACAAACATATTTTGGGGCGGTTTTGATTTGATTTATCTATTTCCTAGTCAAGTAAGCCCTACATGTTTGTATAGGAGGTGATATGGACTAGTTTCCTTGTGCACACCATATGCCACCCAAGATCAACTAGTAGAATATGACTCTCCATCCTCATTACCCTTAGTTTTTCCATTTAATAGCACGCTTGTTGGATGTGATTGCATTTATATGACCCCTAGGAATGGTTGATAATTACATATCCCCCAACAAAGCACTACTCTTAGTTACTTGTTAAAATTCTAACTAGTTCTAGGGTTAGCTGGAATCTATTTCTTATTTACTTAATTACTGGTTCAAGTTAGTTAACCCTTAATAGAGTACTTGATTCTTGGTGTTGGTTATTTTTTCTAGGTGTTAATAGTAAATTTCTTAGTATGGTGTTTTCTTGCCATGTTAGTGTAATTTCTAGTTTAATATAGCTAATTTTTCTCTTCCTCTGATGTAGTCTAATATAGTGTAACTTCTCACCTAACTTGTCAGTTAGCCTCATTTGTGTAGGTTTAATATAGATTTCAATTCTTTGCATCCTTCAATTGCATGTTTCCCCTTAGTTCAATAAATAAACCCCAATTAAAATTTTGAAGCCTATACAACGGTTAAGGAACCTAGTACAATAAATGATCTTTAGTGCATGCATCTTTCCTCGTGAACTTCAATATAAGCATCCATATTCCTCATAATTTCACTTGATTAGGAATAATTCACCGATTTACATACTTGTCCATCCACACACTAACACAATACACACAAAGACATAATGACATTTAGGAAATAATTTATTTTCTTAAATGAATAGAATTTGGATAAAAATCTCAATATTTGAGTGGTCCATGTCAGCAAATAATGTGAAATTTTAGACGATAAAGAAAGATTTGAAAACAAATAAATGTGTCCCTTAATGACACACATGAAACAAATATAAACACAAACAGACCATAAGTTGTTATGATCCTTTTATTCATCTTACACACATATATGAGCTGCGACTGGCTTTGATGAGCCCTCTTACCCTACTTTGATTGATCTGCAGTAGCTATAGCGACACCATTGATGATGGAGTTTGTTTCTTCAACAATTTGTCTCATGAGCACACTCACTGATTTTGAGTTTGTTTGAAAGATTCCCTAGCCACCACTTATAATTTAATCTCATATGCACTTTTTTATATAAATTTGTAGATCCCTTACCAACAACCCATCAATTTTCTAGTCATGCATGCCAAAATAGTTTGTAAATTGAGCGTCTTTGATCCCCCTTGAGTTTGAAGTAGTTGTTAAAGCAACAACTTATAAAGTAATACTCTTAGAATGTAATGTTCAACAAACATCATGTATATTGTACACTCTTTCACTCTTACATAAAAGAGAAACACTAGAAGATAATATCAAATTCTTGTATAAAAAAATATATATAAAAGTATGAAATGACATAGGATTTTCAAATCATCTAAACGACAAGAAAAAAATATTATTCCCTTAATTTAAGCCACTAAGACATTAACAAATAGACACAACTCTGAACATGAAGAAAACACATAGAACAACTATAAAGACGAAAAGGCCGTAACAACAATAGTGTTGTTATGGTCTTTTATTTCATCTTTCACATATAAATGACGGGAAGAGCAGTTTTCATGAGTCCTCTCAGCACGATCAGCTCAAGCCGCACCATTGGCTGCAGCAGCTATAGCGACACCATTGACGATGGAGTTGGTTTCTTCAACAATTTGTCTCATGAGCACACTCACAGGAAGTATCTCCTCAATCAGGCCGACACCCTTGCCAGCCAACAAACACATGTCCTCGAGGTTGCCAACAGTAGTGGGGTTTGGCGCGCGACCATCAAACCGCCTCATCTCGGATGTCTAATGCATTATTTCAAATTTGCAAGGAAATAATTCGTCTTATACATCAGAAGATTAGCTAGATTTATTAGAAATAAACTTGGCTGCAAGCACAACAAATGTACACACTTACATTCCCATAGATGGTGGTGTATCCAATGATGGGCTCAGACTGGTCGTTCTTCACAATTTCTGCAGCTTCCTTCCATTTGAGGTAGAAGGGTGTGGGAGGCAACGAACAGGGGCAATCCACGATGCTCTACCCCAGAAAAGAGTGTTGTCAGTCTGGTTACCCTTGTACTTCACGAGCTGCTCCTTGTAGTACTGACTGGCGTATGCCTCCTCCGTGGCAATGAACCTGGTTCCCATATAGATGCCATGGGCGCCCAATGCCAGAGCAACAACGTATCCTTTTGCATCGCTGATGCCGCCAGCAGCAATGACAGCAATGTTCTTCCCGCAGTTCTTAACCAAGTGAACCACCTGCGGCACGAAATGGACCAGCGGCGTCTGTAGACATTGTTAGCAAAAGGTAACACGTCCATTTCTCAGTATCAAGTTATTGAATATATGCATTGACTAACTGGCCTGACTAGCTATGAAGTTAACGCCTTACAGTTCCTTCGATGTGGCCTCCCGCATCAAATCCCTGGGCGATGATGCCGTCCACACCTGCTGCAATGGCTTTCTTAGCTCGTTCTATCGTTCCCACTTGGTGCAAGACCTTGACGCCGTTCTTATGCGCCTCGTCGACCATCTCCTTGGGATAATCGCCCCAGTAGACCTGCAGCACCGCCAGCTTCTCGTCGAAGATGGCCTTTACACTAACGGACGGATCCCACTCCAACAGCACGTCGGTGCCGAACGGCTTGCTTGTCAGTTTCTTGGTTGCCTGGATTGTCTTCACAGCAATGTCATAGCCGCTCTGCAACAAGAAATTGTAGGCAAAATGATCACGAAATTTGATCTGAAAAAACACCAAGAATTAAGGTTCATGTAGTCAGATTTGAGCGCAAACGCACACTTGGGGTAGCCAGGAGTCCAAGCCCACCCACTACTGAAAAATAGGTATAGGTGACATTTAAGTATGTAACATTTTATCAAAAAGGTGACATGATTGACTATTACCTAAACAAATGAATGTCGCCTATTTAGAGTGACCTTTGTGCAATATAACCTATTTGAATAAACGTCATCTATTAGAGGTTTTCACATTCCAAAACAGGTCAATACGTGACATCATAGTATATCATCCACATTACACTACTAGAAAAGGCATTTTGGGTGAAGGTTGCATATATAAAATTGGTTAAGGTCTTATCCGTCGTAGAGGTAGAGGCAAGGTTATAACCTTCACCTAAAAAGAATAGGCGGGAAGGGTTAAAATTCCCGCTATTGAATTAATGGTCCAGATCTTACTGTGAAATTTGACGGCTCAGATCATTAGGGAAACAAGGGGGAAACCTTTCAATCCTCTTAACTTGCACACTACTGGCCGCCAGTCTCTTTTAATTTCCAAAAAGCAACCGTCCACGCTCAGCAAAGAAGTCTTCCTCGCAAAGAAAGCTTCCAGACAACAGAAGCAACATTGGACTTGGATCTGGCGTGGATTTGGATCTGTCGCTTTGTTTGATTAAAGTGACTGTCGTGGAGAGGCATAGTCCTTAAGAGGAGTAACAACAACAGTAAGTTTTGTGCATAGAGTTCATTCTCTGAATGCTTCATATGTTTGATTCAATGTCTTTTAATTTATCCTTATCTATTCTTTGACCTTGGCCGTATGATTCATATTCACGGAGCTAGAAAGGCCGGTCATAAGGCTGGTCATAGTTCGAATAGAAAAGTATGCGAAAGATTAGTATTCTTTCCCAATCTATCTTTTAAACAATGTTTTACCTTTTCCTTCCCAACTCTCTCATTCTCTCTTGTGACAAGGAGAAAGGACCTGCCTTTTCTTAGATTCTTAATCATGTTGACATGTTCTAAACTAGAGTCCTCTCATCACTTTATCAGATTTGATTTTTCCACATATACATCTGCGTCTTCGGCATCGTTTGATAAAACGTTTGCAGCCGGTTGTAAGTTGTACGCAGTAGACTAATAAATAGATACAGGCAGCCCTTAATACTATTTGAAAAAAAGTCAACTTTGTATTTTTAGAACATGATGGGGCCAGCTGCGACCAATGCTCCTAATTTTTTCACCAGACTTATTTCAGGCGATGACATGCCATCGGTGAATATTGGTCAGTATTCATAGAGAACGCCTTACCAAACACAGCCTTGATGTCATCGGCGACAGTGGAGATTTTCTATTATTCGTCTTAAGAGTAATTACATTCTCAATAAAAAACTGAAAGAGCCATTTGCTATTGCGTCAATACCAATGTTAATTGACGACAACAGAGTAGACATTAGTGCATGAGGAGAACAACTAACCAAATGTTATTCTTATTGTGGTTATTGTGAGCACATTATCCCAAACTCTATTTCACCTCCTTATTTTTTTTGTGTGACGTGGGAACCACTCCCGCACGAGCGCCACTTTTGTGACCCCCGCAGGCAGTGTAAACCCCCAGATGGACCCCCTGACTCGTACGGGGGGCCACCAGTAACCACATCGTTGTCCGGCCGACGTGACGGGCGAGGTATGGATTCTGGGGGTAGCCAGGAGTCGAACTTGTGACCTCTCGCAGAGGCCTTGCGAGTCGCACCACCTGAGCTACACCCCACCGACCACCTCCTTATTTTTCTTTACCTTTTCATTTCATTTTTGCATATGGATTAATATTCCTCTGCAAGATACTTTTCATTGAACTTCATTCAAATTTACTCAAGGGAATAGAGTTTTGTTATTGGTGTTAGTTTGAAATTACTTTATTTTAATGTTTATATAATGTAGCTCCCAAGGAAAATCTACTTATTTGCAATGTCATCGGTCACCACATATATGGGCATGTTAATTTTGAATTACACAAAGTAAAATTTTCTTTGACTTCTTCTCCAATCAAAAGTGTACATATTTTTTCTTCTAATTGAGTTGATATATTTTCGATATGTTCTTTACTTTTTTACGACAGAGTGGACTTAAAAGTATGCCTCCAAAAAAGAAGCTGAAGTCAATTCAAGAGGTCATGCAAGAAAATAATCAAATTTGTGGAAGTGGGACTCTAGACAGTCAACAAAACCTCACTTCTCAAAATGGAACACCATCTAGAGACACTTCATCTCCTGATCAATTGTTGTCTTCCATAGCACGTAATTAAGTGTATCATCTTTATCATAAATACTACATGTCTTAAATACTATTTTCAATGGTTTATTTTTGTTGATGTAGGTGTGGCTCGAGTGAAGGCAAAAATGACCAAATTGAATCACACAAATTCTCAAGAAGGTAAACCTCTTATTATAGAAGTATATTTACAACATGATCAAGATATTTTCTTGCACATTGATTTAATATATCTCTTCGATGCCAATTAAAAATGGAGGTATTGAATCTTCATAAGAACCTAGAATTGGTACTTACTGCAATATTTTAATTGTTTCCAAATAATATAGTAGTTATTATACATTTTTATATTGTAGGTAATACATTTAGGGGAGATGCAAGTGGTGGCTCCAATGTTAAATTATTGAACACATCTAAAGTTCATAGTAGAAAAGATTCTACTATAGGGAAACATAACTTTATTTATCTCAATGTTTAAATATTTTCTCTACTTGTTTTAGGAAGTTTTACCATGACAAGTAGAGATACATTTCCATAGCACTAGAATTTTGCACAATAGTTTTGTATACTTTAATTGATATAGCATAAGCTTTCTTTGTTAGTAAATAATGGAAGAACATATATAGGAGTCATAACAAGTGCACCAACAGTAAAGATCCACCCCTAAAAACAATCAAAATAGAATAAATCCACTTAGCACGTATTCCCATCACTCATGGTGTTGGTAGAGCAAGTTTCTTCATTAAAGAAAATCCAGTTGATTGGTTACCAATTTAGTAAGAGTAAATGATGTGTCATTATTTTAGCCTCCTATAACTAGTTCTAACTATTGTTAATTATTATTTTTGAACATGTGGCATTAACAATCTAGCGGCTCCTCAAGAGATAGGAAAAACGACCAATGTGAACATCAACTTATCTCAAGAATGTAACTTTGTTGTATATTTTTTCCCAAATAATGTTAAACTCTACATAAGGTTTTATATGATAACTATATTGGGTTATAGAAGTGAAATATTAGATTAGTTCAACTTTTTCTTTTAGGACTTAATGGAGTTGGAAGAGAGGACAATGGTGTATCTCATCATCCAACACCCATCACTCATGGAGTTGGTAGTGGAAATTCCTTAATTAAAGAAAATATAGTTGGTTGGTTACCAATTTTTAGTAACACTATTTGATGTCTCTTGTATTTTGGAATCATATAACTAGTTCTATCTGTTTTTATTATAATTTTTGGACATGTGATGTTAACAATCTAGGGGCTCCTCAAGGGAAAGGAAAAATGAGCAATGTGAACACTATGTTATCTCAAGAAGGTAATTCATGTATAATTGTTTTCCCAAATAATGTTAACATAAAGTTTTATATTATCACTATATTACATTGTGGAAGTAGAAGTATTAGAGTAGTTCAACTTTTGATTTTAGGACATAATGGAGTTGGAAGAGAGAAAAATAGTGGATCTAGTCATCCTACACCCATCACTCATGGAGTTGGTAGAGGAAAATCATTGAATAAAGAAAATCTAGCTGGTTGGTTACAAATTTTTTGGTACACTATTTGATGCCTCATGTGTTTTGGATTCATATAACTGGTTCTAATTCTGGTTTTTTTTTACGTATGATGTTTACAATCTGGGAGATCCTGAAGGGAAAGGAAAAATGACCAATGTGAACACCATATTATCTCAAGAAGGTAATTTTCTTGTATGAAATTTGCACTGAATAATGTTAAACTCCACATAGAGTTTTATATTATCACTATATTGGGTTATGGAAGTAGAGATATTGATTAGTTGAGCTTTTACTTTTAGGACTTAATGGAGTTGGAAGAGATAACAATGGTGGCTCTAGTCTTCGAACACATATCACTCATGGAGTTGGTAGAGTAAATTCCATCATTAAAGAAAATCTAGCTGGTTGGTTACCAATTTTCAATAACACAATTTGATGCCTCATGTAAGTTGGCGTCGTATAACTAGTTCTAACTATTTTTTATTTTTTTTCTTTTGAACATGTGATGTTAAAAATCTAGGGGCTCCTCAAGGGAAAGGAAAAATGACCAATGTGAGCACCATATTATCTCAAGAAGGTAACTTTTTTGTATAAAATTTGCACTGAATAGTGTTAAACTCCACATGGAGTGTTATATTATCACTATATTTGGTTATGGAAGTAGAGATATTGATCAGTTGAGCTTTTACTTCTAGGACTTAATGGAGTTAGAAGAGATAAAAATGGTGGGTCTAGTCTTCGAACACTCATCACTGATGCAATTGTTAAAGTAAATTTCTTCATTAAAGAAAATCTAGCTGGTTGGTTACCAATTTTCAATAACACTATTTGATGTCGCATGTAATTTGGCCTCGTATAACTAGTTCTAACTTTTTTTTTTTCTTTTGAACATGTGATATTAACAATCTAGGGGCTCTTCAAGTTAAAGGAAAAATGACCAGTGTGAGCACCATATTATCTCAAGAAGGTAACTTTATTGTATAAAATTTGCACTGAATAATTTTAAACTCTACATACAGTTTTATATTATCACTATATTGGGTTATGGAAGTAGAGATATTGATTATTTAAACTTTTTCTTTTAGGACTTAATGGAGTTGGAAGAGATAATAGTGTTGGGTCTAGTCTTCGAACACCCATCACTCATGGAGTTGGTAGAGGAAATTCCTTCATTAAATAAAATCTAGCTAGTTGCTTACCAATTTTTAGTAACACTATTTGATGCCTCATGTAATTTGGCCTCGTATAAATGGTTCTAACTATTTTTTATTATTTTTGATGAACATGTGATGTTAATAATCTAGGAGCTCCTCAACGGAAAGGAAAAATGACCAGTGTGAACACCATATTTTCTCAAGAAGTTAACCTTTTTGTATAAAATTTGCACCGAATAATTTTAAACTCCACATAGAGTTTTATATTATCACTATATTGGTTATGGAATTAGAGATATTAATTAGTTGAACTTTTTATTTTAGGACTTAATGGAGTTGGAAGAAATAATAGTGGCGGGTCTAGTCTTCGAACACCCATCACTCATGGAGTTGGTAGAGGAAATTCCTTCATTAAAGAAAATCAAGCTGGTTGGTTACCAATTTTTAGTAACACTATTTGATGTCTCATGTAATTTGGCCTCGTATAACAAGTTCTAACTATTTTTTATTATTTTTTATGAACATGTGATGTTAATAATCTAGGGGCTCCTCAAGGGAAAGGAAAAATGACCAATGTGAACACCATATTATCTCAAGAAGGTAACCTTTTTGTATAAAATTTGCACTAAATAATGTCAAACTCCACATAGAATTCTATATTATCACTATATTCGGTTATGGAAGTAGAGATATTAATTAGTTCAGCTGTTACTTTTAGGACTTGATGGAGTTGTAAGAGATAATAGTGGTGGATCTAGTCTTCGAACACCCATCACTCATGGAGTTGGTAGAGGAAATTCCTTCATTAAAGAAAATCTAGTTGGTTGGTTACCAATTTTCAGTAACACTATTTGATGCCTCATGTAATTTGACCTCATATAACTAGTTCTAACTATTTTTGATTATTTGTTTATAAAAATGTGATGTTAACAATCTAGGGATCCTCAAGGGAAAGGAAAAATGTCCAATGTGAACACCATACTATCTCAAGAAGGTAACCTTTTTGTATAAAATTTGCACTAAATAATGTTAAACTCCACATACAGTTTTATATTATCACTATATTGGGTTATGGAAGTAGAGATATTGATTATTTTAACTTTTTCTTTTAGGACTTAATGGAGTTGGAAGAGATAATAGTGGTGGTTCTAATATTCGAACACCCATCCCTCATGGAGTTGGTAGGGGAAATTTCTTGATTAAAGAAAATCTAGCGGGTTAGTTATCAATTTTCAGTAACACTATTTGATGTCTCATGTAATTTGGCCTCGTATAACTAGTTCTAACTATTGGTATTTATTGTTTGTGAACATGTGATGTTAACAATCTAGGTGCTCCTCAAGGGAAAGGAAAAATGGCCAATGTGAACACCATATTATCTCAAGAAGGTAATTGTCTTGTATAATTTTTTTACTAAATAATGTTAAACTCTACATAAAGTTTTATATTATAATTATATTGGCTTGTGGAAGTAGACATGTTAGAGTAGTTCAACTTTTTCTTTTAGGACCTAATGGAGTTAGAAAATAGAACAATGATGGATCTAATATTCGAACACCCATAACTCATGGAGATGATAGAGGATATGTCCCCAGGGAAAGACATTTAGGTGGTTTGAATGATGATATCTCTAGTCTACAATTACCTACCTGCCAACAGTTCCAAAGTACAACAAATTCTCGTGCTAATAATTACCAATATGGTGAGAAACTTAAACTTTTATGTACTTTGTATTAGTACATCCATTTTTTATATAGTGTTAGTTTTGATATGTAACTACTTGTTTATATATATGACTATATACTTATAACATTGTAGGTAATGTCCCTGTCAAATATACCCCAGCTGGTGAGCTACCGACATGTTTTATCGATTTTGTGTTACTTAGATATTTTTTCTTGTTGTTATGACAAACCCACTAGTCTATATATTAACTTGAACAAAATTATATTGTAGAAAAAGGTAAAGGAGTTGTTAATATTGATGATGATTCATTTTTTGGCAACAATGAGGAGCAAAATAACATCTATAATGAACCTGGTTTGTTACTTATACTTTTAAAAAATACATGATGTTTCAATTCCACTTTATCTATTTTTTATATAGATATGTTTCATATGTAAAACTATTTTATATATTTTACCCAAAATTTTCTACTTGTCCAAGTGAAAATGAGGATATCAATCTTGATGTAGATCCAACTACTGGTAAGAGGAATGGAAAAATAATTACATTGCATGCAAATATTTAATAGTTGTCTGCTAACATTTTTATTATAGATAATTTTGAAGTTGGTGAGGAAACTTTAAGCCCCCTAGAGGTTCAAAGTGGAGTGCATTGCTATAATATGAACTTTGAAATCGGTAAGATGTTTTTTGTTATTTCGTTCATGTTACTTAAATTTCTTCTCATAGACTTACTTGATATTCCAGGGAGGGAAATGCCTCATAGAGAAGTTGATGATATTCCTATGGGTGAAGAAGAGACACCTATGATGCAGAAGAGATCATATAGAATGAGGAGATCAAGCCGTAGTGATGAAGCTTGACTTGGAAGAGATTCAGATCTTACAGGTCCATAGAATTGAATATAATTTTAATTATGTCTTCAATTTATTTGTTGAAGTTACTTTATTTTCACATAAAAATATCTTGTTCAGAGGAAACTGAGAAAAGAAAAGGTCGCGGTTGGACAACATATGCAACGATGAAACTTCCCCTTGGAAAAACCCACCATGAGTGCATGACATTATGAAATATTCCTGTTGGTAATGTACCCAATACTTTATCAAGTTTTTTGGGCTTAAAGGCTAGATATATTGACTATTTCCCACTCCACATGAGATGGGATGATAAACAAGAGAAATTTTTTAATAGGGTTTGGGAGGAAGTCAAGGTATCTCATTACAACTTATTCATCGATATCTTATTTATTGATATATCTGATACTAACTATTTTTATTTTATTATGTGTAGAAATTTTTTGTTTTTAAGAGTCAAGAAACAAACATGCTTCCAATTATGTATATAGTAAGGAAGTGGTGCAGGGAAAAAGTGAAAAATAGTAAAACAACATTTCGATATCATTTGAAATCAAAGTTTGATAATTTTCCTCTTGAAGTAGCTCACAAATCTCCAAAATCAAGGGTTAGCCAAGAGCAATGGGAACAACTATTAATCTATTGGGGTAAAGAGGAAGTAAAGGTAATGCTTATAATTTTTATATATAAATCGAAGCATAAAAATGATTTTAATATATTTTCATTTGAATTTCTTTATATCCAGGCAGAGGCAGAACAAAATGCAATAAACTGCTCCATGACAAGAGTTACATATGGACTTGGGAGTAAATCCATTATGCAAAAAGAATTCGAGATCGTAATAACTTTTACTTATGACATATAATATTTTCTAATTATAGTACTTTTTGTGAGTACTTATCACTATACTTATTGATATGATTTATTGTTATTAGATTTTATAAGGGGAATGACCATCTGCGTTGAAAACTTACATAGTTTCCCACCAAAAAAAAGGCCAATTTGTAGATGAAAAAAGTCAGAGGATTGTGGTACATAACATATAACTAATGGTGTTATTTCTTTGATATTTCATATGATGGATATTTTTTTACTTTTTCTTATATTACCAAATCATTGTCTTCATAGGAGGAAGTTGAAAATGAAGCAATACGTCGAAATGTGTAAGATAGCCACGACCCACTTGACATGCTACCTATATACGATCATGTATACGGTGGTCACCATGGTGGATATCAAAGAGGTTGTGGAGTTGGTGTTACAAGACAAATGTTGAAGGAGGCATCTGGCATGATGATAGCACACCAAAGTTATGAAGAAATTGAAAAAGAAGCCAAGTTTTATTCGCAAAAACTTGTTGATGCTAAGCTTAAGATGGCACAAATGATGGATCAGGTTTGAAAACATCTTTCTATGTATTCACATTTAGGAAATAGGGTGCATATCATAATAATCTATTGATTTTGTTACGATGTATGACCTTCATATGTTGTAAATGAATAGGTTTGATCCACTTCTCAAGTTCAACCTTCAAATGATGGTGTTGGATTGGGTTCTAATTGTGGAGACTCAAGTAATAACAATGTGATGAATTCTCGTGGCCAATATGAAGACATGGAAATGATGGACTAAAGTCATATGTCATCAATATGCAATAGTTTTTATTATAATTCCTTTTTTACTATGAATGATACTTTGTAGCACGTGTTAATAGATTTTATGCATTCACAATGCGAATCAATTGAAAGCTTTGTGTAAACACTTGGCTGGTATAATTGATGTTTTTTTGCAATACATGTATGTGCATACAGTTATAAATTTTGTATGGATATTCACTTGAAGTTTAAGTTGAATCATGTGGTGTCTCATATAAAGCATGTTGAAGAAATGAATCATTGAGTTTTTTATTTCAATGTTGACTACGTCAATCTAATCTTGCTACGAATGGTACCAAATGTCAAATGGTGGTGATGGGTTAGATGATGGTCTAAACCCACATAGATTATGTTCTAGAGAGGAGTTTAACCTTCATACATGACTAGATCATTCTTGTTTTCTATTTCTGTAGCAGTTTTTGGTGAAGGTTACTACCATCACTAATTGAATGGGTGAAGATCTTTTGGATGATGTTCTTGGGCCCATGGTTCTAGTATTCATGAAGGTTTTAACCTTCACGCAAGTGGTACTCATGAAGGTCATAACCTTCACCAAAAGGACAATATGTTGTAGTGTTAAAAGAACCACACAGATTGATGTCACCCATTTCATCAAAAGTGAATTCGACAGTCATTATCAAAAAGCTAATATATCGCACAAATGTATGTAGGTGTATGTGCATGTACTGCCCAACAATGGACAGAAATTTCATATTCCGATCACCAATCAAATGAAAAAAAAAAATTACAGTAAATTCAAGTGATTATAGTAGAAAACTATAAACAGTTTGTCATCATCTAGACATCACAAATGGATAACGAATAATTTCATTTCTTTTAACAAGTAATTTGTTACATACTCATCATGTTTAATTTTTTTACATTCATACACATGACCCAAATACAACTTGACATAATCATAAACCCATCATCCAGGCCTCCATCTTTCACTCCCAAAAATAGAAGTTGGTCACGTCTATTAATGGTGTTGTCAAGTTGTGGATCTTTGAAATCAAAGAGCCCTTAAGTTCGTAGAGATGCATTGGAAGGAATAGTGGTCCTAACAGTAAATGTTCACAACATGTAACACATGTCTGTCATCAAATGATTATCTGAATTGTAGCTAACTAAAACGTGGGGATTCATCTCAAAACATCTCATGACTTGTGATTTTACTAAGACCCATAGCAGCAGAGTTACACATTGACAATGCAGGAGCAGTCTGAGGAGTTTGCAGTGAGTGGTCTGGACTTATCCAGCATCATCGACCACATTACTTTTACGTCCTCATACGCACGGGCCATTACTTCCCCCTACAATCTTGTATCATATAGATCAGAGCTGGCAGTTGTATATATATGAATGTATGGGACTATGAACATTGACGCAAGTGATGATATAAGTGCTAATCTAAGACGAGGTAGGATCATTAAAAGATATTACAGAACGGAAACGAACCTTCTTGCTGGGGTCTCTTTTCCTTGCCATCGGGGTTCAGAAGATCAGCTCACACGAAGTCATTCTGGGGACTGGGATAGACATGGAGGAGGTGATGTCAGGTCTACTACATTTGTCCTTTGATGAATTGCAGCCAAGGGGAATGCAGGTCCGAGTTTGTGATCAGAGGTGGCAGATCTGAGTACCAGGTGTATGGCTACGAGGGCAATGGCAGAGAAGGAAGGTGTCGGCCAAGGACCAAATGTTCATGACTCTAGGGATTTGAGGGGTTTTCTCTGTAGATGATCTGACCGTAGATCACCAGCTGCAGGGAGTCAGGTCAATGGCGTCCACAGTTAATAATCTCCAATTTCTCAATAATTTCAATCTAAACAAACAAAAAGACAACAATAGTCGTGAATACAAAATATGGAATGACGCCAAGTTATAATTGACCCATACTGATTGTTAATTGGGAACGAGTCTTGAAATTTAGAGCACAGTTGCAGTACACTATGATGAGTATGATTTGTTATGTTTAATGGAAATAATGAGAAATTGTATGAATGTATTTCTACTATAGTGTTTATAGAATAGAAATAAATTAACTTACTGGCTATACTGAATTAAGAGGTTTTTTCTTATACGTAGCATATGACTAGCATACCAAAAATGTACGAGAGAACATATAGGAGTACCTCCAAGTTGTTCGATCGACGTCAATAGGGAACAACTGGTGGTATGGCCCTAGGCTTCCGTTAATGACCTTTGCATTGTACTATTGTTAAGCATGTTCGATCTGCTAGAACACATTCATCACTAATTTACAAGACCAGTAAGTAGTTCAGAATTAGCCATCTATTGGGGATATAATTAAGTTAATTATATATATACACAGCTATACCACTTCATGGTAGTGCCTGTTCTCATCTTCGGCCATCTGAGTCCGTTGTATATACACATCAAGATGTACAAACTCATAAAAAACAAAGGTTAATAAATGCCAGACTAAAATCAATCATGCAATTAGAAGAGTGTAGAAACTCGGGTGAATTCAGAATGATACATGCCTTTCGACGGAGATTGTCAACTTGCTAACGCAAGAGTTTTACCAACATCCATAAAATTTACAACATAATCAACAACTACAACACCAGCAAATAGTTCACAACTTCAGGGCAAAATCGAATTGATAGCATGAGTAATTATAACATACCTTCCTGTTCCGGACATTGTCTAGGGAAAACATAAGTGTCCTCTATCTGGTCAAGGTGAGCCGGGCTGAGGCCACTCATGTCCTCACCTGTGAACTGTCTGATATTCTTTAGGAGCTTCCTATTTTGTTCTACTAAATGTTATAACTCAGACTGGCGTTGTAGGTGTTGCAAGTGCCAAATCAGACAAGATCGATGAGTGCATGTAGACAGAGTTGCTTATGGAAGGCAATACCGATATATATAATCCTATTTGAGAATCTGTATGATTTACCTCTTCATGTGTGTTGTAGGGACATATTGTCATCTTTGACTCTTTCTAGTACCTTTCGATGATCTCCCTCATGTTGCCAAAAATATAGTGATTCAGCGGATCAGACATCAAGTTTGCAAGTAGAAGTCAAATAAATTCATTCCATCATTCTGTTTCAATTCAATTCATTTAATTGAATGAAACATTGAGTTAAACTAAACAACAAAATTACTAGATAATGATCGAGTTATATCTCACTACTAAGAAATGGGTAGATTAGGATACACAATTACTGGTAACTTGGGAAAATTGTGAAAGCAACAATTAAAATGCAAAGGTTGTTATAGAACAAGCAAACTGGTTAATGATTATATCCAAAATAAGTGTGAAAGAAAGAACAATTAAGTGAACAAACCTATACATGTAGATGTCTTCTCCATCACCATGAGCCTTCATACATAAATAGCAGAAGCTGACTTCTCTAAGGGCAGTGTTGATCTTCACAATGAACCTATGCTTCCTGTACCATACAATGAAGACTACTCCTTAGACCTTGGATGTGGTGCAGCTCTCTATGAGCTTGATGAAAAACCTAGAAGAAGGGAGATGGAAAGAGAACAAGTCAAGCACCTTGGTCGTATAAATGTAGCCTTGTAGTATTCATTAGTGAAAGCAATATGGGCCTATGGCTATGACCTAAAGGTCTTTAGTTGAAGAATATACCAATTATTTGAAACGCAAATCTTTGAAGGTGTTATGGCTAAAACTAGATCATCCATATGAAGAATTTTATGGTGGAGACCAAGTAATGTGCTAGGTAATTTTTAACAATGACACATGTATGAAAGAAAAAAAAGAATCAAGTGTGCATCTATTTTATATAGGATATTGAAAGACTAAGTAGACCATCACCATCCACCTTACCTGAAGAATCATCCAGTAGGAGTAGATGATGCAAATGTAAATGAGATAGAGGAACCCAAGATGCTAGTCGTGGATCACACTAGATGTCTTATCCATTACCAAGACCCATCTCTTCTAGGTTTGTTCTGCAAAAAAGGAAATATCAAATTTATCAAGATCGTTAAGTGAAATTGTGAAATATGATTATTAAGAATAGCACTAGCAGTGAAAAACTTTGTTTCTAAATATCAACTAGATTTGTATGACGCGGAAAAGGTCAATTGCAAACAATATTAGAAGGATAATACAAAATAAATAAGTACATATAGATGAGCTTGGATATTTCAAGAGTACTGTTTAGAAGATAGGCATGGGAAGGCTTTATGCTCTAGATAATAAAATGAGAGGTTTCTATCAGACTTCCATCTCATGATATGTAAGAAGTGCTTGCAAATTGATGAAGAAGAAAAATAAAAGATTCATCATCAATATGAACCACAAAAAAATGACAACTTATAAGCAGGGGTTCATCAATTAACCTACTTGCAGAACCAAATCATAAAATCAATCCAGCTTCCCTACAGATCCCAAGCTAGGAAGAGTTTCACCCTATCTTCACAGGTGGACATGGAGAGTTGCACTGGTAAAGAGTAATAAATGCAGTAAGAAAAGAGCCATGCTTATCTTCAACATTACTCTACGTAAACATAACACTTGTTTTATTAGTGAAACATAAATAATTGAGAACCCTACAACACAGCCTTGTTTATGGTTGTTTGGGTTGTCTTCTCTGATTATTAGGTAAGGAGGATGAGTAGGAGATAGGTTCTATGATTACATAAAAATTCACAACACGTAAGATTTCTACAAAATCCTACTACTAACATTAGATGTTATGGAGGATAACAATATTCAAAGCTTGCATTATATATTTGTAAAGGAACGATCATCCTTACATTTCCTCTGGTCAATGTAAGTTGCCTTATACTTTCCAAAAAGGTCAGATCCCTCCCTTGTCAGTATTGAAAGATAAAAAATTATCATTGCCTCTGGTCTCGACAAACAAACCTTTAGTTTGCACTTTGAAGAAGGGGTGAGTCATCCCCCATAAGCAGTAGCAACCAGGCCAAACAAGGAGTGACTACGCCTACATAGGCGGTTGAGCATATACTTCTCTGTGTCAACAGGATTAGAAATAATATATGTAGGTTTTGATGCATTAGATTTAGATTAAAAAATGTATATTTTCCTAAATAAGTTTGCCTTTTGAATCAAAAGGGCTTCAGTAAGGAGACTCCACAAGAACACAAGCAAGGACTCTACCAGCGCACCAACAAGGTCTCCACTAGCACACCATCAAGGACTCCACATAGACATGTGAATCATGTGATGAAACTTTCTACAAAATATATAGACCTGTACCTAAGGGTAAATTCTAGAATCAATACTCCCTGCATCCCAGTATCCTATTAGTCCATTAAATATGGCCAAGATCCATTTTCATCTATAGATCTAGATTCTACTAGATTCATATGCCATCATGGTGCACCACGTCTTGGAGCATTGTAATCAACTCTTAACACTAGAGTATCATATAGACATGCCTTGATCTTCCATCAACAATAGTGGAAAACATGAATAATAGGGGAAACTATAAGAAACTATGACAAGTTCCTAGTAAATCCAATAATTATACAACAAAATGGTAACAATCAATTAAACTCAAAGAAGTCAAAGAGCTTGGAGACAATAATTATGAGGCCATGTCATAAACATACGCACAGAAATTTGAGTTGCAAATAAATCAAAAGTTAAGAAACTTGAATGTTTTCCTTATTATGATAACATTGTAGACATTTAGGGAACTAACCCAAATGATTTACCTTTGACACTGATCTTAAATCTCCATTTCCAACAAAGTATCATATTTGAACAATTTGCTTAGAAAATGCAAAACCTATATAAAGGATAACATTAAAATGGTCATTTAATTTGTAAGAGGTAGGAAATGGCTTGAGAGACAAAAATGTGCTTTCTTAAATCCATTTAATATCATCATCAAATGATTGTTATACCTTTGTCTTGCATCAACTATGGAAATCGACATCATGCTCTGCCCGAGTCTTCACTTGAGCATCCTTCATCAATGTGATATGAAGCCAAAAAGAAAAAGAATTAGTTAACTACAATAGCTACAATTGTGCTTGGAAAATACCATTGCTACCACCTAAGCCCTTTAGGCTCTAGCTGGGCTGCCTTAAACTAGGGTCCCCAATTATCATACCTTGTATATCTTCTCACATCCACCAATGATTCTATAAATGGCTGCTTCAAAATGGATCACAAACTTTTGCAATATCAGCTCTACAAATCCAAGATTTAATGTAGCAACTCTCTAAAAAAGAAATCTCACCGTCAAACTTGAGAATCCTAAAATATATTTAGATATACCTTCAAAAATAATTCGCTAAAAAAGAACCACATGCATATCCTTAACTTTAGGGACATGATTAAACATGAACATACCAGTCAATTTCTTACCTTCTCTTCTCTTGGATATCTCCATGGAATGCCACACTAGTAATTGAGATGAATGTGGGGAAGAATCACACAGTTGTGTGGACTTTTTAATTCCCTCAGTATTGGACCTACCAATCTTCATCCACATATATGAAGATGTAGATATGCATAAAACTAATGCTATAAAATTTACATCTTCTTTTCGTGGTATGGTTATCATAAGAAGAGAAAATGAACGACAAGAGTAGAGGTATTCCTGTGCTATTTCTAGCTGTGTCACTATTGAAAGAACTAAGAAAATACACATAGCACACGAAAACACACTAATTCATCATTTTTAGCTAATCAACACCATAATGCATGTTTTTTATCATTTTCATCATCCAAAGAGGGGTATGGAATTCAGATGCTAGGAAAATACATATCCAACATTTGAAAAAATAACTACAATGCAAATATAATCATAATAGAGAGATGATGTATCTGAAAACTATCTATATGTTAATCATAACACTAACGAATAATGTAGGATTGTCTAAGTAACATACAACTATATGATCATATATGAAAATGCTAACTATCAAGTCATCGAAGTATTTTTTTTTTTTTTGGAAATTGGTAAATAGTATTGCCAAAAGGGGGTATAGCGAAGCTATATAGTACAAAACAAGGCGTCTTCAACAGACCCTCTGTAACATAAAACACACCATTGGGTTACTGTACAAAATCCCAATAGGTTCTCGTATTGGTACTAAGATTACCAGTAAGCCCACACGTGGCCTTCACCTTCTTCTGTAAGTTACTAGTTATGTTCTTGATCAGTTCATCATTCCCCTTTTCTTTGCTTCTATGGAGTCTTGTATTTCTTTCCTGCCAAACACAAAAGCACACAACAGCAATACAAAGACTCGGGAACGCCAAAGTGCCTTTGTCCTTCCCATAATTACTAATGATCCAATTGATGATATCCATAAGATTTAGATTATCGACGCCCCTCCATTCATTTCTAAGGCAAATAATAGTCCAAATCCTTCTGGTGTACCTGCAGTTGAAGAATAGGTGGTCCTTCGACTCCTCATAGTTTTTGTAGAGAAGGCAGGTCGGGTTAACAGGAATGCCCCAATTAATCAACCTATCTTTAGTAGGAAGCCTACCCAAGATAGATCTATAGAGGCATGTACTCCACTTCGGACAATGATTCTTACCCCACACTACCTTGGTCCACTCCGGGCCCGGGTCTGTAACTAAGTTGATCCATGGTTGTTGATCATTGTGTGACCAGTAACCACTGATATCAACTTGGTACATGCTTTGGATACTTGGGTATAGGAGGCACATTTTCCTCCATATTCTCGAGGTTTTTTTATTGTCTCGTAGGATTATGTCTTCCCCATATCTCTGTCTCATCCACATCGACCATATATTATCCGGTTGACACAGGAATCTATCCATTCTCTTAATATTGTTGATCCTTTGAAGCTCCTCAGGGTCAACGATCTGCAGCCCACCTCCAAATTGATCATTGACTTTCTAAGACTTAAGATCCAACTTAAGTCTTAGAAAGTCAATGATCAAATATGGCATCCTTTATGCCAAATTTATCACTTAGTGGAAATATTTCGATGATCGAAGTCATCGAAATATTTCCACTAAGTGATAAATTTGGCATAAAGGATGCCAAATTGATCATTCACTACTACAGAAATAGCATTCAGTGTCGCTTTTCTGGGCGTCGGTTATTAAGGAAAACCGACGCCTATCATATAAGGCGTCGGTTGTTTAAGCAAACTGACGTCTATATTCGAAGACCAGCCAGACACGGGTATCGCTTTGTATTAAGCGTCGGTTGTTTATAAAAAACCGACGCTTAAAGTCGCCCACGAAATCCATTTTTTGATAAAAAAAAATAGTGTCATTGTCAGCGTCGGTTATATACCTAGAAAACCGACGCCTATGTGCGATGAAAATTTGCGCCGAAAATGTCACTTTCAGCGTCGGTTATCCTTGTATAACCGACACTGAAGGTGGTTCCCGCCAAACATTTTCATGAAAATATCGTCCAATTGGACGTCGGTTGTTTACAACAACCGACACTAAAGCTGTTTAGGTGTCGGTTGTTGTAAACAACCGACGCTATTTGGGCACTTATAACCTGCGATCGCCCGACTCTTCCCCTTTCTTCTGTTTCATTGCTACCCTATTTCCCTGTTGCGGCAATTTCTCCGGCGATTTCTCTGCTGCTGCTGCTAGTTTTTCTCCGGCGCTTCTCTCCGGCACCCCATCTCCGGCGTCCCCTCTCCGGCGCCCCTCTCCGGCGCGTTTCTTCTCCACCGCCCCTGCTGCCCGCCCCTGCTGCTCCAACCACCTGCGCCGCCGCCACGCCTGGTGCCCACCTGCCTGCCCACCACCGCCCTAGCTCCAACCACCTGCTCACGCCCGGCGCCACCCCCTTCTTCCTGCTTCGACCACCACTGCTTCGCCCTAGAAAATTCCATTTTTATTGTGCATTTTGAGTTATTAATTGTTAACTTTTTACCTCTAGAGGTAAACATTGGGAGTTACTAGTTATTGTCCCCGGGACGTTCACTGTTTATTATCTAGATCCCGCGGGAAGTACATTAAACACTAAAATTTGACACGTAATGAGAATGCCATTATTCTGGTGAGAAATATTTCATTTTTGTATCTGTTAACATCTGTTATTACATTACTATTTACTTATGTAATTTACTGTGTTATATTAACATGTAGGGGTTTAGATGCATTCAAAAAGGCTGGAGGAACGGTCCCAAGGAAAAAGAACCAGCCAATAAATTGGGAGAACGTACAAGTAAGTTCCCGACTCCAATGTATATATTATTGATGTGAATTGTGCTTAGTTGTATTATTTTGTATGTTTCAATTTATAGTGCGCTACACAAGACAATGGTTGGGCATGCGCATACTATGTGATGCGATTTATACAGATGATTATCAAATATGCCGCATTGGACATCGATACCATACATGAGGTATTATATATAGTCTCATTAGTTAGTATGAAATATATCAATCTTATCTTATTTTTATATTATTACTTATATATATACATCATTCTCTTTGCAGGTGTTTAAAACTGACAACACTACAGGTAAATGCTTAAAAAATATACATGCTCCATATACGATGGAAGCATTAAATGAAGTAAAAGAAGAATGGGCAAAAGCCATACAAGCAGTGACAACTGTAAGATATAATTGGGATGTTGATACGATAATGAATGATACTTTGTAAATGAATATTTCTGAATGTTAATACATGTATTTGAATGTTTCTATATGTGTGAATGTGAGAATTGAATTGATGTCTGAATGTATGTACTTGTGTGAAATTTTCTTTGTGACTTTTGCAGGTTTGCGGCCTGTTTGTAGGCTGATATCAATGGATGTCGTAAACCTGCAGTTCAGAAAACTGAATTGCAGGTTCTCATCCTGCTGACCAGCCACAGCAGGCCTGCAAACTGATATGAAAAAAATATATATATAAATAGGCGTCGATTATTTATAGAAAACCGTCAGCAAAGACATACAGCGTCGGTTATTTATAGATAACCGACGCCTGATGTGGCCAAAGCAGTCCTGGAAATGGCGTCGGATATTCGTATCGAACCGACGCCTATTTAAACAACCAGGCGTCAGTCGTTTGGTATATAACCGATGCTAAAAGGGTTCGCGCCACAGAAAACGGCGTCATCTAGGACACTTTATGCGTCGGTTATCATCTAAAGACCGACGCTACATGGAATATAGGTGTCGGTCTTTTAGTAAATCACCGACGCAGAAAGTGCCCTAGATGACGCCGTTTTCTGTGGCGCGAACCATTTTGGCATCAGTTGTCTACTAAAAGACCGACGCCTATAGGTTAGAAATGTTCGACCTTTAGCGGCGCCCACATAGGCGTCGGTCGTAAACCGACGCCAAATGGGGTTAAAAGACCGACGCCAAATGGGGTTTCTGTAGTAGTGATTGACTTTCTAAGACTTAAGTTGGATCTTCATTTACTGATGGATCCAAATCATGTCTCATGTGTGTAGATCGACCCTAAAAGTTAAATATATATATATATATATATTATCTTTCTATAATATTTACTAATTAATATAATATTTTATATGAAGAATAGGAGCACTTCATTTACCATTTTTTGGAGCATTTTCTGACACAATGCCTCCCTCCTATCCATCATATACCTCTTTCCAATATTTCTCTCCTAGTGACACAAAAACAAAATTGAGGTTGTATACGATAGATACATATCATTCATCATTAAAATTATACCAATGTCACTATTTTAGCTTTAGCATCAGCAAGTTCTTTGTTCTTGTCTTGAAGTTGTTGTTGAGGATCTGTCACAGTTGAATGTAGAGCTTGTTTGGCTTTCATGTTTTGCAAATCTCTACGAGACACTCCAGCTCCATATCCTCTTTCATACCCTCCATGATGCGGGCCATAAGTGCCATCCATAGAAGATCCAAATTCCAATGGGTCTTGTGTTTCGTCAACCCCTTTTTCCAAGCAAGCTTGAGCAACTTGCCTCTAATATACATAAAAAAGATGATAATATAGCAAGTAATTGAGAAAGACACTTAGTAAAAAATGTTATTTGTATCACTTACAAGTAAAGTCTTTGTCCTCTCATTCGGAGGGTTGTTATTCTGATCTAAATGAGCTCCAACATATGCTTTGTATTCTATAAACTTTTCTCCTTCTTCCTTCTAAACATTTTGTGGGTTGCATGGAAATCAGAATACATATATCCAAAGCTAAAAAGTAGCACCATAATAGAATATTAACAAGCGTTACCACTTTGTGTCGAAGGGTTGCTATTGAAATAGGCTCGCTGGTATATGTGGGTCCTGCAACACTTCGGCAATCCTTGTTTCTTACCACCAAAAGCTGAAATTGTTGAAATAGTAGTGAAATCCCAATATTACAATCAAGTTTAAATGTTTTATAGTGTAACACCATCTTAGTTTCATCTTTGTCCCAATATTTCAACAGTTCCGCCCATTGATCATCAGAAATCCTCTTGTCTGCACATGTTAGCAGTTGTTCCTCAAGTGGCTTATCGGCTTGATAATATTTCTTCTTCAAATTGTGCCTCCATGTCCTAATTTATCATTGAATTCTTGCCTTACACCATGAAAAATATCATCCATAAAATTACAAAGTCAAAATCGTCCTACACAGAAAATTAAATAATCGTATACTAGTGACATCAACTCAACATAAAATCATCAATTAATATTGATAATTATATATGTTGCATACCTTTAGAGAAGCCAATACATCTGTAAAACTTTTCTCATGTCTTTATCCCCAATTTTCAGCAATAGGAAAGTACTTTAGTTGTTGAGCATGTATGCCTAGCCATTCTCCTGGATTTGAAGATTCACCTCTGACGGGAACTCCCAATTCACTACAAACTTCACATTTCCATTTTTTACCTTTTGGGGGGGCAACATCTTTGTATGTCATGCATCCCCTTGTTTTTTTATTAGAAGTGGCTGAATCATTAACAAGTTTCAATTCCAAATCATAAATATACCAATATACATTCAAGTTAAATGCACTACCTTCTTCACATCTTGGTTCCTGTTGATCTACTTCATCATTTCTAACTTTTTCTTCAGCATGAAAATCATCTTCAAGATTGTCACCATCTTACATTCTTATGCACAGTTTGAAAATTATAAAAATGTATGAGATAAAAGATGTGTCATTTCATCCTAAAATGACAAGGCAATTGCCTAGTACGCAAAGGAACTAGGCACCCAAGAATCAACCACTCTCCATTGAAGACTAGTGGATCAAGGTGTGTCCCTTGATAACAATGTCCTAAGAATATTACATGTGAGCCTAATCACTAAGTTCCATGGATAGGCAATTCATTTTCATTTTCTTTTAATTGTGCCATAATATGATTGTCTCAACATTAGGTTATATGGACTTATTACACAACAAGAAATAGTTCCACAAAGATAATACCTGAAAAATGGATTTCTGAAGTACCATTAACATTCGAGTCATCATCAATATCTTAAAAAAAGTATTAAAATTTGTAATAAGTGATGGAATGAGAATGATAAAGAAAGTGGTTACACACAATTAGACACATACTCACCTAGATCTTCATGGTGGTGAGATTCATTTGTCTCATCATCGCTCATATTGAAACCTAAGGCATGTGCATTTATTTCTCCATATGCTTCAATATCTTTCAGAGTAATTAATACCCTCTTGTTGCGTTGCATATTTCCTATATAACCAAAAGGTTATCATTTGTTAAATACTTAGAAAAATATTGTGAAAAAGGTTGCCATCAAGTAAAATAAGTAAAAATTATGATAATATACAGAACCTACATGGTTGAAATAACAAAAGAATATGTTGATATATGTGTGTGTCAAGGAGGCCAGGTGGTTGGGTGCATTTATAATTAACATACCAAAATATCACTCCTTAAAGAATCTGAGCTGCATTGAACAAAGTTTGCCTTTTGTTTTATGTTTATATTTGTGTTTATAATGTTTGAGGTTGATTTTCCATGCATAGAGTTACCTTACACATTCACAAAGTACATTAGTTGAAAAAAATCACTTATAAAAATGCATAAAATGTAAGGAGTAGCACATCATATTTATTATCATACTACAGAAAGCTTCCTTATAGATATGACATTACCTACCGCATCAAAATTACATTGAAGAGACTTTGTTTTCTGATTTAGATGAACCTTTTTCTTTGCAGCATTTGATGCAGATTTTCCATGCATAGATTTACCTAAACAATCGATAATTCATATTAACAAAAAATAGAATGAGTGTGTGTGTGTTTGTAACTAAAATACCTGAGATTTTAGTCCTTGGAATTGGATCACGGTCTAAGACATCAAAATCAGATTGAACATATTTTTTCTTCCCATTTAGAGGAGTATTTGTCTTGGCACTATTAATGGAAGCTTTCCCAAGAACAAACTTACCTAGAGAAATGAAATGATGCACAATAAAAGAAGGAAATAATTCTATAAAACAAAATGAGGGAGGGTGTATTTTTACTAAAAAATACCTAAAACTTTAGTTCTTGTCAATGCACCATGGCCGGAGACATCATAAGCAGACTTCAAATTTTTGTTTAGATGCATCTTTGTCTTTACAACATTTGAGTTAGATTTTTTCTTTGCATTTAGACAAGTGTCTTTCTTGGCACTATTTAAGATAGATTTCATATGCGTAGAGTTACCTAAACACATCAAATCATGGACATAAATAGAAGGAAATTAATTCTATAAAACATAGATTAGAATGGAAGGGTGGGTGGTAGTTATAATTAATATACCTATCAATTCAGTACTTTGAGATGAACCATGAACTAATGCATCAACATCACCTTGAATAGACTTCATTTTTTGATTGAGGTGCATCTTTATATTGGGGTTAGTTGAGGCTGATTTTTGCATACACAGACTTATCTAAACATATTCAATAATACATAATAATATAAGGAAATGAGTTATTGAAAACACACAATAGACTAGTGCACTATTAAATACAACAATTGTGAACTTTTTTCAATGCATTGGCAATTGGCATTTCATCATTCAAAATGTTAGAGCTTGTTTTCATCTTTGTTCCTAAATAATTAATATAGAAATTAAATGTAGTGATAGCAAATAGAAGTACATATATTTGCAATATATATATATGAATGTTTTACTTGACTTTAACTCGCTCAATCGCTGCTCAAAAGGATCCTTATTGAAGGGAGCAGATGCAGCTGTCATTTTGGCTTTCAGAATTCCATTTGTGGTTTGGAGAAATGATGAAAGATTCTCTGTTGCATATAGTAACAACATAGAGAGCATGGGAAAGGATAACCCATTAATATTATTATTTTTTTACACATGATAGGGAATATTCACTAAGAACAACTTGTTAGAAAAAAGAGGGGCAATTCGAGGAAACTCAATCAAAATCAGTACATTTCAAATTTGATTTATACATGTGCTTGATTCAACACACATGTTAGATTGTACTTTCCTTTTACTTCCACTGGCCATCCCAAGATCCAAAGCTGATAACAATAATGGCATTAAACAATGTATGGAAAAGAAAGAAAAGGGAACAAGGAAATCATTATAAGATAAACAAAAAAACCTTGTTTCCGTATTGTAGCCTCATCATCATTGTATTCAACTTCTATGATTTTATGAACAGACTTATACATCGCCTTCGGAGGCATGTCCCTACAAAGAATGTATAAAGCAATCAAATATCATATGAATATATGAAATATAAATTCAACAATCCTAAAAAAGATAATAAAAATTTATCATGCAATTCTTCAATTAATATTACCTCTATTCCCTTCCTGTTTTTAGGTTGTAGAATTTCTTTGACTACATTTTCAGACACTTTTACTTTTCTAGGTATATCATACCTAGTCCATGTTACATCATGGAAATCATAAAACCCACAATGAAGTAATGGTTCGTGACCTCTAGCCATGTGTTCATTTCTTTGTTCAACTGTCTGCTCATCTTCATTATAAACATTTCTAGGTTTCCAGTGACATACATCACTCCAATTTCCATCTATAGGATCCACCGAGTAAAACACTTGTTCAGCATGTTGTGGGTAAATAAAGGGCTCATCTTTAAAGCTTCTCTTACTGGTGTCAACATATGCAATGTTAAAGTCATCAACTGAAAACCCTTCCTCGTCAATACTATACCATGAGCATTTGCAAAGATAATAAGGATCCATCCTATGGTAGTCAATCTCAAAAATGTCATCTAAAAACCCATAGTATACTTCACCATTGAGACCATATGTGGCAATGCCACTATTTTATGTGGAACGTTTAATGTCTACATCTTGACAATCAAACATGTAACCATTCAAAAAATAACTTTTGTATGAATAAACACCTATTTTAGGTGGTCGAGACAGATATTGGATAGGTGTAGGAAGTTCATCAAAAAATTTTAAAGAAGCAACCTGGAAGAAGAAGAAGAGGATATAAAATATTATGAGTAATGAAAGCAATAATATTACATTGAATTGAGGAAATGAATTTTCTTACATGATCTTCAAACCAGTTTACAAATGTTTTGTGGTGTTGTAACTATAATGTGAATTCATCCCAATCAGGGTGTTTCCATCTCAAATAATCATTATGTGTCATGTTTATATATGTGAAATCAGATTTGGTTTCTTAAAAGTAGCATTTAACCAAAATTTAGTTAACCAAATACATACTTGACATAAGGTTGAACTTCGTCGATATTAAGAAAGATGAAACATTGAGCTTGATGCAATTTCTCATGTGTAATGGTAACAAGAGAAGATGCACCAAGTAGACCATCTTGGTACCTTACAGGTTTGTGTGGTTTAGTTTCCACATCATGCAGGTACCTATCATAGAATATGCTTGCTTCCTCGACTAAGTATCCCTCAGCAATTGAGCCTTCTGGTCTACTCTTATTCTGAATATAGTTTTTCAATGTGTAGAGATATCTTTCAATTGGATACATCCATCTAAATTGAACCAGACCGGCAAGTTTCGCCTCAGTGGCAAGATGTACAGCTAAATGGACCATAACATCAAAAAATGTAGGAGGAAAAATCCTTTCCAATGTGCACATTCTCATAAGAAATTTTTTTCTAACTCCTTCATTTTCTCAATAGTTATGACCTTTGCACACAACTCCTTGAAGTAAACACAAAATTCAGTTATTACTTTTCTCACAGGCTTTGACAATGCGTTTACTATAGCTTTAGGAAGGAGACTATGTAGCAATATATGGTGATCATGACTCTTCATACCCATTAACTTCTTTTCTTCAAGTTGAACCATATGAGAGAAATCGGAAGAAAATCCTTCTGGAAGTTTGATGTCCTTCAAAATAGACAATAGGTTATCCTTTTCTTCATCGAACAAGCTATAAATTGCATGATGAAGTTCCCTGGTATTTTGAGATTTGGAAATTCTAGGCCACAATGATTTTCATATCTTCATGTGTTGCATATCTAATCTAGCTTTAATATTGTCCTTGTTACTACCATCTTTCTGTAGTATCCAACCCAAAATATTTTCACTTATGTTTTTCTCAATATGAATCACATCTAGATTTTGTCATACCAACAATGTGCTACAGTAAGGAAGCTAAAAAAACACTTTTCTTTTTCCATCCTTCAAGTAATCCAAGTCGGCCTCGAGAGTCATTATTAGGAAACTTTCCAAATACAATGTTATCATAATCTTTCCATAAATGTTGAATTTGTTCCCCATCTAAAGGGTGAGGAGGAGGTTCTTTTTCCTCATCACCATTGAAACTTCTTTTGTCAACACACCATGAGTGATACATAGGTAGAAAACGACGATGCCTTAGATACACACACTTTTGACTATATGGGAGATAACTGGACCCATGATCAACATGACAATAAGGGCATGCCTTGTAACCTTTAGTGCTCCAACTAGACAACATGCTATATGCTGGAAAATCACTAATGGTCCACAAAAGCATTGCCCTGGTACAAAATACCTCTCCTATATTCACATCAAAGGTGTTAATATCATCCCACAACATCTTCAATTAATTAATTAATGGTTGGAGATACACATCTATATCGTTTCCAGGTGATTTAGGACCATCGATAAGAAGTGACAACTTTAAAAATGATTGATGCATAGCAAGCCATGGGGGAAGATTGTAGCGCATTAAGATTACAGGCCATATGCTTCTGCTACTTCCCATTGCAATATTGAAAGGACTAAATCCATCGGTTACTAAGCCAAGTCGGACATTGCGTGGCTCATTGCTAAATGATGGATTTTAGTGTCAAAATCCTTACAAGACTCAGAATCTCTAGGATGTGCCATTTCACCATCCTTACCTATCGGGCTAGTGGAGTGCCAAATCATCATAGGAGTAGTCTTACTAGAATTATATAATCTTTTAAGTCTAGGAGTTAAGCGAAAGTATCAAAGCAATTTTTGTGGCATCCTTTTCCTGAGCTTTATCGTTCTTTCCTTATAAGTATCATTCCACTTGGAAGTATTACACTTTGGGCACCTATCCAAGTCTAGGTATTCACCTATAAATAATATGCAATCATTGGGACATGCGTGGATAACCTGATAATCCAATCCCAAAGAAGACATGAGCTTTCTACATTCATACCATTTTATTGGCAGCTTATGTCCCTTAGGCAGTACTTGATTTAGAAGTTCCAAATAATCTAATATTGCCTTATTGCTAATTTTATTCAAGCACTTGTGTCTAAATAGGTGAACAATAAATTATAGTTTAGAATATTTATCACAACCCGAATATAGTGGCTAACAAGCATCTTTCAATAGTTCATGAAATTTATTATCATCATGTAAAGAATATTCATTACCATTATCAACATCATCTTCGGTAATTTCTACATGATCATAGCAAGTATCATTAATCAATCCCACTCTATCATCAAAAGGTTTATCAAAATGTTGGTTGAAAAAGTTATCTTGGTTTTCATCGTGATACACCCAATTAGTGTAGGTTGGTAGAAATCCATACTTGATAACATGCCATTGAATTGTTTTTCTATCATAGAAAAATTTGTTCTCACACTTCACACATGGGCAATTCACCTCACCGTGATTCCTAAAAGCCAAATCCAAAAAGGAATTAAATCCTATCAGGAAAGCACTTTTGCAATGGTCATCTTTAGATTTTCCTCTACTCATCCAATTTTTATCCATGTCTCCTAAAAAAATCATGTAATATCATTTAAATATAGTAGTAAGTCTACCATATCTGATATAAAATAATAAATTCATACATGATATAGATTAAAAGTCAAAGTAAATATAGTGATATATACAATCTAAAAGGTCATTCTAGGAAATACACACTATGAGTCAAATATATAGTGATATATACAATCTAAAAAGGCCAGTCTAGGAAATACACACTACTAGTCAAATCTGGCTTTCTAAGTTGAGTAAATCGTCCTTGTATTAAATTGTAATTTCCTCATGTATTGACTTATGATAAAGCACCACTATTTTAATGTGTTCAATGCTAAGGTCACAATAAAAATTATTTGCACATAAAAAATCATTTGTAAAATTAAGGTCATTAGATTTAGTCAGACCCAAACATAACTAAATTTGAACTGAAAAAATAACTCAACCAAAAAAGTGACTTATATGGGCCCTCAAAGGTCCTGGGCGTACATGTAGGTTACAAAAGCCTTCGCAACCCATATTTGGTACCATATTCTAATAATGATAGTAAAATTTCAATGCTAAGGTCACAATAAAAATTATTTACTCATAAAAATCCACTGTAAATTTAAGGTCATTAGATTTAGTTCATACTATTTAAAAATTATTTTTTTCTTTATTACTTTGACATCCAGAGTTTCAGTGGTACATATCTTCTAGTTTTTCTATCATTGTGCAAAATGGAAAAGAAAACATTGTCTCTTTCTTTGTCCATTAAATGCATCAAAACTACAACCACATTAACTCTTAAAGTTAAGAAAATTGAAGAGAAAGAAGGATGAGAGTGAGATTTTTAAGAAATAGACATACCATTGAGGATATATCTATTATTGTTGGATCCATAATATGAATTATGGTCAAACTGTCTGATTTAATCCAAATGAGGTCAAATTAGGGTAAATTAGGTCTGATTTGGGGGAAAACATGCCTGATTTGTGGGGAATAAGTCTAATTTAGGGGAATTAGGTCTGATTTGGCCATGTAAGGCCTTACTTAGATCATTATAGGTAAATTAGGGCTCGTACAGTTTGACTGGGTCATATTATAATTTATTCGATTTGATTTGAAGCCAAATTATGTCAAACTTAAGAAGATTATGTCAATTTTGGACCTTATCGAGTCAAACTTTGGCACATTGGGTACAATTTGGAGGAAATATATTTGGTGGGGGTTGGATCTAATTAGGATAAATTGTGGCTCGTTTAAGTTAATATAGGATATATTAAGGGGAAGTGAGGTTTGGTTAGGTCATGTAATACATAAAGTGGGTCATGTAATACATAAAGTAGGTTGCAATTGGCACATCTATCCTTATATCTAAACAAATATATTGACTTTATTAATAGGTTGCACTTGGCACATCTATCTTGATAATTCATAGGTCAAAAAAGGCCCAACTTGGGCAAATTCAATTTCATTTGTGCAAGACATGTTTCAAGTTGTTATTTGGGATTTAGGCCAAGTTATATAACACCTACACTACAAACTCCAGGCTCCCTCCTAGACATCCCTTGGGAGGAAAGGTGTGCAAGACAAATATGTTGAATTGTTCTAAATTAGCCTTTAATAGCCCAAAAAATACCTACTTTATCCTAATCAGGCCACAAGTAGGTCTATTTGGACCCAAACACACCTAATTTTGAACTAAAAATAATAATTCAACTCATAACTTTTATGGCCCCTTCTCATATACCTACCCTAGGATCTATGTTTCCTACAAATGGTGGAAGTCCTTTTCTAGGAACATTTTCATAGCCATCCTGGCATGTAGCAAGCATGATAGTTAATTCAATCCAACTAATCCTAGGGACATGCTAGTAACTCCCTGGACATACATCGGCCATTACTCATTGAAATGTAATATTTTCTCCTAAAGTAGAGAGAATTATCTTTCATAGACAATTACTTATTGGTAAGGTCCATCATAGGTTGCACTTAGCACATCTATCCTAATTTCTAGAAAAAAATAAAAATGACAGACATTTATAGTGAATAGTTATTTAATCTGTATTATCCATTACTTTTTTCTATTTTTACCACCATTTTTGTCCTTATAATTGGCCTAAAATGTGGCCCATTTCGTTTAGAAAACCAAATGTCACCCCACCCAAGTCAATCTATTGCATTTCCTTCTGTGATCCTCTTCCCCTTCATCCTCTCCCTTACACCTCATCCTCCTACTAGTGTAATATTCACCACTCCTCTTCATTACCAAGGACAATAGATATTGTAGCAGTAACTTATCTGTTTCTAGTTTATTTAAACTTGAGTAATGAAGGATGTAGCCACTATCTTGAATCTACAAGTGGAGAGAAAAGTGAATGGATCGCATTATAATTTCCCTGAAAAAGGCCTAGAATTACACTAGCTTCTGCCTAGGCCCCTGGGGATGCCTAGCCTATATAACCTTGATATAAATAACAATTTGATAGAAAAAAGATTGAATGTGGTGAAATAAACAATAACATCAGATAGGACCAATATGGTATTTTTTTTAAATGAGATAACATGGCAAATCTATTTGTATATGCAAATTAAATGGATATGGTAGGGCACAATGAACATAGGGATAGAAGGAAGAAGATTATATTTTCCTCATTGGGTCAACAAAATAATGGGTGCTTATTATACTAACATAGTGCATACATGTGTAAATATAGTTTTTCATTGTGATGATAAAGAATCAGTTCTAGTTCTAGACGGTAGTTGGATCTTGTCAAGTGTATATCAATTTGATTTGTAGCGAGAGTAATATTCTAATTGATTTGAATTTTTATTTTGGGTTATGTAGCTATGTATATTCTTGGAGAGGTTGTACATCTCAACTGTATAACCATTTTGATTCTAGTATATTAATATATACAAATAATACAATAATAAGAAATATATAGAAAGCACTACTAATATTTTTTATAACAAAACAAGATAACTCCTAAGCATACCAAATCACATACAAAATAAGATGGAAACATTGTTTACTTGTTCTCTTTTTGAAAATTTAGCCCCTAACCTTCAGTTCTTTTTCTTCATTGACCCAATCCTGCAAAGTATGAAAGAAAATAAATATTTTCATTTAGAATAAATATACAAATTAAAGCATATCATTGTATATGTGATAATCAGAATCTGAGACATAAATACATTACCTTCATGTTATCTAGTGTATTCGATATTGTATTAGCACCATAAATGTCAGATATTCAGGAGTTCCTAAACAATATATCAAAATTGTCATTTGATATAAGAGAAGGTCACCTAAATTTATACATAGAGGATAGAGATAAAATACATGTTAGATGAAATATATTACAAATGATAATTTATAATGAACTCCTGATATATAAGAAACTAGTTATCACACTCTAAATTTAGACGTATTTATAGAAACCACATGAGTTTAAAACTAAATTATCAAGCAGTACTTAACTTTCAACATATGACATTGCTATAAAATTTGAGTGATGAATCAAAATTGAAATATAACAAAATACCAATGATAATGTTATGGATATACTCTGCAGCTCAAGGGAAAGAGGGTTGGCCTCATGATGGAAGCAAATTTAGGTTCAAGAATAGGAGGACGTAGAGATCCATGAAATAAGTCATATTTTTAGTGTGAATCAGATTTCTTATTGCAAGCCAGATCATGTAGAATAGGAGAAATACTATACATCTTACCTGGAATAAATCATAATCCACAATCAAAGGAGAAATGTAACCTTTAGTATTCTCCACCCTAGCTAGAATTTGCTAGAAGTAGTCAGATCACAAATCACTTGGAATGAAGGAGAACATGACATAACTAACATAGGACACATATTACTTGGAATATAGAAAAACCCGTAGCCACAACAGAAATTGTTCAGTGTCGTGAGTTGCATTCTTCCTCCCTAGCCAGACTTTGCTTGAGATCTTTCGCCGACTTCAGTGCCACAATTGTCAAACTAAGGATAACATTGTGAGAATACAAAGGATATAATAGTGGTGGAAATGGATGGTCACGCGTATTAAAGAAAATGGGAACCAAATATGTATACCATATAGTGAGATGTTCATGTAAGGTGTCGAACAAATTGGGAAGAGGGGTGATACGGAGCAGGGGTGACCAAGCGGGATGGGAGGGCGACGTGGTGGTACAAGTTTAGAGGAAGCTACCCTTGCGAAAGAACCATTTGAATTCACACTTGAAATCAGATAACCAAAATAAAGAAGGATCATATTTGGCATAACTCTAAGCATATTAAGACTTGAATTATGCGATTATTTTTCTTAACACTCAGACTTACTATATGTTTACAAATACATGAAATGTTTTTTGAAGGTTAATACATAAAATATTTTATTTTGTTGAAGATGGTCATAAGATTGTTGTACTACAATCAATGGGTAAGTTGTGGAAAGGCTGGATGATGAGACTCACCAAAAACTGTCAACCCCAACTTCACAGAATATGGAAGGATCCATGTTATATACACCACTACCTTGAAGCAAATGTAGCTTTTCGGTAACAAAAATCCTACTTATAATTCATTTAAGTTTTTTTTTCTGAAGGCTTTGTCACTTAATATGATTGTTTCAAAGAAAAAATAATAAATGTGTTGTATTTAATACGCCCCTAGAATTTTGGCATGATATAGAGTTGTGTTGAACCCAAATTGGATCATGCTATATACCCTTAGTTTGATGACGAGACCTTAAGTGGTCACCATGGAGGATCATCACTGAATTTTTAACATAGTATGGTCAAAGGTTGGTTATATTTTCAATAGTCTGAGATAATAGGTTGAGGATAACCAATCCCAACATCCAGTATAATAGTCATGTTGAAGTGTGATTAAGCACTTACATAAACATAATAAATGAGCAGTATTATTTTTTTATTTTTAATATTGAATCATTATATGTGAATGATAAGCGATGAGTAAAACCGTGAATTAAGTACTTACTGAAGTTAGCACAAAAACGAAACTAGCAAACTATTACATGTTAGTATCATGATCCGAAATTAATTTACATAATGTCAACTCTATTATTGTTCTCTCTCTCTCTCTCTCTATATATATATATATATATATCTCATTTGTACAATAAACTTAAAATCTCTTTTTCTTCTCTCTCTTTCTATCTCTCATTTCTAGGATCTAAGAATAATAAGAGAGTACTAAAGGGTAACTATTCTATTGTTCCTATAAAGACCTCAACTACTTAAAAAAACATTATAGTTGTAATTTGATGCAAGATAGTTGACACTAAAATTTATACTAGTGGTCAAATATATCTAGATAGACATTTTTCCTTTAAAACCACAACACGTCCATGGTAGTATTTAATGGTTTATACAAAACATTATACATGAGAACCTTTCGAATGATCTGTGACTAGTTTCACAACTATTGTGGCCAATAAGGAACATCACTTTGTGACAACACCATGTTATTGCCTTCACGTTAGATTTTTATCTAATCCCCCACATACTCTCTTCTATGAACGTTGAATCAAATGTTGCCTTCATTGGCAATATGTGAAGCATGATTATATATAGTAGAACAAAATAATGAACATGAATAAATTCATGGGTATAAAAACACTGACTACTTGTTTATAGGAAAATAAATGCATGGATACAATGTGATGTAGTAAATATTAGTCTACCTAATATTAATAAGACACAATCCTAACAGTCTACATATATAATCGAGCTTGTAGAAAATATATGGTGTATATAGTGACAACGTCACACTCGACTAAGATAAGATGGAAATAATAAAAGACACAATAATACTTGACATTGAGTGTCTGCTTGTGTTTAGAACTTGACCAGCGTCTACTCGATGCTTTAGACTTATTTATTTTTCTAATCGTAATATAAAGCAAAGTAATAGCAAGATACATTAATAGTTATCGCCGTGGTTGAGGTGAATTACACCTGATTTAGGAGTCTTCGATAATCTTGGATTAACTTTTCTCAAACTAACTGACTCTTGGTAGAGAGACGGTGAAATATTATTTGTAGAGGACAACACATTCATGGGTAGTGGAATTTACAGGATTTTAATATTGGGTGATGCCACCGTCTAACAACCTCCAGGTCTCATAAGTTGTGTTCGTCAATAAGTATCCTTAACAGGCAATTTTACCTCAAGAAATCATGTTGTGAGGCCAAAATACATATAACCATGCAATTTACTATCATTTGTAATGCCTCTATTGTTGTCCGTCATTATCATATATCTAGATAGGCATTTCCTTTAAAACCACAACATGTCCATGGTAGTATTTAATGGTTTATACAAAACTTTATACATGAGAACCTTTCTGATGATCTGCGATTAGTTTCACAACTATTGTGGCCAATAAGGAACATCACTCTGTGACAACACCATGTTATTGCCTTTACGATAGATTTCTAGCTAATCCTCCTCATACTCTCTTCAATGACCGTTGAATCAAATGTTGCCTTTATTGGCAATATGCAAAGCATGATTATATAGTAGAACAAAATAATGGGCATGAATAAATTCTTGGGTACAAAAACACCGACTAATTGTTTATAGGAAAATAAATTCATGGATACAATGCGATGTAGAAAATATTCATCTACTTAATATTAATAAGACAAAATCCTAACAGTCTACATATATAATCGACCCTATAGAAAACATTGAGTGACTGCTTGTGTTTAGAACTTGACCAACGTCTACTCGATACTTTTAGACTTATTTATTTTTCTAATCATAATATAAAGCAAAGCATTAGCAAGATACATTAAGGGTCTGTTATGTGAACATTTTTTAGAACTCAAGAAGAGGTTACATCTTTTCTGGATTGTGAGGGAAGTAGTAATCATTTTTTATCTATTGTCACTGTCATATCTTCTACAATTTTCCTATTGGTATGTCTGTTTGTAGCCATATACATGACTGAAAGAAAAAAAGTATCTATGGTGTCAAGAATTACCAAATCGATGTTTCAAACTTTTGAAGATGGGGTGCATGATTGGGAGAGGAAGATGGAGTTGATGTCACCCTTTTCACACTCTGGGAGACATGCGCGGCGTGGGAATCACAGGGTAGGGGAGGGGAAATGCAGGCGGATGTTTGGGAAGGCGCGGGAGACGCGGCAGGGACATCTGGAATTTTTTTGGGCTGACCGGGTTTCCTGTGTGTTACTATGGGAAACATAAGCAGTCTCTCTTGGGTACATGATTTGCTCATGTCACCAGTCTCTCTTGGGTAACTAATATTTTTAAGCCAACAATGATTTTTTATTATACTATGGGTATCTTTGATCCTTCTCTATTAAATATTTTTTTCATCAAATAAAATAAATAAAAGCAATATGTTATCACATACATGCTATCCCTAATTATCTAGGATAGTCTCTCCATGAACCTCCCAGAATAGTCAACTACAACTAATTCTCTTTCAACATTATTAGTTTCTTTGTTCTAATTAAAAAAGAATATAAATGTATGTGATAATATTCACTGTGAAGATATTTAATTGGGAGTTTAATGTTATGCTATTTGATTATATGACAAATAAAAGGAAAGAGTATATGGATGGGTGAAATATGGAAATAATTATATTATAACATTTAATAGAAAGATTTATATTGCGTGTGGTGAAGGCATTTTGTAAAAAAAAAATGTACGGTTGATTGTGATCTCGTAAAAAATGACAGAACAATAGATATTGTGGTGGAGTTGGAGTAATAAATGTCAAAAAAGAAGAGAATGTGACCAAGTCAAAGATGATTGGGGAAACTTTTTTCTACCACAAGTCTTCATGTATATTTTGACTTGTAATCATGTTACCTTGTATTCTCTCTCTTTTCTAAACCAATTAGAATTCATTAAAATTAGAAACTCACTATTATCTTTCAAAAATTTCTCGTCGAGTTATATCTTAATTTCTTTCCATTTTAAGAACAAATATACACGTTCCTTCATTTATCTATATATATATATTCAAATTCTGATAAAAAAATAATTAAATAAGATGTAGTAAATGATATACTCATGTCACCCAGTCAACTACAACTAATTGTCTTTCCACATTAATAATTTCCTTGTTTTCATTACAAAATAATATAAACGCATGTGATAATATCTACTATAGAGATATTTAATTTGGAATTTAATGTTATGCTAGCTTATAATATGTCACATAAAAGGGAAGAATTTATGGATGGTGAAATATGGTAAGAATTATATTAAAACATTTAATGGAAAGATTTATATTGTGGGTGGTGAAGGTATTTTTGTAAAATATTTTGTACGGTTAATTGTGATTCCTTCAAAAAAATAACAGAATAATAGATAGTGTGGTGGAGTTCGAGTAAGAAATGTAAAAAAAAAGAGAATGTGATGGATTAACGAGATATAATTAAAAAAGGTGATTGGTTGGCAAGATGAATAGCCAACAATAGTTGTTTCAATATTGTGTAGGAGTTGTGGTCACATTTGTTTTATGAAAACAAACTATCTCATGCTCATTACACAATGACTCCACTCTGATATATCTTTTTTACTTAAATAAAAAGAGATCATACAAGGAAACAATATAAATCCATGTTAATACTAACTCCTCTCTCTTATCTATTCCTTCATATCTCGATAACTTTTCTCCAACAAAATTTTTACTCTCTCCAATCATTTTTATCTCATCACTCACCTGTCTATATTGTTATCCATTTTCCTTCACTCATTCTTTTTCCACTCTTTCCTTCTTTAAAGTCCTTCTTCTGTACTACTTCTTTCTCGCCTCTTCTACTCACAACCTTCCTAATTCTCACTATTTTCATGTTTTATATATGTGACCAGGTCAAAGATAACAGGGGAAGTTATAAACTTACAATTATCTCTCTACAAATTTCCTCACTGAGATACATCTTTCTTTGTTTCTTTTTAAGAACAAATACACATGTTTGTTCATTTATCTACATATTCATATTCAAAATCTAACAAAAAATTTAATGAAGTAAAATATACTAAGGCTGCTTTTGGTGAATCATGGTGATAGGAAATGATGGTGAAGCAAAGATTTGGTGTGGTATGCATGGTGATAGTGATAGGGAATGTTTTCGTGCGGAGTCCATGGTGAATTTTGGTTTATTTTTGTCCCCTTGGAAAAGCATGGTGAATCATGGTGAAATTTTTTATTTTTATGTCTCCATTAATATATGTATATATGTACAAGGAAAATCATATTATATTTTTCCTTCCCTCCCCATGCTACATGTTTTCCTTCAAGATTTTTTTCCTGCCAACATATTTTGACTTCCAGCCAAAACTTATTTTGCTCTAAATATTATTTCCCGCCTCATCTTTTTCCTCCAACAAACATTTTTTCTCTAAGACAATATTTCTCGCCACACATTTTTCCCTTCAAGCTAAAGTTCCCACTAATTTTTTTTTTGCAAGACAAAATTTTTCTTCTAAAATTTTTTCCCTTCAAGAAAAAGTTTCCGTAACAGAGGCTAAATGATTTTCTCATGTCACTAGTTTCTCTGGGGTAATATTTTGAAGGCAACGATAATTTTACACCACGACAAATTTATACCACGAAAAAATTGTACTACTTGGATAACAAAAAATTTAAGTAGAGACAAAAAAATAGGATTAACAAAAACTTTGACTAGAGATTGCAAAACATTTTCAAGGAATAACAAGAAAATTTACTAGGGATAACATGCTTTATTTATAGAGATAACAACTAATTATATATGTATATATATATATATATTACTGAGATACCAATAAATTTGACTAGAGATAACAGTAAATTTAGTAAGAAAAAAAAGTTTGTTATGGACAACAAAAGAATTCTTTAGAGATAGAAATTAATTTAAAAAAATGTATATACTACTTGGATAACACAAAATTTGACTAGAGATAACAAAACAATTTCTAGGGGTAATAAGAAAATTTGCTAGGGGGAACAAATTATACATATTATATTTAAGACCGGGGATTTAACTAAAAATTTATGTGCCTTTGACTGACTTTCATATTATTTTGTTTAGATCCCTATAACATAGGAATGAAGTATGTGAGGGGGAAATCACTTTTTCTACCATTTCAACTTCTACACTTGGGTCCCTAACAAGACAAACAATCTCTAAAGATAAAGTTTCCAAAGTGTATGTCATCTATGCTACACAGGATTATACAGACTATATGTGATTTACACATATATAGAAAAGAAAAGAAATAAAATGTATGTCGTTCACTAAATCACAAATCATCATTTCTTTGAACGTAAATTGAGTTGATAATCTTTTTCCTCAATAATCCATTGGATGAGAGTGAGAATTTGAAATTAAATAGAACACAATTTCTTAGGTTGGAAATGTACATAACAAAACAATGAATTAGTATATACCTTTTTAGATAGGAGCCATAAAACAAATAATTTTATTAATATATCCCCACAAAATGCATTTGGGAGGATCCATGGCCCATATTGTGATAGTATCCTGTCACAGCAAGTCTCTTGAAATGCATTTATGAGGAGATGTGGCCCATATCATGATAGTGTCATCTCACAGCAAGTCCCTAAAAATTGTCACTTGTTGGACTTATACAAAATTCATGGACAAATGTTTATGAAAATCTAGATCTAATTGAATAGGTAGATCTGATGTAGAATGTCACGACCGATACACCCCATGTGGTTCATGTCGAAACACTACTCATATTAGGGTTGAAACCGTGAATGGTTAAGGTTGAATCACCTTGAAGTGTGGAGGTCGAAACACTTTGGTTGGAGGTCGAGACACTCATATCTTATGAGGTCAATACACCTAGAATGGTTGAGGTCGATACATCATCATGATCTAGGGTCAAAGCACCAAGTGTTGTGATCATGACAGATGTTGTGTGTCTAGGTCGCTACACTTTATGGTGATGGATCGATACACTTACATTCATACATGTATAGATGATCAATACATAGTGTAGTGATCTATATAAGTTCATGTGACTTTGAGCAGTTAATCATTAATCACAATGCTTGAGTTCAAGATTTTATGATATGGGATGGCCCTCACATGCATTTGGGAGAAGCCACATCCAATATCATGATAGTGTCTTGTCACAACAAATCCCTAAAAATACATTTGGGAGGAACCATGACCTATATCATGACAATGTCCTCTCACAACATGTCCTTGAAAATGAATGTGTGAGGAGATAGGGCCCATATAATGACAATGTCCTCTCACAGTGACTCCCTAAAAAACACTTGGGATGAGCCATAACCAATATCATGATAGTATTCTCTCATAGCATGTCCCTAAAAATGATTTTGTGACGAGACAGGTCCATATCATGATGGTGTCCTCTCAGAACAAGCACCTAAAAATGCATTTGAGAGGATCTACATCCCATATCATGAGAATATCCTCTCATAGCATGTGACTAGAAGTGTATTTGGGAGGATCTATGACCAATATCATGACATTGTGCTCTCACAACAAGTCCCTAAAAATAATACTTTGAGGAGCCAGGACCCATATCATGATGGTGTCCTCTCACAACAAGTCCCTAAATATGCTTTTGGGAGGAAATATGGGCAATATCATGATGGTGTCCTCTCATATCAAGTCTCTACAAATGCATTTGGGAGGAATCACATTCCATATCATGATAATGTCCTCTGTTAAGAAGTCACATGGAATGCATTTGGGAGGAAAGATTTCCCATATCATGACAATGTCCTCTCATAACAAGTCCATAGAAATACATTTAATAGGATACACGACCCATATCATGACAGCATTCTCTCACGACATGTCCCTCAAAATGAATTTGTGAGGATCCATGGCCTACATCATTATGATGTCCTCTCACGGAAAGTCCTTGAAAATGCATTTAGGAGGAGCCATATCTCATATCATGACTATGTCCTCTCACAACAAGTCCTTGTAAATACATTTGGGAGGAGCCACAACTAATATCATGATAATGTCCTCTCATAGAAAGTCCCTAGAAATAAAATTTTGAGGAGCCCTGGCCCATATCATGATGGTATGCTCACACAACAAGTCCCTGAATATATTTTTGGGAGGAGACATGGCCCATATAATGACAATGTCCTCTCGCAACAATTCTCGCGAAATGTATTGGGAGGTTTCAGGGCCCGTGTCATGACTATGTCCTCTCACAACATGTCCTTGAAAATGAATTTGTGAGGAGCTAGGCCCCATAGCATGACAATTTCCTCTCACAGTAAGACCATAAAAGTGCATTTTGGAGGATCCACATCCCATATAATGACAATATCATCTCACAACAAGTCTCTAAAAATTCATTTGGGAGGAGCCACGACCAATATCATGGTAGTGTCCTCTCATAGGATGTCCTTGGAAATGATATTGTGAGGAGACATGTCTGTATCATTATGGTGTCCTATCACAACAAGTACTTGAAAATGCAATTGAGAGGAGCTACATCCCATTTCATGAGAATGTCCTCTTACATCATAACACTGGAAGTGCATTTGGGAGCATCTGTGCCCAATATCATGACAGTGTGCTCTCACATCAAGCCCCTGAATAAATTTGTGAGGAGCCAGGGTCCATACCATGATGGCGTCCTCTCAGAACAAGTTGCTAAATATGCTTTTGGGATAAATCAGTGCTTGTATCATGATGGTGTCCGCTCACACCAAGTCTCTAAAAATGCATTTGAAAGGTGCCACATCCTATATCATGACAATATAGTCTCCCAAGAAGTCACTGGAAATGCTTTTAGGAGGAGTCATATTCCATATCATGACAATATCCTCTCACAACAAGTCCCTGAAAACACATTTGGGAGGAGCCACGACTAATATCATGACGGTGTCCTATCACAACAAGTCCCTAGAAATAGATTTGTGAGGAACCAGGGCCCATATAATAACGGTGTACTCTCACAACAAGTCCTTGAATATACTTTTGAGAGGAGAGAAGGCCCATATCTTGACAATTTTCTTTCACAATATGTCCTTGAAAATTAATTTGTGAGAAGCTAGGGCCCATATCATGATGGTGTCCTCTCATAGGAAGACCCTAAAAATGCATTTCAGAGGACCCACATCACATATCATGGCAATGTCCTCTCACAACAAATCCCTAAAAATACATTTTGGAGGAGCCACAACTAATATCATGACAGTGTCCTCTCATGGCATGTCCCTGGAAATAATTTTGTGAGGATACATGTCCATATCTTGATTGTTTCCTCTCATAGAAAGCACCTGAAAATGCATTTGAGAGGAGATACATCCCATATCATGAGAATTTCCTCTCACAACATGTCATTGGAATTGCATTGGGAGGATGAGTGACCAATATCATGATAGTGTGCTCTCACAGTAAGTCCCTAAAAATAAATTTGTGAGGAGCCAGTGCCCATATCATGATGGTGTCGTCTCACAGCATGTCGCTAAATATACTTTTGGGAGGAACCAAGGCCCATATCATGATGGAAACTCTCACATCATGTCTTTGAAAATGAATTTGAGAGGAGCCACAACCCATATCATGACAATATCCTCTCCTAAAAAGTCACTAGAAATGTATTTAGGAGGAGTCACTTTAAGGATCCTAACCTTCATATTGGGCTTACCCTATTTGCTTTTCCTAAACCTGGCATTTAGAGGCTTGCCTAATCACTTGACGTGTGATTAGGGTTGTTGTGCTTTGTTGTGGGTCTTTTTGGTGCAACTTGCAATTTACCCAAGTTCTAGGGTTTCTATGCAACGTTTCCACATTGACAGATCTCTTTGTATCTCTTTGCATCCTCTAGGGTTGAGAGGATGAGTTGGGTGCCTTGTTTGAGTTGTTTTGGGCCTCGTTTGAGCTTGTTTAAGCTTGGTCTTGTTGTTGGGCTCGAAGCCCTTCCTCCTTACTTGGTGTATCGGGCAATAGGTGCTTGGGTGTGTCGGCCAGGAGGTGTATCAGCCAAGGAGTGTTGGTGGGTGTGTCAGGTTGCCATGTTGGGGGACACACACTCCTCCACCTAGCATCGTTTGTGTCACCCCCTCTTGGACACATGGTGCTCACTGCTAGCAACTGGCAAGTCATGGACAAGTGGTGTTGGGGTACTAGCATGTGGTGTGGCTCTTGGACAAGTGGTCCTTAGTGGACGCCACCTTGCCTTGCTCTCCCCCTTACCCTCTTGTATACATACCATCCACCTTGCTTGCTAGTAGTCCCTTTAGTTACCTTTAGTTGTTGCTCTCTTTTCCCTTGGTGGCTGATACATCCTGCTGTTCTTGCTTCTTCTCTTCTCTAGTTGGTGGCCGAAGCTTGGGGGAGGTTCATGGAGCTTGGAGTTTGGAGAGTTTCACTTAAGGTGGTTTACATAACTTCTAACCTAGCTATACTATCTCCCATATATAATTCTTTGTTATGATACCTTGATCAACTATGTATATCTTGACAGAAATGCTGATACCTTAGTTAGTAATGTTGCTTCCCTATGTGCTCCCTATATCAGGTTGGGCGATATGATGTAGCTACCCTTGTGTTGGCTGATCCTTTGGGTTGAAGAACCTCAAGCAACATCCCTCTCTCATTAAGTTGAGAGGTGATCTTAGGGTTTATTAATCCAAGGAGGTATGTGAAAAACCACTAGTGGGGGGTGAATAGGGTTTTATGGATATTTTAAAATAATTTAACTCAAACAACCACAATAGAGATAATAAGAAGGAGACAAGGTATTTAGAGTGGTTCCAACCTTAGCAAATACTAAGGCAGTCAATCCACTATCCAGTTGCTTACCCAACTGAGATTTTGAAAGTATTACATTTTATTACCTCTCAAGGATTTTACATAAAATTACAATACTTTCTACACCCTTTGGATAGCCTTCACCTTGAAGTAGTTTCACCAACCATGAAGCAGCCTTCTTGAAGTAACTTCAAGATCCCCTTGAAGTAGCCTTCCTCTTGAAGTAGCTTCCCGCTGCAACAACCTTCTAGAAGCAGTCCAAAGATCTCCTTCTTCACCAAGAAGATCAAACCCTCTCTAATCTGCAGCCTCCAACCCTAGGAGTAGCAAGGAGAGTACAAAGAATAAGAAAGAACAAGAAAGGAAATGGAAATTACAATTACCACTTTGAAGCACATGGCTTGATTTGCCTATATCAAGCGTATCAATCTCCTAACCAATGAATATTGAGTATTGGTTTAGTGGATAGGAGATGCTAGCCTATAGGACACGAATTTGGAGCAAGGGAAATGAGTAGCCAATGCTAGTGTTGCTCAATTGCTCAAAACAGATTGCCAATTGCAAGTATGTAAGCTCAAGTATTGCACAAATGTAGTTTGGGTGTCCTATGGCTTGTCCTATTTATAGGAATGGCCTATGGATGCTTAAGGACGTTCTAGACACTTTCTAGGGGGTTCTAAGTGCTCAACTATCCGTTAGGTATCCACTAATTGCTTTAGCAATGACTAGTTAATTAACTCAGAAAAGTGCAGTCATAGTTCTTCTCGGTGGAGAATTTTTCGACCGAGGGACGCCCTGGAGAAAGTGTTTACAACGTTCATTTCCAACTCCCAACCACCTTGTCTGATGGGTCTAACGGCTACTTGGGTCAATCTCGGTCGAGGAATTTGTCGACCGAGAGTGTCTCGATCGAGGAGTTTGTCGACCGAGAATGACCATGTTTCAATGTTTTGAACTAGATACTAAGTGTGTGTATGAGTGTGCAGATGTGACACTATTATAGGGAATGACCTATCTAAGTGTTGTGAGTGGCTAGGGAAGATCTAACACTTGATTTACATGATGTCTAAGTACTTGTACATTATATATCTTGTACAAGTATTTACATTTGATTACAATCATAAAATTAACACATTGTGAGCATTTATATCTTCTAAAGTTGTGTCATCCACCTAGTTCCTGCATCACTCAAGTAGCACATTAGATCCAAAAGAATGAAATGTTTGTCATCATCAAAACAAAGGGATTATAATAATGTCCAATTTAGCCAACAATCTCCCCCTTTTTGAAGATGACAAATATTTCCTAAATATAAAATAAGGAAATATATATCATATGAGTTTTATACCTGGAGTTTACCTTTTGTAGCCATTCTCTTATTTTGCAAGTGTGTACTGGCCTGAGATTTATGAAACTCATTTTTACTTTATGTTTTTGGTTTATATTATTTCTCCCCCTTTTTCATTTCAAAAAAATATCTAGGAAAATCATTTTGTATGACTTGTATTTCTCCCCCTTAATTTTATGCTATGCTCCCCCTAACTAAGATATTTAGTTTGAAAAATAGGGAATAATATAAATGTAAACCATTTATTGTCAAATTTAGCCACAATTTATTTCTCAATCATTTGCAAAGGATGTTAAGCCTTGACATGATATGAGATCCTTTTAGATCTATGGCATATGTATTTTGATTTCTGATCCATTTTACACGGGATGTTAATCCCTGAAAATGATATGAGATCTATTTAATCTTCTAATAGAATTCTGTTAAGAACAAGATATATATCATATTCATGAATATTGTGGATTTCTTTGTTTTCATAACCTAAAACTACTTTTAAGGATACTAAGGTCATAACAAGCTTCAAATGATGTTTACAAAGTTTTGTAAGCTTCTTAATCTTATAGTCAAGATAATTTAAGGATTCTAAGGTCAAAATCAATATTAGATCATAATAAGTTGACCTTTTATGAGAATTATGCACTAAAATTATGTTTACAATATGATAAACAAATTTTGAATCAAGTTAATAAGATGATATACAAATAAGCATTTTGTCAAGCTTATTTTAGGTCAACCTTGACTACGACCATAGAGCCCCTTGGTCAAGCTTGATTTCAACCAAGAGGCAATTTCTGTAGATTTCCAATTTGAACACTTATATGTGAAATATAATTTCTGCATATTTTTAATTTAAAATGCATTTGTGCCATGAATGTTTACTGTTTATAAAAAATGGCATCTTCATATGAGCTGAATCATAATGATCAAAGAAAAACAATATCCATTTATGGTTTGTATATATGGATCAAAGATTTATTTTAGGCAAACCAATGAAACATAATGATCATGGCACAATGATTATGATAGAACAGTAGAAGCATATCCAAAATACAAGATAGAAGCATGTAATTTCATGAAATACAATGATTATGACCATTTAAATTTTAATACACATGGTTCCTCCATAGATAGACCAAGAAATACTTAGGATAAACCATGTGGACTATGATAAAATAGTAATTTCCTTGATTATACCGACATGGTTCATAATTTTCCATTTTAAACCATGTAAAGGATAAACCAAAATAATCTCATTCATGATTAATAGATTTTCAAGTTTAAGACAAACCTTGTAAATAAACATGCTTGATAAACTTTTTCAATCAATGAATAAGGTTTGTTCAAAATTAGTCTTCATATAACACTTTTGCAATATGTTTAAGAATTTCATATTTATAATGTTATACCTTAATTCATGATGCAAAAAGATCAATATGTCTTGTTTCAAAGATGGTCTCTAAGATTTATTCTTGATTTGCATATTAAATCAATCATTAATAACAAAGTGATAGAAAACTAGATTATTTTAAAATAGGTTCCGTAGAACTTGGTTCGGTCGAACTGTTTGTCGACCGAATTTATCTCAGTCGAAGTTTTTCTCGACCGAGAATGTTGTTGTTTGTACAAGTTTTATCAGATTTGTTGCAAACATCAAAATAGTAACCTGCTCGGTCGACTATTTCTCGACCGAGATTGTTTTTATACTATTTCTCAACAATTGTTTACAAGTAAATCATAGGTCATTTTCAATTCAATTATGCACTTTGAAAACTTAGTTTAGTTGGGATAAAACATATGAATATCAAAGTATCATTTAGATCAAATCTCAACTAATCATATTTAAATCTTTATGTTTTGAGGACCCTAATTAAGATAATTTTCAAAGATGTGTCGCTGCAGATTTGTTTAAAATGTATATTTTCAAGCTAGAAATTTTAATTACTTGAATTTGTTATCTCATTATGTTAAGTTGAGATAGACATAGAGATATACAACTAGAGTCTTCGGTCATATCTCAACTTAATTGTGTTCATTTAGTTTGGGGGTTTTGGAACCCACACTAACTCAACATCCTTTTTCTTGTAAGGACATCAGAAACAATAATGTCTGAGACGCAAACAATAATGGCAACATATAGAATCAACCTCATATCTTTTTCTATGATTTTGTTCTAGATTGTTCTTGGGTACATGTGTATATTTGCCTCTAGGTACATACATAGATTGATTTTCTAGCATTTGTGTCTTTCTCCAACTAGGTTTTTGGTAAGATTTTCCTTTAGGATTATAACCTAGTCCTCTCCTTCCAATTTTACGATAAGAATCATTTAAAATTTTATCAAGGGTATCATTGTTACTCAAACTACTAACTTTTTGTTGCAGCTTAACAATCTCATCCATTCTCTTATTGATCTCTAACTTTGCTTGATCTAGATTAGATAACAAAGAATCTCTTTCTTTCACAATAATATCATAATCTAGATGTGTACACAAAACAGGTTGTTTTTGAAAATCATTTACTTGAGTTTGCAAATTTATCTTTTCTAGGGATAGAAGATTGCAATTTGCTTCTACTGATTTTAGCTTAATATCATGATATTCAATAATCTTTTTAAGATCTTCATTTTCATATGTGAGAGCACGAAGTTTAGCATATAACTCATCATTTGCTTTATTAGATTTCTTTAATTTCTTCTTACACTCAATATACTTATTATATGTCTCTTCAAGACTAGCAATTAACTCTTCTTTAGATAAATCAAAAAGGCTTACCTCTTCTTCTTCTTCACTTATTGTAGCAATAAGGCATTCTTTATGCACGTCTTCCTTCTTTGACCTCCATGGACAGCTAGATGTTGTGTGCCTTGTTCCTAAGCACCAATTACAACTTGTTGAAGATTGGTCCATGCTTTTCCTTTCCTTGCGGTTGTAGACACCACCACCCTTCATTCTTCAAGACTCGATTAGAGATCCTTGAAGCCTGCTCTGATACCAATTGAAAAACCACTAGAGGGGGGGTGAATAGGGTTTTATGGATATTTTAAAATATTTAACTCAAACAACCACAATTGAGATAATAAGAAGGAGACAAGGTGTTTAGAGTGGTACCAACCTTAGCAAATACTAAGGCAGTCAATCCACTACCTGGTTGCTTACCCAACAAGGATTTTGAAAGTATTAAATTTTATTACCTCTTAAGGATTTTACATTAAATTACAATACTTTCTACACCCTTTGGACAACGTTCACCTTGAAGTAGTTGCACCAACCTTGAAGCAGCCTTCTTGAAGTAACTTCAAGCTCCCCCTTGAAATAGCCTTCCTCTTGAAGTAGCTTCCCATTGCAATAGCCTTCTAGAAGTAGTCCAAAGATCTCCTTCTTCACCAAGAAGATCAAACCCTCTCCAATCCGCAGCCTCCAACCCTAGGAGTAGCAAGGAGAGTACAAAGAATAAGAGAACAAGAAAGGAAATGGAAATTACAATTACCGCTTTGAAGCACAAGGCTTGATTTGCCTATATCCAGCGTATCGATCTCCTAACCAATGAGTATTGGAGTGTAGGTTTAGTGGATAGGATATGCTAGCCTATAGGACATGAATTTAGAGCAAGGGAAATGAGTAGCCAATGCTAGTGTTGCTCAATTGCTCAAAATAGATTGCCAATTGCAAGTATGTAAGCTCAAGTATTGCACAAGTGTAGTTTGGGTGTCCTATGGCTTCTCCTATTTATAGTAATGGCCTATGGATGCTTAAGGACGTTCTAGACACTTTCTAGGGGGTTCTAAGTGCTCAACTAGCTGTTAGGTATCCATTAATTGCTTTAGCAACGACTAGTTAATTAACTCTGAAAAGTGCAGTAAGAGTTCTTCTCGGTCGACAAATTGTCGATCGAGAGTCCTTCTCGGTCGAGGATTTGTCAACTGAGGGACGTCCTGGAGCAAGTGTTTACAACGTTCATTTCCAACATCCAACCACCTTGTCTGCTGGGTCTAACGGCTACTTGGGTCAATCTCGGTCAAGGAATTTGTCGACCGAGAGTGTCTCGGTTGAGAAGTTTGTCGACCGAGAATGACCCTATTTTGATGTTTTGAACTAGATACTAAGTGTGTGTATGAGTGTGCAGATGTGACACTATTATACGAAATGACCTATCTAAGTGTTGTGAGTGGCTAGGGAAGATCTAACGCTTTATTTACATGATGTCTAAGTACTTGTACATTATATATCTTGTACAAGGTTTTACATTTGATTACAATCATGAAATTAACACATTTTGAGCATTTAGATCTTCCAAAGTTGTGTCATCCACCTAGTTCCTACATCACTCAAGTAGCACGTTAGATCTACAAGAATGAAATGTTTTTCATCATCAAAACAAAGTGATTATAATAATGTCCAATTTAGCCAATAGTATGGTAGTGTGTCCTTGAGACAAAACCCCTCTCTCACTTCGTTGTTGAGAGGTGAGCCTATGTTCTAGATATGTGGGCTTCATGTTTAGTTGGTTTGGCAGATAGAGGTGATGACGTTAGTTCTACCCTAGTATCACGTTATGTCCTTGTTGGTACCTTGGGCGACATAAGTGGCCATGCCTTTGAGGGTGGGCTTTGAGAAACACCCTTCCTTCCTTGAGTTGTGAGGTGAGCTCTAGCTCCTGCCCGATATGCTAGAGTTTGGTAATACCCCTCAATCAACCTAGTTGTTGCATGGTGAACTAACACTCTTAATGACCTCGGGCGATATGGTGTGGTTGCCTGATATGGATGGTGGTGTCTTGGTGCTTGTTGCCCGATATCCCTCTCTTTCCCTTGATCTATGGTTTAAGTAATACAATAGGTGGTTGTCTTGTTGACCCCTTGGTTGATATGTGGTTTGTGTTGGGCGTTAGGGTTGGTTGGTTCCTTGCACAACATCCTCCTGGATGGTGTTGTGCGACAATATGTTATGACGTGATGCCCGTCATGGTGTTGATGATATAATGTTTCCTTTTATTATGGTAACCATTTTGGTGCTTGATCGTTGTTTACTTTGGGCAACAGAGTGGTGCGTCAGGCATTGCATGGTGTTGTTGCTGCCTTGCACGATACCCTCTTGGGTAGTGCTGCCCGATATGGACCTTGGGATGGTTTGAGTTCTTGGGTGTTATGACCTTCGACGACAGGGCTGACCTTTGGACGATAAGGTTTGGGTGTTGATGCGTTCCCTACTGTGAGGCATTGCCCAACACAGTGTTGCCCGTCATGGGGTGTTGCACGATGCATGTTGCATGTTATGGAGTTGTTGTTTCATTTGGGCGACAGGGGTGTGTTTCTCAGACATTATAGATTGGTTCTAGGAGTGTTGATCATTATCAGTTTGCTTGTGGCTTTCCCGGTATGGGTGTTACCCAATAGTGGTGGCCGACACAGCTAGATGTGGTTAGTTGCCATTAGCCGACACCAATAGGGTTTGGTTGTAACCGATACCTTTGGTGAGGGTCGTGGTACCTTTGGGTGAGGGTTATTCTTTACCTGATGTGCTACTGTGAGGGCTATGCTTGAAACCTTATTATCGTTTGGAATGCTTATATGTGGATAATTATATATATGCATGATCATCTAATGTTGCATAAATATATCTCGATGGCGAAGTGTTTATGTACTCTCGAGCATACCAACCATGCATGTTTCATCAATTGAGATGTGTGATCAGGTATGAGCAGTGATGATGTCATTACTGACATTTGCTTAATGTTAAAATGATGTGCTATAAGAACTATAAGAATGCACGATGTGTGTTGCCTATGAGATGGTAACATGTGCTTGATGATGGAATGGAATCCCTATGAGATGGTAACATGTGCACTGACCACGAAGAGGATGAGGTCGTGGAGTCCGTCTCTTCCATTGACCTTGTATGGCACCTACTTTGGGTTTCACAACCAAAGGTTGGATTTGAGTGGTACGACTCACTTCCTCGGGGCATAATAAATGGTAATCCAGTTGTATAGTATATTTTCTTAGGGAAAACACGGAACATTGGTTGAGGCCTTGCCTAATGTATGATTGTTTCATATAAATGCCTAAGTACTTCTTGCATCCAGTTATATGCTTCTCAGTTATCATGGTAAGCTATTATATATATATATATAATTATGTTCTTCATATTTCATATCTGATCTGGTTATCTGCTATATACTTCTCTAGATTTTCTGGGGTTTTATAGTTCGATGGGGAGTTATATTTCTCATTGGGACTGTGTGTCTCACCCCGTTGGTTTCAACCTTTTTAGGTGATCAAGCTAGACTTGGTGGTGATCGTAGTGTTGCGGTTGAGCAGTAAGAGGATCAGTAGAAGGCAAGGTTGGATATGTTGTTGCTGTGGTTGTTTTTTAGTAGAGTCTTAAAGTCTTCCCTGTACTCTCAGGTCCTTGGATTTGTTTTGACAAGGTTTCACGATGTACGATCTTAGTATGTATTTTGTAACCTATTGTTGGTCTGGCTAGGTCTGATATGTATATAAACAAGTGATGTATCCTTGATGGATATGGAACAGCTGGATCCTATGTGTTGGTGGACATATATCATTCTTATGTATATATAACATGTTTCCTTGTAGGATGTGGATCTGGATGTAATAATTATGTTCTTATGATGCTTTCTGCAATCGGTTTTAATTTACCCATTTTTTAATAATATGTGATTTATGGTGGTTCCACACATTTTCGCATGGCATTTCGTTGTCTATGTGATAGCGGGATGTCACAACAGTCACATTCCATATCATGACAATATCCTCTCATAACAAGTCCATAGAAATATATTTAGGAGGAGCCATGACTCATATTATGACAATGTCCTCTCACAACATGTCCCTCAAAATAAATTTGTGAGGATCCATGGCCCACATCCAATGATCTCCTTTCACAACAAGTCCTTGAAAATGCATTTAGGGGGAGCCATATCACATATCATGATGATGTCCTCTCACAACAAGTCCCTGTAAATACATTTGAGAGGAGCCACAACTAATGTCATGACAATGTCTTCTCATAGAAAGTCCTTAAAAATAAATTTTTGAGGAACCAAGGCCCATATCATGACGATGTGCTCTTACTGCAAGTCCCTGAATATACTTTTGGGAGGAGACATGGCCCATATCATGACAATATCGTCACACAGCAAGTCCCTCAAAATATTTTGGAAAGTTCCAAGGCCCATATCATGAAAAATTTCATCCATAGAAATTCCATAAAAGTATATTTGAGAGGATTCATGACTCATATCATGATACTCTAAAAAAAAGTCCCCGAAAATGTATTAGGGAGGAGCCAAGGCCCATATCTTGATAATGTCCTCTCATAGAAAGTCTCTAAAAATTCTTTTGGATGGGGTTGGGGCCTATATCATGACAATGTCCTCGCATAGCAAGTATCTAAGAATGCTTTTAGGAATCAAGCCCATAACATGGCAGTGTCCATTCACAACAAGTCTCCAAAAATACATTTGGTAGGTGTCAAGTCTCATATCATGACAGTGTCCTCTCATAACAAGTCCTTAGAAATTCTTTGATCAGAGATGTCTATGCATGTATTGTCCTCATAGTTGTTCTTTGATTGAAGAACGATCAGTCGGGTGCTTGCAGGAGCCACCACCCATATGTAGCAATTGATGTTAGGGGTGGTGGTCTATACAATATGTTGCCAATGAGCAGTTTGCCTAACAAGACAAAGACATGTTGGCCTTATAATGATCACAAAAGAGACTTGTTTGAGTCTGGTGACAATTGTCATGTCAATATCCCTTCATGAATGACTTTGATTGAATTATAATGACTCTCACTAGCAATTCCACAGACACCCACCTTTTCTAAATTGTCAAATAAATGTGTTGATATATCCCTACAAAAATGCACTTGGGAGGAGCCATGACCCATTTCTTCTCACAACAAGTCCCTTTTGATGCATTTCTTAGGAATTGGGGCCCATATAGTGACAATGTCCACTCACAACAATTATCTAAAAATGCACATGTGAGGTTTGGGGCCCATACCACGATAATTTCCTCTTATATCAAGTCTTCGTAATGCATTTGTGAGGATCGAAGGCCCATATCAAGACAATGTCCTCCCATAGTAAGTCTGTTATGTTGGGAGGAGCTAGGGCCCATATCATTGTAATATCCTCTCACAATAAGTCTCTAGAAATACTTTGATCTGAGATGTGTGTATATGTATTGTCTTCTTAGTTGTTCATAAAGGAAACCTTTACGAGGTTGGGGATGGTTGGAGAATAGTTGATCGGGTGCTTGCGGTAGCCACCTATCCTTTGCAGCAATTGCTTTTGAGGGTGGGCGGTCCACACAAGCTGTTGCCAAGGAGCAATTTGCCTCAACAAACAAAAGCCCCTTTGCCTTAGAATTTTACAAAAGAGATGTGTATGAGTTTGGGGACGATCATCATGCCAGTATCTCTTCATGAATGATAGTCAAATAAATTAGAATGACTGTCAACAACAATTTTTCTCAGACTTCTCCTTTATGTGTTGTCAAATAAATGTATTGATATATTCTCATAAAACTACATTGAGCAAAGTGTTGATTCTTATTATTAGTTGGAAGATGTTGTATAACTTACATGTTTGTTACCTAAGGTTAGATGACAAGAATGTATGTCATTGAAAACTTTAATGACAGTGGTGACAAGAATGTATGTCATCTAAAACATTGGTGACAGACATACATGCCACCTAAAAGATATGCCTCCTTGTATATTACACTTGACTCATATACATGTCTCCTAAATGGTAAACCTCCATTAGAACATATGTGATTCAAATGTATGTCACCTATAGTGTGTCACCCTTTCAAGTATGATAAAATGTCTATCACCTATGTCGCACAGACTACATGTGACATACATACATGTCACCTAAAATATGTAACCCTTTTAAATATGCTAAAATGTATGTCATCTATTTTACGTAGGTCTACACAGATTATAAGTCATGTACAAGCATACCACCTAAAGTATGTAACCTTTTACATGACTGTCACCTATACTATGTTTTTTGGTAGTGACCGTTGTTCGCAACCGCAGCGACAAGCTCAGGGCCGATAACGTCGGGTCCCATGGGAGCGAGGACGATGCCATTGTCGAAGCCGAGGATGCCATTAAATTTCACCATCTTCCTAGCTCTTTGGGCAACCTAGTGAATGACTGGGACTTGCTTTACTAACACGGAACTTTGTATGAAATGGTGGTGCTCATAGAACAGGAACTCGTGGGCTATTTAAGGAGAAGAGAAAAGGAGATATAGATGTGGAATGGAGGTGTCATCAGCTACTTCCTTAGCTAGACAACAAAATGGCGTTTGGCATTATGCTGGACGCTGCAAGTTTCTCGTGAAACTGCAATAGTTGAGTTCAATATGGGTCTAATATTAGCCAGGAGATGTGCTGCTACCAGTTTTCCACGGAACAGCCTGAACCTTGTGGCATATTAATGCCACGTCTCAGCTAATCTAACCGTAACCTTTTGTTTATTTATAGCAGCCGTACAAGTATGCTTTGATTAAATTAAAAACTGCACTCCTTTTTGAATTCCATGCTTCAAATTCACGCTCTTAATATTGAAACGGACGCGTTACTATGTCCTTCCGTACTTGCATGTCCACAATGTTTACAGCAAGTTGAATCGGATCGGCAGAACACAAAAAGTTAAGTAAATTAATTTTTTTTTTTTGGATTAGAGTGTTTGCGATAATGTGTTCAGATGTACTTTAACAAACGAATATTTAGGTAGAACAGTCGACCGGATTTCCTTTACACAATTATAAGCTGATTTTCTCATGGACTTATCTGAAACAGAACTACACCAGGACCGGACTGACATCAGAAGGCGCGGGGGAAATTTTAAAAATGGGTATATTATAGGAGGAAGGGGGTTGGGGAGCAATACCATTGTGCCTCAGGACTGTATCCCCTGAAAATCTCGACCATACAAGTTGTTGTGAACCCCACAACTGAAGGGTTAAGATCTATTGGGGACAGAGCCAGAGACAGAAGTCGGGCACATAAAATCTGTTGCCAAGGGGTTGAGTCTGGAAATACTTAGATAGATAAGCATGAACAAATATGATGTGATTGAGGCTCAGAGGAGACTACCCGGAATACTTGCCCTATAGATTTATTAAATCTTATAGTTTTATGAAAAATCACTCATATACTGGGTTATCAATTCTTAACCGACACCTGTGTACTTAGAAGCAATGATATAGCTTTTAGTCGATTTTGAAAGTCATTGGTGAGGCATTGCACTTCTATTCTTTTTGTAAAAGCGGTAATGTGAAAATCACGTGACACGATGAAATATATGGCTTTTGGCTGTTGGATAAGTTCACTCAGGTCTCCTCTCACTCAACATATTTGATGTTGTAGACCCAAAATGTATTAAAGCTTTCCATTCAATTAATTTTTTTTAATTAAGACCCTTCTTTTCTATAGAAATGTGTTGTTTTATTACTGATGCTTGTTTTCTTAAGTGTCATGTAATGTATAAGTTGCTCTGCATGTGATTTGTGACGACCTATTTATGAAAATAGTTTTTTAGGTAAGTCAGGAGGCAATCTTATTTATCTCGCCCTCCCCTTGCAAGGAAAGTCAAATTAAAAATACATGCACTAATTAAACTATTAATATTAAGCTCAGTAGTACTACTACTGTTAAATAAATCCCTAGTTAAGAGATCCCGGATCTCAATAGGCGGAAGGGAGTATGTTTGGTACTTTTGATTTTTTTTAGGTGAAATTTAGCCAATCTGTCTGCCGCCTAGTTTCATGCTCTTCTACTAAAGCACACCCTCCAACTATCGCTCCTCCAGCTTTGCAGTTTATGTATGATTTTCGCAGAGAGGGTTTTCCTTCATAGGCTCTGTTATCATCCTCACAGTGACCTGGGAATGAGTCTCGAACACCACCGACTCAATGTTGTTTTGATTCGGAATTTCCATCACTAGGCTATTAGCAGTCAATTCAGCTTTGAGGATATCCATCGTGGGTGTACGACAGGCCGCCCCTCCCATCCATTTGCATGATTCGTCTCTGATGACCACAACACAAGACGTTTTATTCTATTTCACCACTGCATCACAGTTGAATTTGGTTGCCCCAGGTTCCGGTCTAAACCATCTAATCGTTAACCGAGGATGGTCTTCCCTTGTTTCCCTCTTGAAGCTTTCCAATTGATCATGTGCTTATTTGGGAATGAATCCTACTTGTTGTCTGGTATGACTATTCTCGTTGTTGAACATATGCTTGTTTCGGCATGTCCATATATGCCAACAAGCAGTAAGAAACATGATGGCCTCTTCTTCATTTAATTGTCTGTAGTTCAATGTGGATCCATTCTGACATCGATCTCCCCGAAGAATAAATTCATGTCCCTGCCTCTAAAAAGCTCAAGCCATACATCCTTGGCGAAGGGATAGTCCCTGATGGCATGTATTGTGGTCTGGTCGCCGATGTCATATCTTGGACAAGTGTTGCTCGTAGTCATATGTCTTTAAACTCGTCATGTATTGGTCAAAGTTGCCTCATGCATCAGCAGCCAAGCAAAAGTCTTAATCCCGACCAAGGCCTTTGATTTCCATACCTCTGTCCATCTTCCTACTGTTAGAATCCCTTTGCCTTCCCGCAATTTACAATATGTGGATTTAGTGGAGTAGCTACCATTCGCCGTAAGATCCCAGACCGTGATATCCTCATCGTCCTCCTTTGAAGGGGGGCTTAGGTTCCTATGTGTGTTGGAATCCATTCCTCTAGGGACCCCGCATCCCATTAACTGTTAAGGTTCACCATATTGCTGATCTTGAGATCTGCAATGCCGTTGGTAATTAGTTTTAATACGTGATCTTTTAGTATAGGTCCTCCTCTCCACCACTTTTCTTCCCACGCACAAATGCTCTCTCCATTCATTGGGATCTCGTATGAATTCTCTTCAATGAAGTGTCTCCCTACCCTCCCAAGTCTGGAGATGTTGAATCGTCTTCCCAAACGATGTTCCATATATTGGTTCCTCATGCCACAAAACCATAGTGAGTCCCTATTGGTGTTGATATCCCAAGCGTGATTATACAGTAAGGCCAGGTTCCTTTAATGAATCCACTTTACACTACTACAGAAAATGCTTTTTACAACGGGAGATAGACAACAGTTCTGATGATTGTGTTGTAGTTAACATACTTATCACAACAAACCCATTTTTGTGTTGTATATTGTATATTTTATACAACACAAGTCATTTACAACATGCCAAACATGTTGTAGTATAGAGGGATACTACAACAACTGCTAAAGTGTTGTAATAGGTTGTAGTATCACAACATATTCAAAACCGTTGTAAAAGATGTTATTTACACAACATATTTTGACCCGTTGTAATAGTCACATGTTGTAATAGACCATCATTACACAACGCAGACTCACCCGTTGTAGTATGTATTAATTATACAACATGCCTTTACATGTTGTATTTGGTACATGTTGTAATAGACCACCATAATACAACATATTAAAACTCGTTGTTATATCCCAACATGAGACAAAAGACTCCAACCTGTTATTATATATTATAATTACACAACATGTTGTAACCTGTTGTAATATCCACACATAAAACATCGTTGTAATCGACCTCCATTACACAACGTAAACTAAACCATTGTAATATACTATTATTACACAACATGATATCACCTGTTGTACTAGCTACATATTGTAAAAGACCATAGTTAAACAACACGTCATATTCACATAATTCTATGAAATTTTCAATTATTTGCGTATAATATGCAATTTTTTTATTAGACGTATGGTACACCTGAATTTTGTATTAAACCCGTATTTTCCCCGAATTTTACGAATTATTCATGTTTTATTCGTCATTTATGCATTTTCATGTATTATCCCAAATAAAACAATTTATTTCCGAATTGTTTTAAAAAAAATACTCACTTAGCATTGTTTCATGTTTCAATATTTTTTAAAGACTATTTCCCCTCAATCACTACTACAAAACTCAACAAGGCCGAAGGATTTTTCCTCAAGGACATAATCCCTGACAAGTGTATTAATTTTTCCGAAGGCTTATCCCTGACCCTTGTGATGCTATCCTTGATGAGTATATTTCATTTTTTCCAAAGGCTTATCCCTGACCTTATAGAAATGTATCATAGACTATTATTTAATTTACCCAAGGATTGCTCCTGACCCTCATTAACTTTTTTCCTAACCAATATTAACTATATTAAACCAACCATTATCTCTTTTACTTCCGTGAAGAGGATCCATTTGATTGTGGACATTTATCCTTTTCTTTTTAGATAATCATAATTGTTTAAATGGATCAACCGTTGATTTTCAACAACAATTGCAGTTTCCTTTTTTGTACCTTGTTGAATCCTAGTTCATTTAGACGGTGGATTACTTTCCAATACATGCCTCCCTTCCGTTCTATATCTACCGCTCCGAAAACAAAACAACGACGTCAAACCCTCGCTCTCGCTAAGTATATGAATTAACTATAATTATTCTAACTATGTATATCGTATTTGTAGTTAAAAACTATATTTCTTTACAAATTATAGAAATGTAAATGAAAAAAATGTTGGTAATTCATATAACTACAAAGTTAGTTACATATCCCGATTGAATAAAAGAAAATCCCAACCCTTTTCCCACTCTTTTCGCCCCTCCCTCCCAAATAACCAAGAGGCTGAAAAAAATTCAATTTTCCGCGCGCTACACCCCCGTCTCAATATCTTCACGATCAATGGTTAGTAATCCCTCCTCCCCCAATCACTAGCGGCACCACATTGTGCACGCACTTCATCTTCCCGCCATCTACTCTGATAGTTCCGCCTGTCCATTGTTCTCTCTCCCTCTCCCTCTCTTCTCTTCCCCGCACAACCCTCCTTAAGGCTATTTTCGCACCTTTGACAATCAGCGCGACGTTGAGGCTCTGTTCGGCGTAGAGAGGCCACGCGATCATGGGCACGGCCCGTTCCACTGCCTCGAGGATGGAGTTCCAGCCGTAGTGCGTGAGGAAGCCGCCGGTTGCCGCGTGCCCCAGTACGACCGACTGAGGTTCCCAGGACGGTAGCACCATCCCCATTTCTTTAGTTCGTTCTAGGAAGCCCGCTGGCAGATATTCAGAGGGATCTTCACAGGCGCGATCTTCAAAGAAAGAGGCATCTGGTGCGGAGATGGACGGCCGGACCACCCACAAGAACCTCTGCTGGCTCCCCTCAAGCCCCACAGCCAGCTCCTCCAACTGTTTCGCCGACAGCGTCCCGCCACTTCCTAGGCACACGAAGAGCACGGAACCTAGTGGCTGTCCATCCAGCCACTCCAAGCACGGATGGGGTGTGTGGGAAGGAACAGAATGCATCAGCGGGCCGATGGGGAACGCCCTGGGACAACCTGGGTCGGCCTCTCTTTCTCCAAGGAGATACTTCACGGCCCCTGGCTCCATTGCCTCGAAGGAATTGAACAAGACGCCATCCGCTTTCTCACATCTCTTCAAGTGGTTGAGAAACCATCCACTCACCTCACCACCGCGGTTCCTCAATACCTCAGGCACGTCCTTGGGGAGGAGCGGTACACAGCCCGGTAGACGCACTGCTGGATCTGCGGTGACGTCCATCGTCGAAGGATCCACCCTCAGCAGGTGTTGCGTCAGAAGCCATGGCATTGTGGACATGGGGAAGAAGACGTATTCAGGCACACCGACCTTCTTGGCAAAGTGAATGGTGTCGACACCGAACATGCCGACGACCAGTGCCTTTGGCTTGACCGCCACGCTGCTGCTGAGCAAGGCGTGGAGGGAAGGGAGGCAGCGGACCACGGACAAGATCATGCGCGCCTCGGCGGTCAGGTTGCTGTCATGTTTAGGATTAGAGTCAGGACAGTCGGGAAGTTGTGTGGCGGTGATGCCTGGAGGGAGGGAGGCCAGGAAGGGCCTGATCTTGGCCGCAGGCAGGGAAGTTGTGGCGCCAGGAGGGATGAGGAGGGTGACTTTGAAGCCACGGCTTAGGACTAGCCGGCTAGCAAGTGCGGCGAACGGCACCAGGTGACCAACGCTCGGGCTTGGAAGGATGACTATGTGAGAAGGAGGGGATGGACTCTCGGCCGCTGCCATGACTCAGGTCTGGGGAGGCTCTCTCTCCCTCTTAGCCTCTTCTCCCTCCACCCGATCTCCTCCCCTCTACTAGCATCTAGCCTTGCCGATTGGCAAATAGGTCCTAGAATGACAGAGCCCTTCAAGGAAATAGAAGAGAGGAGAAGGCCGCACCCACAGTTCTGTGACAGCCATGTCAAGGCAAGCTAGAGTCATGGTCTTCAAGGACTAGGCCACTCCGCAGTTCTTGTGGCACAAATGTTGACTGGTGATTCTGTGTGATGTGACTGGAAGTGCTATTCAAGAATGTCATTCTAGAATCCAAGCTAAGGTCTTGACCCATCCCCACCCAATTTCCATAGAAAATGGTGATGAATTGATGATAAGTTCGTTAAAACTTTGAGTTATACTGATTATTGCCTACTGTAGTCTTCAATATTGTACATTGCTTTTGTATACTGATCTTGTTCGATATTCTGGAAAATGGTTTGAAGTGGCTTCACTTAAGCGTGGCTTTGCTGGAAAGGGACAAGAAGATTGACAATGTACTCAAGTACTTGGTGTATGCTTTCTCATAAAGAAAATTATACTATTTTTTTAGGGGTTTTATGAATATGTAATGTCCCAGCTTGGTCTCATTTTCTTTTTCACTTATCGATCCCTGTGTTTTGTCTGTTTTATAGAAGTAAGAGCTACATTGTTTTTTCTAGTCTGAATTATCTTTTAGATGTATTGTTATGATTGCATTTTTTGTAGCCTTGAGGTTTAATGGCTGGTTTTGGTATGGAAAATATCTATCTCTTTATCAGTCTTGATCAACAGGGAGTGAGCAACTAAGGCTAAAAGGAATTATGCTGTTAGTTTTCTACCATTGGAGTCTGTTAGCTAGAAGATTATCAAAAGGACCTATCACTAAGATGTTTCTTATTCTATTAATCTTTTGTCTTGTAGGCTTTCTGGATTTACCTTGGACTTCTATTTTTGATATTCAGGGCTCTTCTGATTCGCTTATGGATCTTGCGTCTTGAGGTTACTCATAATTACTACTGGATCCTTTAAGTTGGCTTCTCTATCAAAGGTAGAGTAGCATATTTCCCTTTTTGGTTGACAAGCCTGACTTCTGTCTTACAATTTGTAATTTGAGGTTTTGATGGCCTGTAGAATCTCGATGGGATCTGTAATGAAGATTTGGTATTAAGAAATAGAAAACAACACTTGGTGGCTCTGTGCATTTTCTATAATGCCTCGACGGAAAGGAATGAGAGGGCCTATAAACAAAGTTGAAGATCCTCGATCTCCCTATGGACTAGTATTAAGGGGACCATGGTCAGTCTTCTGAACGAACGATTGAGCCTTTCTCTCTATTTTGATATTTTTCTGGTTCAAGTGTTGATCTAATTTGGTTCCCTTTTGTTTATGTTTGAGTTGTCAAGGGTCGTTGGACCTGTTTTGCCCTGGCCTTGAAGTTGTTCTTGTGTTTAGGTCTTGTCATGTTTTAAGTCAATTGGATGTGCCTTGAAGGGCATGGTGTTTTGCTAAGTCTTTTGTTTTGGATCAGATTGTGTGATAGGGTCCATGCTTGAGGTAGAACATGAAGTGATAATGATGACTTCTAAACGTTGATGGGTAATTGGGATGTTTTTCAAGCAGAAGGATATGTGATTATGTTCAGCCTACAAATATCCTGAAACCAAGGAATATGTCACATTGAGCCAGAGTCAGATCCTCTAGTGTGGTAATGGAGATCAATTCAATGGGAAGAGGAGACAATCTCTTAATGTAGGTTTTCCTTAAAATTGACAAGAAAAACCTCTCATTTGACATTGTAAACTTCTCACACATACTCTAAAAGGAGTATATGATATAGTATATGTTCCTTATTATGTCTCGATGATAGAAATACTAATTCATATCTTGGTGAAAAGATACCTGCAAAACCTTTGACTCTAAGTTTTTCTTACTACAAATACTATTTTTTTATACTTATTATTTATAGCTAGTTGTATTCCTTTTTTCCTTATACCATGGGAACATAGCTTTTAAGAACAAAATATTTCTTTTTTTAAGAAATCCCCCCTACACACAGGGAACAACTAGTCGAATTATATTTGATACCACTATACATTGTTTGATATTTTACTCAATTGCTGCATATATTTTTTGTTCGAGTTCCAGTAGTTTCTACTTCTTGGGAGAAACTTCCTCTTTTGCGATCAGGCCTGAGGTAATTCAGCCACCTAAGCTTGCATCTATTACCACACCTCTGTGCTCTGCTTCCCTTCAGCATGAAGCCTCATCCACCGAATGTGAAATACTTTTTCCTTTATATAGAACCCCTCAAGATTTGCAGAATCAGACTTTGTGGGATTCCTTTAAAGCCTACAAACATCATCAAAGTAGTGTTCCTCTTTGTATGTAGGTACTTCAGTCTGGACAACAAGAAGAGATCCCTAATGTTGAGGTTCACACCAATAAATCCCTACAATCATTATGTATGTTGTCCATTCTCTTCGTATAGATTAAGAGTAAAATACATAAACAGAGTCTATCTTTCTCCCATGAGTATCATATTTATATACAAGAGATCCACATGATTCTTAAATCTATCTTATCTTATATGGATCACCAATGCATGGAAATCAAATCACTCACTCAAATTGGTACAACTAAACCTATTGTGATCTTTTGTAGTTTTTTGACATAATATTTCTCTAGGTGCTTCTTAAATCATTGGGAGGACTTCATTAGCCCTGTCAAACAAATGATAAAAGGTGTCATGCATAGATATAAGAAATAGAATTAGAACTAAATAGAATTAAGACATTGTTGCAAGTAGTTCACCAATAGTTTAGCTCAGTGCTTAGAATAATAAAACTAGCCAATCATGTTGTAGGAATCCGTCATAGAAGAGAATAATATCTAGGAAAACATGGTAGGTAGATTGTTTGAGAAAGAGACATGGGCATTTTTGTTTTGTGGGAATTAGAGTCTCTCTCCTTGAATCACATTCTCCCTTATTTGTAGGGGTGTGGAAGGCAAACTTTGATAGTCTCCATATCTTTGTTTAATCCATGGTTGGATTAGAATTCAAGTTTTATGCAATTAATGAAAATTCCTTCTCTTGATTAATATTACATGTTCATGTTCATTCTACATAGTTGTGTGCCATCGTACGACTTTCTCTTCCTTATAAGATATTGCACGATACACTTAGGAAATGGTTTTCTTGATTGAACAAATTGGTTGTGTAGCTTTGCTTTCTTCTTCATGGCCACATAGGCACAGACAATCCATGTCCTTAAGTAACATTAAAGTGTAACTTGATTGTATATGTGCTCATAATAGAAAATAAGTAACAAACCAAGAAGATCTGTCATAACCATGATGACCACCTCAGTATATATTAGCATAGGATCTTATGAACAACATAACTCAAAAAGTATGGAAAGAACAGTCTCCATATGAGCCCACTACATATTTCTTATCTCCATCTGATGGCAAACATGTATGAGTGGAGAAGCAGTGCAAAAAAGTCAATACAACTCTCTATATATACTATGTTGTCATTAAGCTTTATAGTAGAAAAAAAAGAAAGAAACGGTCATCAACTGCTGCTGAAGAATGACAGTCAGCTACCTGTCAACTCATTAACTGTAGTTTAAAATATTTCTTATCACCTTCCTATGCGCTCATGTTTATGAAGAATGGCTATCATCAACTGCTTCTAGAAACTAAGAAGCTAAAAAAAGAATCATATCCGAAACCAAATAGTTAATACACTAGGCAACAATATGAGGGCAAAGCATGGGGAAGAGAGCATGTGCTTCTTGTCAGCTGTTGTTCGAAAGAAGCAAAGGCACACTAAATTGGTGGTCAAGTTAGTATAGTGATACAAGTACATATTTATCTTAATATATATTTTTCTTTACATTACATTTTTGCCAATGAGGTAACAGTTTCGGAGGCCACAACCTGCCCATTGAATCAAGCCAGATTTCGAACACATGTTTCATCTCATCAAATGTGGCATTCTCACTAGCACACTTTGAATAGTCGTCATGTTTTTTATGATTTTCCATTGTAGGTTTGGTTCTGGATACATGTTCATTGACTAGGAGATCTGAATCACGGGCCTGACATTTTGTATCCTCATCAATTTCACTGACTTGAACTGCTTGGTGACTGAGTTCTAGTGAAGTGTTCAATAGATTGGGCTATCTAGAGCTGGTTCTTCATCATTTGAATGCCAACAAGAAGCATCCACCAAGTAATCACCCATGACACAAGTCTAAACGTCTTACCTGTATCAACAACAATATCATTAGCAATCATGCAAGTCTCAACATGTGTAGTCCTATTGTCCTTCGCCAAAACTGTTTTCTCAGCATGAATTTCAGTATTATATTGTATCTTCCCTTGGTAGTTCTTTAGGTAATAACATGTTTTATGTTGTGTAGTAGGATTTTCTTTTTGATTTCTCAGCATCTTTGAGGTTACTACTTACTTTTTGTGTACAGGAGATATGTCAGAGATCTCATTTCAGATAACACTCTTGGTTGAAACCATGATCTTTCTCAAGATCTTTGTTTTTTGGTTAGATGATGTCAAATTTTGATTTGACTTGATGCTTTCATTCCCATGCATTGAATGCATATCATGACATGTTTCCACTAAGTTATTCTTATGGTTGATTTTTTAACTTCAACTATTAGGTTCGTAATCAACAATAAAAACCAATGATTGCAACCCTTACCTAATTGAAAGAGCATACGTTCCTACTAATGCCTTCTTGATCAAAAAGGAAGTGAGGAGGGCAACCCCCTTGACCTTATGAGGATGGAAATGACCAATCTATTTCCTGCCTGTTTGTTTTGATGACTCTAATTTAGTATTTTGCTAGAGGTAGTAGTTGTTTCTAGTACACAGAGCCATATTTGAATTTTACTACAACTAAAATCATAGCAATCTAAATTAGGCTTAATATAATTAGGAGCAATGGGCCAATGCTTATATGCATGACAATGAGTGGGTTGGTCATGCAGTTGTTCTAAGCCAAGATATGCCAGCTACCCCTGGTTACATCCTTAAGTTTGAGACATGTGTGAGATAATTTAGCAATCTTAGCTTTAGTAAGGTAGCAATGGTCTTATCTTGCAATAATGGGATCCTTAGATCTATGTTTATGATTACTTGAACCTATTTAACCTGTCAGTTAGTCATAGTTTGCACAATAGTTGTTCTGATATAGCTCATCAATATGTTGATAGCATAAGTTCACTCATGTTCTAATTTACTTGTATCCTTGCCATGTGCATGTTGACTACCTTCTTGCCAATGAACTAGCACTCAGGATTTTTCCAGTCTTCAGACCCTCACTCTCTAGATTTCACTAATGTTAGAAACTGCGGTGATGTCTATTGCGACAACTAGCCTGCAAGATATTATTGTTCAATGTACATATCCTAACTTGTTGAGACTCTTACTTTTGTTCTTGCACCTACTTTCTACCTAATGTTGTTGTTTCTGTTTCTAGGGGAGTGCTTTGTTCGAGAGATTGAGGGGATTGAACTGACTTATATGAACTAATTTTACTAATTATTTGGCTTTCCTTTTTGAGATTGTGTTCTGTGTGTCCAAGTGGTATATATATGCAGTCAGAGTGAGAGAAGAAGAAGGGGGGAGGAATGAGAGTGAGATGAATAAGTTGAGTCTAAGGAAGGATAGAGAGATATCACTGTGGTCATATTTCTTTACTAATTTGGGGATTCACAAATGGAATTTCATGGTCACATATATTGATTGCACTCTATTTTGTCCCTGAGCTAACCACCCTAGGACAAAATAGATTGTATATTGGTGAAAATACACACTGGCAATTACATGTTGTGTAAGATATCTTCTACGATGTGTAAGAAAGAGTAGACATACAAGAACACATCCTATTAAAACGAGCATGTTTGTCAGCATTAGCAATAGGTACATGAGCCAAGGTACATGCCATGTGACTGAAAACACGTCATATTCAGGGAAGCAGCAACTGAAGGACGGCTACACACCGTGCAAGTGCAACACACACCATGTCACGTAGGATAGTTCTTTCCATCAAGTTTGACAATGGTGATGTCGAGAGGTGTCCTTGGGAGATTCACTTTTAACTTCTTAGAAACACAAATAACTTATTGTATATGAGATACCTTTCTAAGATTTGCATGTGTAAATTAATTTGCCAAGAGGTATGGTTTGACTCTGTAAGCATTTTGGAGTCAAATGTACATGATGACTTTATGAGTGTACATGTATTTTGGTTCTTGAATTCCCATACATATATGCCATTGCGTAGAGCATCTAGTAATCAATTATAACTTGCTTTATGTTTCTCTGAACACTGTTTTCCCTCTACAGGTGTGTTGCATGAATGATTGCAGGAAATTGGCTTCTACAATATGTGAATGGCTCTATTTTCCATACTTGGTTAGCAAGCAAACTCTTGTCTATTCCAGTCTTTTCCATACTTTCTAACATTCCACTGGTTAGTAGGAGGCATTTGTTTAACTGTTGTGAATCTAAAATTTTCTTAAGAAAATCATAAGGTAGAAATATTTCATTTCAGATGGGACATTTTAGTCAAGATGAATTGATCTAAAATCGCAAATCTTGATTATTCCAGTGATATAAGTATCTAGAAGCACTTTGTTAAAGAATGAATAAGTTGGTGAGTTATTCATGATAAAGTGTTTACAATCATCCCTTATTTGCTTAGGAACTTCTGATCTGAACCATAATATATACAACATCTAAATGTATGCTCATTTGTTACAAACATTGGTGTTCCTACTGCAGTTCTTGTTGTGTGAAGTTTTGGCAGTTTTCAATGCCCTGAAGTAGCTTCCTCTATATACTGCTCTTTCTCATGCTTACTGTGTAACCTAGACGAGCTTCCTCTGAATTGCTATCGTGTTTTTCATTCAAATTGACTAGGCAGTTAACTTCTTTTTTTTTGGAGAATAGGCAGTTAACTTCTAAGTCTTAGATTTCTTTGAGTACTGGAATGAGAGTGGTATCATGCAACTTTGGCACTCCCTTCAACCAATGATAATTCCATACTTCCATCATTTTACCATTCATCACCAGTTTGTTGCTATGCAACTCAATAAAGATTTTAGCTCCATGCACATCACGACCAAAAGGGTGTGGCATGCTTCTAGTTATGGTCATCATACTTCTTGTATTTTCAAGCCAGGTTCTTTTTCAGTGAAATTTCCTTCGTGGTAGTGAAATCCCGTAGGCTTCTCATGAGAACAAAATTATTCTACTCTGGCATACCTTCTCCTTTTGGCATCTATCCTTCACCCATGAATTTTTGCCTCAATCTCTCTTGAATCGAGGGAAGCTTAGTAGGGTGATCATATCTAGTTGTATAACATTACAATGGAAGATGAGCGTTAGTATATGAACTCCTAGGTGACATCAAATTACCTTTATGCACATTGTATTTAGCTCAGAAATGGTGTCTACAACTAGCAGAACTACACCTGATCATGAGTCACTAAAGTTATCTAAAATGGGCAGGTTGATAAAATGTGTTACTAGCTATCAGTGTTGTAAATCATGTACACGTGCTAGTTATTTTATTTAGAGGTAAATAGTTATTGTTCATGCTATTTTCCCTCCTTGTAGCCCCCCACCAATCAGTTCCCTTTAATCAAGGCATAGATCTGAAATTCTCAGTGGAAATGTGTACTTCAACTTCACAAAATTATCTACTTACACCTAGACGAGGGAATGATATAATTGGTGGTTTAGAAAAGCAAGGGTTATTGTTGATGTTTTCCCTTGATGTCTGAGTGAAATTAGTTTGGTCCACTTCATTTGTCAGACCATACAATATGCTAGATAACAACTACAATATGAACTGTTGTTAAGTTTTAATTAGGGAAAACATTAAGCTCCTATTTCATATCCTATATTTCTGTACGTTAGGAGTTATGTACAAATGTAAAATTTTGTAATCAGTATTACCAACCTGATTCATATGGACAGTAAGTTATATACTGATATTGGCTGAGTACTCAAATAGTTGTATTACTTAAACTAATCACATCATCCAGTAATTTAGTGGTTGAAATGTACGATCTATTGATTTATTATTACATTAGAATGGGCCCATTGGTCTAGAGATGTAGATTTGAAAAGTAATATGATCCCAACGATTGAATGAGTTGAAAGATTGATTATTCATCAACCAATTGACATGACTTTTGTGCTAAAATCATAAAACAGATGTAAAGTAGACAAAATTGTGAACCAAATTTAAATTAGCATAACTAAACCTGTAAGAACTAGCAAAAGATCTTTGTGCAGAAGTTTTAGTGGATGCACATGTTCTCAGTCATTCAGATGAGGCATATTTCTAGTGTGTCAATCATATTTATGAAGTCGCCAATATGCTATGAAGGTGTATGTAGAGGCAATCATGATTGTTTTCTTTGTCCTTTTTTCTCGACTGCCTCTTGAATACTATTCTGGTTTTGGAACATGGTTGTTAAGATGGGTGTCTGAGCACAAACTTGGAGGGGGGTGGTGACCATCATGGAAATCTATTTTCCACTTATTATTTTTGTCTGTTATTTGATGTGTAAAGGCTCTTTGTGCATTGTAAGGTTTGTGTGACGTTCCTACTTGTTCTTTTAGGGGTAATGGGCATGAAAAGAATCCATGAAGTACCTATTAGTATTTTAAACATATGATACAGTATAAGGAATATATAGAACAAGTATGAGCGCCTAGCCGCCTAGGCAGCCAGCTAAGTACATTGAGCTCCTTGACTCCTCAACAAGGTTCATGACAATACACGATAGGGTCCATATTGTGATTTACATATCAGATCTATCACTGGTGTCAACTTCTACAAAAAATAGCCAACTCTAATCTTCTGACCTTCCTCACGTTCAACTTTTTACTCTGGACTTTTCTGTCCTTATTCTCTTCTGACCTTCCTCTTCCCGCTCTCCTCGTTTCTGGGCATTTTTGCTGCTCAGGTGGCAGCCTAGGAGCGGCAGAAACACGGAAGAAAGGGGATACTAGAATCAAGAAGGGAAAAGAAGAGGGGAGAGCTCAGGTTAAGAACTCAGAAGCATGGTGGGGAGTGCTGGCCGTAGTGGCTATGTTTCTCACTAATGAGGTGTTTGGAGGATGGAACATCCTTCTAAAATTAAATAACATGATTAAAGGATTTTGAAATATAGGCTAAATCATGCACTACAAATGAAATCAGCATAATACATTGAGAATCAATACTTTGGGGTAGATCTGCTTTGGCTTTCTGTAATTTTCTTTCTAAGTGGTAATGCATCCACATAAGTGCAAAACCAGATTGTATTGTGTGGACTATTAGCATGGAAGTTCTGATCCACATTTGGAATATAATTTTTGGAATTGAAGAATATCACACAATGTACCTTGAAGGGACTTGAGTTATTTATAATTGTAAGCAACCAGAAAATTTGTTGCGCGTTCCTACTTGTATCCTTATACTAATCTAAGTTGTCTTTCGTGAAATTCGTGTGGTAGCAGTGCATATACCACGGGGAACTAACCTATACATTCTGTGGTTGCGTGAAGTTTGAGGAAACAAACAATTCAAGCTTAATGAGAATTATCTATTAGGCACTTATACAAAAAGATACCGATATTTTATGTCATTCAATAAGTGGTAGCCACCTTCTGATGAACATTTTGTGCCTTCTGTTTGATCACTTTGCCAATACTGTGGACTTCATCTAGTTAAAGGGATACTCTTGGCCGGGCTAAATACAAAGTTGAGTCTATCAAATTGAATTGGGTGGCAGTTTTGCCTAGGATACACATAGAGCCTTTAGTTGTAATGTAATGTAGGATATCATATGATTAAATTAAATAAAATCAAAGTTAAATATGAAAGGGATGAAACAAAAAAAAATAGAAAAAATATATTAACCAGGAAACTATGAATCTGGAACGTGGATATTAATATCATGGTAAGGCATTATAGGTAGGTGGTGGAATCTTGGGTCTACTTCATCATACTAAGGCCCTTCGAAACAAGTCAATCTTTAACATGCGTATGATGAAAGAATGTTTCTGTTTAGACAATTGTTTAAATATGCGATACTAATATCAAGAAACCTCCATTGATTTGACAGTCATTCATTACACTTTTATGCTATCTTAGGCAGCGTTTGTTTTGTTGGTATAGTGCTGGTACGGTAATTAAATTATGGGTGGTAAGTTAACTTATGTTTTCTATTCCGTTTATAAGATACATAGCTTGCCGCAGAGATAAATTAATCAAAAATTTGCTGGATAATGTGTCGTCTCGATTTCTTGTGGCAGTGAAGAGATTAGTGTGCCGTAGCTATTCATTTCCAACCCAGCCCCTTTAACAAACTTTTAGATACATGTAAAAATAGGGCAAAATGGACTTTTTCTAGATGGAAAAAAGAATACTTACTTGTGTACCAAATAGTGGACAGCTTACCATTTAATTTATTTATCATTGTCCCAAACAACAGTTATCTCCCACAAGATTAACATACCACTGGTTAATATATCCATATCGACTAAATTCACCATAACTGTGCACCAAACACAGCCTTAATCTTACTTCAAGTATATGTAGTGGAAGGAAAGAGAACTGGACAGTAGAGTAATCTACTGCAGAGTAATCTACTACCCTGAGTCCAACATCACCTTGTTGTTGCTGACCTTGACCCACTGTCCTGGGTCTAAAACTCCTTTGTCGTTGCTCACCTTAACCATCATTTTTTTGTCTTAATTATCCTCTTAGTCTTCTTCCCGACGTTATGCTCCTTCACCAAGCCGGTCTGCTGTTGCCTTTTCTTCTTTTTGTTCTTCTTCTTCCCTTGTTGGATCTTCCCATACCTCTTCCATGACAGTGGCGGTTTCATCTGCATAAAATAAAATAAAACTCACGATATGATATTTACAGTTGGTAAAAATATCCCTTGATTTTTTTGCTAGTCTCTTCAGTTACCTTGCTTTCGTCATCATGAATCTGACCCTGAATATTTATCTCGTCGGGGGAGCGGGTGGTACAATGAGAAATATTGACCCGGGGTGCTTCACTTCAGTCTCTGCTGCTAGGAACATCGAGTAGTGTATCATATCGGAAGGTTGTAACGTTATGGTGGGAGAGGATGACAACAGTGGAGGGAGCACGCGAGCAGGTGTAGTTGGGATGGGAACTCCTTTGCACCGCGTCATTATCATCATTGTCCCTTCGTTAGCAGCAGGTCGTAGGTTTTCCATCTTACCGTCTTGCAGTATCAGTGAAAGGGTTAAATTTGGGTTCTGTGTTTTCTGGAGCTTCTTCAACTTTAGATGCCTTACTAACAGGAGCGGGAGCAGCAAGACACTCAGGTTATATAATGTGCTTGGTTTCTATAATGTCTATGTAGTATTTTTTATTGTTATAAGCTACCATGATACTGTCGCCAGTTGTCAAACACGAGTAGTTACTGAGAGTTGTTTCCAAAATAGCTTTGGGGTTTGATATATCTAAAAAATCTTTCGTGTGAGGATGTAGTTTAACAAAGGTTCCTTTTGGAAGGGTGGCATTCTTCACTCTTACAAAATCCCCCTCTTGCAAGAGCAAGTTTTGCATCATCCATTATGGCATATAAACCACGCCTTCTTCAACAATAAACCATGCCTTTTCACTCTTATAGCATTTTTGATTCTGTTTACACATACCTTTTCTTAAATTTCCTAGCTATTTATACCTTTCCATCCTCTTATTTGCTAACAAGTTCTCACAATTATTTGGATAACAAATTAATATTTATTTTGTACAGTGTCCAAAGCAGCCGAACAATACAGATTGCGGGTATTATGTGCTGAAGTATATGAAAGACATCTTTGATGCGAGAAATAGAAATATTCCTGAATGTGTAAGCTACTTAACATTATATTCTTTTAGTTTGTTCAAATTTCTAAATAAATTGAAAAAATCACAATATGTTGATATATTTGTCATATGATTGCAGTATTATTTGAAGTATATTGGTCGTTGCTTCAACAAAAAAGAAATCGATGAGGTCCGAAACGAGTGGGTGACATGTGTTCTTGAGCACACATAAAATTATGTGACATGTGGGGGAGACATTTGTTCTTTAGCATAGACCAATGTGTGAAACTTTTTTAGTTAGTTTTCAGTTTGATTCTAGAGTGGATACTCAGTACTCTGTATTATTGAATCGTTGTATGGATGATTTAATATTAATTAAATTTAGTACGAGTTTCTTTCAAGATTTGATGGAAATTTGGTTCAACTATGTGTTTGTTTGTGAAATGAAAAAGTATAATTGAATATTTATTATAATTTATTAATAATATGGTTAATTTGATAAATACAATTGGTTCGATATATGATATGTCAAACTCTAATCAAAGACAACAGTTAATGATATGTTGTAAAATGTATGATTCTACAACAAACAACACATGTTGTGTCATCCACACCTATTACAACATGTTTGTCAGGAAAAAAATACACCTATTACAACAGGTGTTTCTAGTGAACTACAACATGCATAACCTGTTGTATAAATTGTGTATATTACAACAGACACACACCATGTTGTCTAAACAATCCTATTACAACGGTTAAATGTATGGAAAGACAACATACTCCAACTGTTGTATAAACATGTATATTACAACAGGTGCACTGCATGTTGTAATAGACCTACCTATTACAACGGGTGTGTTTAGTGAAAGACAACATGCTTCGACTGTTGTATAATATATATTACAACGGGTGAACCGCATGTTGTAAAAAATACCCCTATTACAACGGGTGTGTTTAGCGAAAGACAATGTCGTTCAACTGTTGTATAATATATATTACAACAGGTGCACCACATGTTGTGTAAAATACCAATATTACAACAGGCCATTCCTTAAAAGACAACATGTTTCAACTGTTGTATAAAATACATCTATTACAACATGCGATCACGTGTTGTGTAAAACACCCCCCCATAAGACCACGCGATCTAATACAACGGTTAACACCTGTTGTAAATTGAGAAAAGGAACTGTTGTAAAAAGCATTTTCTGTAGTAGTGTTAGTCTCAATCCTTCTTCCCTCTTGTTGCAACTCACTTTATTCCAGGCCACTAGAGTCGGTGGATGGGATTTCTGACATCCGTTCCAAATGAAACATCTAATGGCACTATCTATTTTGTCGCAAAGTTGGAGAGGTAATGCTGAAGTTTGCATCATGTATGTGGGCAACACCAACAATGTGGCCTTTGTTAGGAAAATTTTACCTGCAACGAAAAGGTTTCTAGCAGACCAAGCGTCACTTTACTATTGATCTTCTCTAGTATCTCACTGTAAGTGTGCTTATCTACCGGTTTATGAATAATGGAGATGCCAAGATATTTCCCCGATCCTTTCTACTATGGTATCCACTTATCTACTTGAGCCTCCTTCTTAGGGATCTACAAACGCTTCTTGAAAAGAAGATTCTCTCTCATCTCTAGCTTTTTGCTTGCATATCTACATACATTCATCTCATTCAACATACTGCATCAAGTAGAACATTGACATAACCATCTTGTATGAAACTTATGGGCATATCAGTATCCATCAACAATAAGAAGATTACATCACAAGAAATTTATATCAAAGATAACATGAATGAAGTGGGTTTGTGTTACAACCCTAATTTTTGGATTCTTTTGGTGAGAAATGTAATTTCTCCTATTAAAGATATTTGAACAAATAATGATATAATTTGTTTTGAATAAAAATATTTCGTTTACAGTAGCCTTGTTGGTTGTTTTGGGGGCTTTATTTGCTATTGGGCCCAATAACAAGGAAAAGACAAAGGAAACTCTATTATTAAAGAAATACAGAAAAGAAAGATGTAGAAACCTCTAGATGGCAAAGGAATATTATCCAAAGGTGGGTTTAGTGCCTCTTGGGTTCCTTGGGTTCCAAGGAGTCCAAAGTTGCAAAGATAATGCAACAAGAAAAGAAAAGATCAACTAAATATTTCTTTATTAAGAAAGAAATTGGAAACCATGATAAAATCCGGGAAATAAGTGGAAATGGTGGATTTTCGTATCCATAAGGTTTCTAATATTAGAAAGAATTTCAAAAAGGAAAATAAAAAGAGAGATAAAAAGAAATCCTCGAAAAGAGATATTTTAATAATAAATAAACAAGATAATGAGAAATAATGGATGTAGATGCATCTAGAAGGATAATAAGTATCCTTAAAAAGGAATTTCATAATATTAAGATTTCTTTGGATCCAAGGAGTCCCAATGAAGAAGAGGAAAGAGAAAAAACAAATAATACAAAATAAGAGGATAATGTGATGCATAACTAATGAATTTTGTGGCATTGTATAAAAAGGAGGTATTTTGGGAAAATGACTTATTAACTCGTGGATGGTCATCTTAGGGTGTGAATACCCTCCCCTATATAAGGGGTAGAGCCTTTGGCCCGAGTTTAAGAGAATCCCAAGCATCCTTCTCTCTTCTCATTGTTATTTTCGTACAAACCCTAACCATGAGAGGTAGAGAGACCCTGGAGCAAACAAGGGAACATGGAATGGTCTTGATAGAAGCACGATGCATCCACACCATCGGAATGAAGCTCGGCGGTCATCCCTTTGCCTTAGCCCAAACGTAACAACAACAAGATGGTTATGAGTCGGCCGCAAGTGCAGACTTAGCAAGCATGACCCTGCTACTCTAGTCACAAACTGAGGGCATCTACGGGGGTGCGGAGGCTCATCGGAGGTGCAGGGGCTGTCCCTGGTGGCCGTCGGGGCCTGGGGAGGAGAGGCACGGCCGCACCGGAACCCTGCAGCAGCAGAAGCGAAGGGTTCTGCAAGGAAGAAGATGACTAGGCCACATTGGATGAAATTGCCCCTCTAGGTTTTGAAGAATCAATGAGCCACACAGGGGCATAAGAGTCAATCCGTTATGTTTCCAAATCGGCCACGTTGCATGGGTATGCTTACACGTCATCATGCCATTGGTCCAAGTAAGTAATCATTGCAAAATTCGTATATTTTTATTGGTAGCTCAGATGAATGCGTATAAAATGTGAATTTTTCTCAGAAAAATGTGAGGAATCCATAAAAAATAGATTTATAAGCTAATTCGTCTTGCAATTCGAAAAATAGTGAAAGTAATCAACTTTAATGTATTAATGATTAAGAAACCCTATTTTGAGATGATTAATGTATTAAGAGGGGTTTTATGGATGATTATAGTTGATATTAACATGTTAATTATAAAAAGATACATTAAGATTGAAAAGGATGAACTTTACATGTAATTGGATTAATTTAGGGTTCCATGTGCATAAATGAGCTTTAATGGGCCTTGAAACCCTAATGTTAATAATTATGACTCTTAATGACTTCAATTGTTCAAATTCATGAATAAGGCTGAGATATGATGGTTCAAAGCTATTTTGAGTATAAAAGTTCATAATTGTGGATAAATACACATAATATGGTAATTAGAGTTTTCTAATGGATAAAGGTGGAATTAATGATAAAAGAGTTCATATGTGAATTAGACCATAATGAACTATGAGTTGTTAATTTAGAAGGAACCAAAGACGATAATTGGGCCTAAAGGTCGTATCATGAATTAAAAGGATAAAAATGGTAGTTTTAATGTAAAAGGGGCATAATAGACTTATTTTACTTTTAATTGTGCGTTTAATATGAAATTAGGGTTATATGTTGTTAAAAGGTAACCTTAATATCTTTCAGGAGGAGTAGATGAGATAACTAGGGTTTGTGAGTAATTGTATAAAATTAGGTTTAAAATAGTAAAAATAAAGTGAAACCCTAATTACAATGGAAACCCTAAAAGTGGACTAGAAACCCTAGGAAGCGAGCTAGGTTTAATAGAACTTGATGGCTTGATCAATGATAGGAAAATTAGATGCATGTTTCAGGATCATCTTGTGTGCTTGCTTGTTTACTAGATTTCTTGCTTAGTTGGATTATTTCTGTACTCAAGTTAGCCTGACAAGTATGTGGTTAATTGTGGTTAATCACATTAGTTTTCTGAAGGTTTCCCAGATGATTCATCACATTGAATGCAACCTATCAGTTTGGATGTTCATACATGCAAATCATAAAGTCACTATGATTATCACAATAATAATAAAAGTGTGTATTCTCGCACCTACATGCCACCCTAATGGATGATGCAAAAAGGCCATGCCCAGGAGGGAAGACCCATGGGCACCATGAGTGGTGACCCGAAACACCAAGCTCGTGATTGAGAAGGTGGTCTTTATTGAATGACTAATGGGCACTATGAGAGGTGACCCTAGGTACCAAGCTCAAGATTGAGAAGGTGGCCTTAAGTCATTAGCATAAGAGAAACCCTAAGGTGGGTATGCCAGGGTTAGGGAAAAAGCGGTGGAGAATGTCACACTGAAAGTGTAATTTGTCTTGTTAATTAACTTGATTGTGATATTTAGATTGTTAGCCATACTTGCAAAATTTTGGTTGTCCCCACATACCGGCATATTCATTTATGCTGACCGATGTTTTGTTTGTCGGTGTTTTAGGTACATGTTTGAAAAGGACAAACATTAAAGTGGCATATGTGGAATCAAATAAGAATTAAAGTACAAAGGAGGATTAGTTAGAATAGACTCTAGATGTGGATAGAAGTAGATATCCAAGTTTTTGAAAAAGGTATGCATAGTTTTATTTTATACTAGATTTCAGTTTAGTTTGGTAGAATTTCATAATTGTTACTGATTATTTGTCAAACCTTTGATCTGGTTTATTAGGATAACGACTCTAATTTCTTGGTCTCCCTTAAGTGTGGGTTACCGGGAGGCGGGGTCATTACATTTGGTATCAGAGCATATGTTCTTCATTTAATCTTTAATAATTATTAAATTTTACAAACTTTGTAGAACCCAAGGGAGTTATTAGAGGATTTTCCGAAAGATAGAAGTGTGTCTAGAAAAGGATCACACTTGGGGGCTGTCAAGATTTTCCTCCGCACCGCTAGTCAGAATACGAGGACTCCCAGATTTGTGTGACTGCTTGGCCGATGTCTTAGGATCTGACTCAAAATAAGATACATTTAGGACTCTCTCATCTTGTTCATCCCTTCTCAACTCAAATGATGTTAAGGATTTTAAGGATTAGGGTTTTCTCTCTTTTCTTTACCCTCTTGAGGTATGTGTAAGGTTAATTAGGTGTAAGGAATCCTCCACCAAATTAATGAAAAGCATGTAAATAAGATGTCATGGACATAAGCTTAATAGTTTAAGCGTAAACTAAAGAATAAAGACATGCTTAGGTCGTATCACATATGTTGTCATGCCCTCAAGAGAGACATGAGGCTAGACCTTCTTGTCAGTAGGATGAGTAGAGGAAGTTAGTATTATAAGTAGAGACCTGACACATCCTTTGAGGATGATGCTAACCCTAATCCTAAGTGGTGGTTAGAGAGAGAAATGACACGATGAGTTAGATGTCATGATAGACTAGGTGTGTAGGCGGAGATGCTTTCAAATTCCCATAACGATATGAGCCATGTGAGGTTGGATGACCTAGTACCTTTGAGGACCCAACCCAAGAAAGGGTCGTGCATGTTAGAGTGAAGGCTAGATCCTTCAATGATGAGGTTAGTGAAGAACCTATAGAAACCCTATGGGCTTATGCGAGTAGGGCATAACATGCCCCCAGAGTACATCAGTAGTGTGAGCAGTAGGTTGAAACCCTAGCCAGGAGAGTATGTTAGATAGCTTATGAGATAAGCATAAAGGGCTATGGAAAATCTTGAGCAAACATAAGTTTGAACATAGGTTGCACCCATGTAAGGGTATGATTGTGAGCTTGATCCTTCATGGAGAGAGGATCTCTAGTAGTAAGGTTGTTTGTAGGGTTATCTCTAGAGATAGATAGAGAAGGAACCAAGCAAGAAGGTTGGAAGCTGAGATTCTGAGATAGGAGAAACCCTGAGAAGTTGAGGATGATGCGACCTAAAAGGATGGTTGTGGTTGCCTCATACACGATCCATGGAGGCTGATGGTGTCTTGGTTGCCTTTAGAGGAACCAAACCCTAGAGAAAGGATGAGACTGCTGGTACCTATGTGCCTATGGTATAGGTGTTTACCTTTTGAGATGGGAAAAAGAGTTCCTTAGACCCTAAAAAGGTTTAGTAACAAGTTGTGAGGCCTTATACCAAGTTGGTTTTCCTTAAGGAGGACTCCACTATGAAGTGTTGTTCAAATAGAAGGATCATGGGAAGTGCATGCCATACCTTGTACATGCTTGGTTCATGGTTAAAAGGTTGAGCATGCAGTTGGACATCCAAAAAGTGAACCTAGGGTTCTTAGACCTAAGATGGGAAGTGGTGTACCTGATGCTCATGATGAGATTTGAGTTTCTGTAGATTCGAGCATGTCACTCCTCATGTTGAGAGGAAAGGGAAACCCCCTAAGTCTAAGGTATGTTTGATGACCCCCTCACAACTAAGTTGGTGACATGGGAAGGTATGATCTTGATCCAATGTTGAGGAATGAGAATAAGTATGACCTAGCATGGTTTAGTAGGTGGTCTGCTTGTGCCTTAGTAGTGTGCTAGGGTTAAGCATGCTCATGTGGATGTAAACCCTAGACATAAGGACATTTGTGACCTTTGTTGCTATAAAGAGATAGTTTCCTCCCATCCTGGGAGAGGGACCCTTTTGTAAGGTGTATACCAGTTTTGTTGGTTTTGAGGTAACCTAAAGAGGTCTCATATGATCTTGAGAAGCTAAGTGAAAAGTACTAGTATAAGAATGAACCTGTAGACCCATAGATAACCATTTCTATGTGCATGTGGATGTGTTACCATGGAGGTAACCGATATGGGGCCACACTAAGGTAAGCAGGTCGCCATGACCCCTATGAAAGGATGAAAGTCAGCCGAGGAATGCAGAGAGAGATGATGAAGGCATGGCTAAGGTTCTAAGTTGGACATGTACTATGCTAGAATCATAAGTCTATCCTAGGGTCAGATAGGGATAAGACTGATGGAAGTAGGAGTTGCCTAATTCCCTAGTTGCACATGTCCATAGGGTTGGGAGGTAACATCTATCATTGTTTGAGGGCCATAGGTTATGTAACATCCCTGACCTGGGTTATGCTTTAACCCTAGAGGTTTTTCTTAATAAAGTTAATTATATGCTTGCTCTTATCTTTTGAAAAGTAATTAAGGCCCAAGAGGAACTTATGTTCCAAGTTTGGTCCTGATTAAATTCTATTTGAGCAATGTACCTTTGTTATGGACCAAAGTGCAATTTACCCTAGTTGAGGGGTTATATTGCAATATGTCACATGATTGAATATGCCTCCTGTGTTCTAGCATCATTATAGAGATATATTATTCAAGGTGGTGGATGGTGGAAATCCCAAATTCCAAGTTTAAATTGGTTTGACTAATGTTGAAATAATAATTGCTTATTTTGGACTAAAGTGCAATTTACCCAATTTAAGGGGTTAGCTTGAAAATTTTACATGATAAGTGTTCCTCAAGTTTCATAGCATCATAAGAATGAGAATGGTGATGAGGTATGGCTTCCACAAGCCTGAACACCAAGAAAGAACTTATAAAACAATGTTTGTGCATTAAAACCTAGTTTTGGTGTAATGTGCAATTTACCCAAAACCTAGGGTTCAATATGCAAAATACCACTTCTAGAGAGTCGCTAATGTTTCTTGGTATCAATTAGATACAAGAAAATCAGAGGGGCATCTCATTTGAATCTCTTTGGAGGAGAGAGAATCTTGATATTAAAATAATCAAGATTTAAGCATAATTGAAACCCTAATTCAATTTAATGCAAAAATAAATATATTAATGGAAGTGCCCTTCAACCAAAAATGAGATGGTTAAATTTTCATAAGTGTGAACATCCTTGTTCCTTGAAAAGTCCATGAAATATCTAAAGTGAGTGGAGATCCCACTCACATTAGTTAACAAAAAAGTAATATCCACTCAATTTTGGGTATTATTATTATAATGGTTAAGGTTCTTAATTTTCTTTCCTTTAATTCACGGATAAGGAAGAGTAATTGCAAGGTCGGGGATATGGCTTCGTATGAAAGGGATGGAGGGGAGTATGTGGCACCAATTTTGGGAGTTGAAGGAATTGTTTATCACTTTCTCTCTCATTGAAATTCCCTTATATACATTCCATTTGCAACCCACATGAAAGGCTTTATCGATCTGTTTTTCTTTCCTTGCTTTGGTCATGCAAAAAGGATCTTAGGATCAATAGTAGGACGTGCCCCAACCTATAGGTAAGCTCCATAGTCATCTTCAACCTTGATTTCATGGTGGAAATCGATATTCAATGCTTAATTCCTTCTTTTCTTCATTCAATCTTCAACCTTGGCCATTCATTTCACTCAAAGACTTGAGGATGAGCCTTGTGAGGTTTAGGAAGCTTCATTCACCATTTAGGACGTGAAGGTTGAAGCTTGGATTCAATTTTGAAGGCAGGTTATATAACTTGAAACCTTGTATGTCATTATTGATTTCATTTCTTCATCATATGTTGATTCTTTTTTCATACTCGAAATTCCTTTTGATTAGTTGTTGAAATTACCACAAGAATCACATGAAATTTTGAAGGTATGGAGCTTGAATATGATGATGTCATATTAAGCAAACACCTCAACAAAGTACATGAGCAAATGGTTTCAACATTGGAACCAATCGGTTTCAAGATCGATTGAAACCAAATGGTCTCAAGACCATTTGGGAGTAAATGGTCTCAAGATTGTTTGAGATAAAATGGTCTCAAGATTGTTTGAGATCAAACGGCCTCAAACCATTTGGAGGATCAATGCTGATCTGGATGGTTGATGATCCAATGATACCAATTTATTTGATTTTAAAGGTTCCATGTTTGGATGATCCACTAATTTCAAACCCCAATCGATTGAATTGATTGAAGACTTAATTGATAAAATTGGTCAAGACCGAATGGGTAAAACCAATCAAGACCGAATGGGTAAAATTGATTAAGACCGAATGGGTAAAATCAATCAAGATCGAATGGGTAAAAGTGATCAAGACCAAATGGGTAAAATCAATCAAGATCGAATGGGTAAAGTTGATAAAAATCGAATTGGTAATTTGATCTTCAAAACCGTTTGGTCATGTTGACCATTTGGGAGAGTTGACCGAATGGAGGTCAAGCACCTCAAGATTGAATGGAGGTCAAGCACATCAAGACCGAATGGAGGTCAAACACCTCTAGACCGAATGGAGTTCAAGCACCTCAAGACCGTTTGAAGGTTCAAAAGCAATAAAACTGTTTGAAAATTTAATAGTTTCAAAGTTATGAAAGACCAATGAATTCCTTGATTGTTAATAGCATATATCCAAGTTAAATCCAGTGATTGTACCTCTAAAGTACTTAAATGATTAGTACCTTTAGAGTGGTTACTCTTTGATGCTTATGGGAGCAATATCTCAATGCACTTTGCTAACCCTAAATGTGTGGACTTGAATGAAAGGTTAACCTAATCTAATCAAGCTTGAAGTAATAAAAATCCTAGAGAGGATGAGAGAGAGAGGAATACATACATGTATAATAATCATGTATTGGTTAAATCTCTACAATCTCAACATGAATAGAATATGCAATTATGGTATGATCCTTGATAAAGAGATCATGAAACCCTAATCGAGAAGGATGATGAGCCCTAATCCTAATTTAGGGCAATTCTTGGTGAAACCCTAATATGGGGTAATGGTGTAACCCTAATAAAGGGTGATGTTATGTGAAACCCTAATATAGGGTGATTTCATGTGAAACCCTAATATATAGTGATGTCATGTGACACCCTAATATAGGGTGATGTCATGTGAAACTCTAATATAGGGTGATGTTATGTGAAACCCTAATATAGGGTAAGGTTATGTAAAACCCTAATTGATAAAGAGGGAAACCGTATTCCAAAGAATGGAGTAGTGAATAATATATTGGTAGGTGAAACACCTAAAGTGGTTGATAATGGATAACCTTATAGCAATAATGCCTTAACCCAAGATGATCCCATGTTATTGATGAACTGGTGTATAAAGTATTAGGATGGGAAATATCCTATTACAAGATAAGATGATGAACTTAAGTCAAAAGTGAAGAGGGAAGTGATACATCAAGACATGATAGATATCATATCGAATACCTCAAAGTTGATACACCTTGATGTACCCTAAATCTAGTATACTTGGATGAATAACACATGAAATGGGCTATATCAATTGTTACATTGAGATGTTATGAGCCTAATGCACTTTAATGAAGTGTAGGCTAACATACCTTAAGAAAGGGTTAAGAGAAGTTAATAAAGTATGATGTATTTATGCTCTGCTAAGGATGAAAGAAAAACTCATACCTTGTGTTGATAATCATTTAATGATAAATCATGAGAATTGTTGTTGCCTAGTGAGAGGTGACAAGATGTTTAATTGCCTTGTGAGCCATGAGAATAGTTGTTGCCTAGTGATAGGTGATAAGATGTTTAATGGCCTTGTGAGCCATGAGATTTGTTGTTGCCTAGTGAGAGGTGAAAAGATGTGTAACAGGCTTTGTGAGCCATAAGAGTGGTTGTTGTCTAGTGAGAGATAACAAGATGTTTTTAAAGTCTCATGAAAGAAATGATAATAAACAATGGAATCTTAGTAACATAATGATATTAACTAATGGATACAATAATAATAATGAAATCTTGGTCATATATTATTTACGTTTATAGCCAAATAAGGGCTATAGTGTCTTGAATAATAATAAGGGATATATGAGGAATAATTGAATTACGTAATGGATGTGAATAAGTATGATGGCGTGGACAATGTTTAATAACTAGTAAAGGTGATGTGGTTTTCAGTAATAATTGCACAAGATTGGTAATAACCCAATGCCTGGAATAATGTCACATGATTGGTCATAACCCAATACCTGGAATAATTGCACAGGATTGGTCATAACCCAATGCCCGAAATAATGTCACAAGATTGGTCATAACCCAATACTTGGAATAATTGCACAAGATTGGTAATAACCCAATACCTGGAATAATTGCACAAGATTGGTCATAACCCAATGCCTGGAATAATGTCATAGGATTGGTCATAACCCAATACCTAGAATAATTGCACATGATTGGTAATGACCCAATTCCTGGAATAATTGCATAGGATTGGTCATAACCCAATGCCTGGAATAATGTCACAGGATTGGTCATAACCCAATACCTCGAATAATTGCACATGATTGGTAATAACCCAATTCCTGGAATAATGTCACAGGATTGGTCATAACCCAATACCTGGAATAATTGCACAAGATTGGTAATAACCCAATGCCTAGAATAATGTCACAGGATTAGCATAGTCCAATGCATGGAATGTTTGTACAGGATTGGCATAGTCCAATACCTGGAATAATTACACAGGATTGGTAATAAGCCAATGCATGGAATAATGTCACGGGATTGGCATAGTCCAATGCTTGGAATGTTTGCACAATATTGGCATAGTCCAATGCTTGGAATGGTTGCAAATGATTGGCATAGTCCAATGCCTGGAATGTTTGCACAGGATTGGCATAGTCCAATGCCTGGAATGTTTGTACAGGATTGGCATAGTCCAATGCCTGGAATGGTTGCACAGGATTGGCATAGTCCAATGCCTGAATAGAATATGATGACGTATACTCACATGACTGGTACAATTCAATATCTGGTTAGCTAATTGGATGAGGCCAACAAAAAGAAATGAGAATGATTTATGGATGACATACCGTGATAATGAGTATCACATGATAATCTTGAGATGTTTATATAGTATGATGGGTAAATGATATACATGTTCTTCATATTCCTTATAAAGTGAATAAATGATTTACTGCTCTATCATAGATAGTTGCAATGCTTTAAAAGATGGGAATATTCTAAACTGCTTATCCTCTGCTCAGTTTTATTCTATTAAACTACAATAATAATGTTTCTGGCAGATAGTTATATCTCTCACTGGGACAATTTTCAATTGTCTCACCCCCGTGGGATCCAACATTTTTAGGTGGACATGGACGAAGAGGTAGAAATTGTACAGTAGGACAAAGAACAGAAGCATCAGGGACAACAGTAACATCTCAGGTGGATATACTGATTGTCGGGTCTTCTAGATATGAGTCCTATGTGTCGTCTCTAGACTCACAAGTCCTAGGAGTCAATACTTAGTGTTTTTATAATCGATATGAGATCTTGGCTTGAATGCCTCGAGGTTTTGTGTTGCTCATGTGTAGACTTAACAGAGCGAATGATGTATGTAATCCTCGAGAAGAAATGGCACATGGTATGTACTTGTGGACCAAAATGTATATGTAATACTTTGGTTCTTGATGTTAAGAGTTTTCCTGGAATTGGATCTCTTTGCAAAAGGTTTTAATTTTTAGTGATTTTTTTTAATCCACAGTTAACGAATGCTTCCACTTAAGTAAAACATGTTTTTGTGATTGATATGCCACAGGTTAGGAGATTGATCACCTTTGTGAGCTCATGGGACCCAAAGGGAAGATGAGGAGGGCACTCTCTGGATACATAAGGGAAGAGGGATAACCCCAAAAGTGTTGGCACCCTACAAACCTAAAGGAGATGACCAAGGATTGTGTAGTGACCCAAGTAGGTTCATGACCCATTTTCCATGGAAGTAACCTTGATATCAAGATGATCGTGATGTAGAGACATATGTTGCATGTTTCAACTTAGATTTGAAGGTGTACTGGCAAGGTGGGATGTACCATCTCTACTCTTGGAACAGGTAGAACTCTATATTTGGATGACTACCAAATGCTTATTTCCTCCTATTATGGGAGTGAGAGATAGGACAATATGCATGCCATACACCAAGGATAAAGATGATGGGAGTTAGAACGTTGCTATGAGGTATGAGGACAGAGATGATAGCATACCCTTGTGAAGTAAATGTTATGTGGATGGTTTACAAACATCAAGAGAACTACAGTAGTCATCTTATGAGGATGCTTGTATCATGAGCTATGTCGAATTTGCGAGTCATACAAGGTTGAGTTTGATAACCAAGAAGATGAGCTTTATGTTTTCTTGTTGAGTCCGAGATGAGATGATAAGTGGAATACATGGAGGTGTGTGTCTTCAACATTACCTAACACCTAAGGATGTGAGGTAGTAATGGATGCTCTGGTTCAGATACAACTGCCTAGTTTAGCTGGAGGCTAGAAGAGGTTGTTAGGTTAACCCTAAGTTTGAAAAAGGATATATGTTTGGCTAAAACACAGATGTAACGAGATTGTTGATTAAGTTCGTAGTTGTTTGGTTAGCCAGCCTAGGCCTTGATGTAATAAAAGGATGGTTGTAGAACCTCACATGCACTTCTTACGAAAAGAAGGTGATGAAACCCGACTAGAGTGGTTTAGGGTTTCTGAGGAATCAATCTTGAGGAATCAGGACATACATGAGATCATGATTTTAAGGTCATCATACACCGTGGTACTACTAAGATAGTTAGTGACAGTAGTACTTTGGATGCTTAAGATGAAGTTGCATGTGGCTTGTCTCCATGCATTCCAGGAGGTGAAGGACGAACACCAGTAACCCAATGAGTTGGTATAGAGGATAATGAGTCCCCAAGAGGAAATGGGAGGTCATCACTATGGTTGTTGTGGTAAGTCTCCCCTAGACCAAGGAAGGTCAAGATGCAATATGGGTTATGGTAGATCGCCTTACCTAGATGACATGAGAAAGAAAGAATGTTGTCACAGGACGGATCCGGTTGAACTACATATGAGAAAGAGATGGTTCAACTACACCATGATGCGAGTTCAAAAGTTCTTGAGTATAACCTAAAGATTCACTTCCCTGAGGTGGAAGTAGGTACATGAAGGACTCAATGTTAGCACAGTTTATCACCCCTAACTAATGGTTAGTATAATCCAGACTAGAGGGTCTGTTAAGATCATGTATGCTTGTTCAGGGTGATACATAGAGACAATCCTTGTCCTCTGCAAGATGTGATGATAGCCACCATAGCCAGTATCGGGATGTAAAGGAGCTCTGTAAGGGAGGTTATGTCGGTCACCACTTCATTAAGATGATGTTGGTGAAGGGATCTCGTGAAGGTCAAAAAGGGACCACAGTGGGTGTAGATGAAGTCACTTTGATTGTGCAATGGCAGAAAGAGAGCCCAGGGGTGACATGAGTCGTGAGCTGATGCAAAGCATACTGACATGCAGTTCACTGTGGGAGAGTATGTGATGTGAAATCTGACCCCTCTAAGTTATAGCTAAGAGAGCTGAGTCACGGTTGCATGGGTCCATTTGAGATGGATTAGTGGAGATTGTTATGTTTAGCCTTACCCCTCAGGATAACATGATGTATAATGTGTTCCCTGAGTCTGATCTAGAGCACTATGTGAGGTACCCAAGTCATGTGTTGAGCCCTGACCCTATTTAGCTTTATGAGAGGCTGAAATGTCCTGACTCACCTATGTGGGTACGATATACCAATGTGAGAGAGAACTCATATGAAAGAATATGAGATGATGAAGGTTCTTGGGAATCACCATGGAAAGGGTGACGCCACATGGGAGCCATGATGGACATAAGAAAGCCTTATCTTGTTTGTTTGTGTGCCTGGTGGAATTTTGGGGGCAAAATTCCTATAAGAGGGGAAGGATGTTACAACCCCAATTTTTGGATTCTTTTGGTGAGAAATGTAATTTCTCCTATTAACGATATTTGAAAAAATAATGATATAATTTGTTTTGAATAAAAGGATTTCATTTACAATAGCCTTGTTAGTTGTTTTGGGGGCTTTATTGGCTATTGGGCCCAATAATAAGGAAAAGACAAAGGAAAATGCATTATTAAAGAAATGAAGAAAAGAAAGATGTAGAAACCTCTAGAAGGCAAAGGAATATTATCCAAAGGTGGATTTTGTGCCTCTTGGGTTCCTTGGGTTCCAAGGAGTCCAAAGTTGCAAAGATAATGCAACAAGAAAAGAAAATATCAATTAAATATTTCTTTATTAAGAAAGAAATTGGAAACAACGACAAAATGTGGAAAATAAGTGGAAAGAGGTATGATTGAGTCATCTTTGGTGGATTTTCGTATCCATAAGGTTTCTAATATTATAAGAAATTCCAAAAAGGAAAATAAAAAGAGAGATAAAGAGAAATCCTCGAAAAGAGATATATTAATAAGAAATAAATAAGATAATGAGAAATAATGGATGTAGATGCATCTAGAAGGATAATAAGTATCCTTTAAAAGGAATTTTGAAATATTAAGATTTCTTGGGATCCAAGGAGTCGCAATGAAGAAGAGGAAAGAGAAAATACAAATAATAAAAAATAAGAGGATAATGTGATGCATAATTAATGAATTTTGTGGCATTGTATAAAAGGAGGTATTTTCTACTAAAAGAAAATATAAATTCGTGCCAATTGACTAAAAGTTAAGAATAAAGAGAATAAGAAAGAGAATTTTCAAATTCCTAAATATCCAATGAACATGGTTTATTAAGAAGATAATTAGGAGTGAGAAGTTTGCTTCCTAATGAAGGAACTTGGGTTCCTATTGGCAAAAGGACGTATTAACTTGTGGATGGTCATCTTAAGGCATGGATACCCTCCCCTATATAAGGGGTAGAGCCTTTGGCCCGAGTTTAAGAGAATCCCAAGCATCCTTCTCTCTTCTCCTTGTTCTTTTCATACAAACCCTAACCTTGAGTGGGTAGAGAGACCCTGGAGAAAACAAGGGAACATGGAGTGGTCTTGATAGAAGCACAATGCTCCCACACTGCCAAAATGAAGCTCGGCAGTCATCCCTTTGCCTTAGCCCAAACACAACAACAACAAGATGGTTGTGAGCCGACCGCAAGTGCAGACTCAGCAAGCATGATCCCACTACTCTAGTTGCGAGCTGAGGGCATCTACGGGGGTGCAGAGGCTTGTCGGAGGTGAGGGGGCTATCCCTGGTGGTCGTCGGGGCTTGGGGAGGATAGGCATGACCACACCGGAACCCTACAGCAATGGAAGCGGAGGGTTCCACACGGAAGAAGACGAGGACAAAATTGCCCCTTTGGGTTTTGAAGAATCAATAAGTCATGTGGGGGTATAAGAGTCAATCGGTTATGTTTCTAAATCAGCCGCGTTGCATGGGTATGCTGATGTGTCAGCATGCCATTGGTCCAAGTAAGTAATCCTTGTAAAATTCGTATCTTTTTATTGGTAGCTCGGATGAATGCGTATAAAATATGATTTTTTCTCAGAAAAATGCGAGGAATCCATTAAAAATATTTAGAAGTAAATTCCTCTTGAAATTCGAAAAATAGTGAAAGTTATCAACTTTAATGTATTAATGATTAAGAAACCCTATTTTGAGATGATTAATATATTAAGAGGGGTTTTATGAATGATTAAAGTTGATATTAACATGTTAATTATAAAAAGATACATTAAGATAAAAAAGGATGATCTTTACACATAATTGGATTAATTTAGGGTTCCATGTGCATAAATGAGCTTTAATGGGCCTTGAAACCCTAATGTTTTTAATTATGACTCTTAATGACTTTAATTGTTCAAATACATGAATAAGGCTGAGATATGATGGTTCAAAGCCATTTTGAGTATAAAAGTTCCTAATTTTGGATAAATACACTTAATATGGGGATTAGGGTTTTCTAATGGATAAAGGTGGAATTAATGATAAAAGAGTTCATATGTGAATTAGACCATAATGAACTATGAGTTGTTAATCTGGAAGGAACCGAAGATGATAATTGGGCCTAAAGGTTGTATCATGAATTAAAAGGATAAAAATGGCAGTTTTAATGTAAAAGGGGCATACTAGACTTATTTGACTTTTAATTATGCATTTAATCCGAAATTAGGGTTATATGTTGTTAAAAGGTAACCTTAATATCTTTCAAGAGGAGTAGATGAGATAATTAGGGTTTATGAGTAATTGTATAAAATTAGGGTTAAAATACTAAAAATGAAGTGAAACTCTAATTGCAATGGAAACCCTAAAAGTGGACTAGAAACCCTAGGAAGTGAGCTAGGTTTAATAGACCTTGCTGGCTTGATTAATGATAGGAAAATTGGATGCATGTTTTAGGATCATCTTGTGTGCTTGCTTGTTTACTAGATTTCTTGCTTAGTTGGATTATTTCTGCACTTAGGTCAACCTGACAGGTATGTGGTTAATTATGGTTAATCACATTAGTTTCCCAAAGGTTTCTTAAATGATTCATCGCATTGGATGCAACCTATCAGTTTGGCTGTTCATACTTGCAAATCATAAAGTCACTATGATTATCACAATAATAATAAAGTGTGTATTCTCGCACCTAAATGCAACCCTGATGGATGATGCAAAAAGGTCAAGCCCAGGAGGGAAGACCCATGGGCACCATGATTGGTGACCCCAGACACCAAGCTCGGGATTGAGAAGGTGGTCTTTATTGAATGACTAATGGGCACTATGAGAGGTGACCCCAGGCACCAAGCTCGGGATTGAGAAGGTGGCCTTAAGTCATAGGCATAAGAGAAACCCTAAGGTGGGTATGCCAGGGTTAGGGCAAAAGAGGTTGACAATGTCACACTGAAACCGTAATTTGGCTTGTTAATTAACTTGATTATGATATTTATATTGTTAGCCATATTTATGAAATTTTGGTTGTCCCCACATACTGATATATTTATTTATGCTGACCGACATTTTGTTTGTCGGCATTTTAGGTACAAGTTTGAAAAGGACAAACATTATAGTGGCATATGTGGAATTAAATAAGAATTAAAGTACAAAGGAGGATTAGTTAGAATAGACTCCAGATGTGGATAGAAGTAGATATCCAAGTTTTTGAAAAAGGTATGCAAAGTTTTATTTTATACCAGATTTCAGTTTAGTTTGGTAGAATTTCATAATTATTACTAATTATTTGTCGAACCTTTGATCTGGTTTATTGGGATAACAGGTCTGACCTCTTGGTCTCCCTTAAGTGGGGGTTACAGGGAGGCGGGGTCGTTACAGTTTAATTGTATGATAATCATCCTAAGATACAATAATCAACTTGATCAACAAAATTTGTATTTACCTAGTTCACCAAACTTTTTCTTAAGCAATAAATCATAAGAAAATAGATTGTTGTATATTTCTATGTATTTTGTCGACCTAGGAACATAATGAATCCTTAATTATGAGATCCACTTGGGATTTCTTCATACGAAGAAAGATAAATTGGACTAAGCTTATGGAAGAGAAACAACATACCATCATAGGGTATAGAACATTAGTTTTATGCTTGTAGAGGGGTATATAGAGATATCTTGAGAGTGTTAAACTACATATTTGGTTGATTCCCATGAGAGGAATGAAGACAAACATTTGACATGATAAATGAGTTAGATATATGTCAAAACATGAGCTTCTTCCACATAAAATTATTCCACTGAAGCTTGATGATATGTGGGTATCCACTGTAGTCCCAGACGAAGGCCTATGGGGTGAAAAATTCATGAAATATTGGTTCACCGATAATATAGTAGCTGAAATTATGACTATGCAACATCCTTCAGAGGAATATGGAGAGAATTGACACAAATGGATATTACATAAACATATCATGTTTTATACTAAAGTGGCATATCAATTGTTGATGGAGGGACATGCTCTGTATATGGAGGCTAATTGGGATGTTATTTGGCATGGCCCGATCCCAAGGAGAATTAAAACCTTCTTATAGTGTTTAAAACATGATCAAATTGTAACTAATCAATTTCATTTTACAAGGAAGATGTCAATCAATGTTGCGTCTGAAAGATGCAGAGACAATGAAGAGTCATGTTTACAGGTCATCAAAGATTTGCAGAAAGATACTTGGTTAACTTTGCAACCCCCTAACATAGAAAATATCTTCCTCACTTTTAGTGTGCCTTACTGGAGAAGAGTCATTGATATAAGGACTAAAACATCATGTTTGCATTCACACGACTATGTGCCTCACTTCCATAAATCAATTATGTCCATCCCCGAATATATTATCAACTTGCTCTGATCTCACCAAAAAAGATCCACTTTTAAAGAAAGAGTATCAACTCATCCAATTTTACCCATGACAAACTCAAGAGTCGAAATTTTGAATGTGTTATCCAAGAGCCATTTTTCTAGGAAAATGATAGGAATCCTTACACCACTTTTATTATTTGTCTTCTTCTATGACAATGACTTAATTCCTTTCTTCTCATGTTAATTTTGTTATCTCTGCCATAAGTGAGTAGTCATCTAGAACTGTGATAGGTTTTCATTCTTTTCATTGCATCTATTCTTATATAAAGTATGATATGTTTTGAATCAAACATTTTATGCTTGTATAATAATTGACCAATTATTTTTCATGTTTATCATATCTTGGATGTGGATAACATCCAATCTATGATACAAAATATCATTTGTTTCATGTTCAAACATTATGAGGAATTCAGTTATGTGTTTTTTGAGGTGATAGATGTATGATATATAGGTAACACAATGGTAATCTTAGTGTGATATCAGTCTGGTTTTAATCCTATCTCCAAAAGGGGGACTTACCCGGTGTCATTATATATATGTTCATGCTTATTATGATGTAGCGAGAAAGTGAATGGAATGTAGTGGTGGTGAAAACCATCCACCCTAGTGTTTCCATTATTTGGTAATTGAAACATTAATATAGCCTTTTTTATATGAAATGATAGCTTAATAAACTACATCCAACTCTATTATCAATACAAGTTTTTGCCTGGTTATGTTGATAAGATGATTCTTAATATATTGTTCATTGGGTTCGATACTAATACTACAATTTGATATGTTTTTTCTAGGTGTGGGGGGATTGTCATACACTTAGTTTAGGTAAAACTTAAGGATTCATCCCTAAGGATTTTCCATGTGTGATAAATCTTGCATCACTCACCCACCAATGATGTTTTGCCCAAATGGTTGTGTTACCTACCAAACACTAGTTCTTCCCAACACTAACATTCCAATGTTCCACCAACTCAACCCTAGTCATATAACTATTGTATAAGACTTAGTAGCAGCTAGGGGTAGAGGGTTAGCATTGATTAATATCCTTTACTCCCATTGTTCATCATCCATACATATCCTTCCTACTCCCACATACCATTATGTCACCTATCACTTAAGACCCTAGATTTCTAGGGCTTTCCTCAATCTAATTCCATTTTTCCATTCTACTTTATTGGGGGAGGATCTCAAGATAGTATTGTAGTGGATGAAGGGGAAGACAACTTTGTGATCATCCATGGCTTTTCTCACTTCTTTATACCTTCTTATTTCTTCATATGCTTGCTTGAGGAAGCATGTGACTCGAAGGTAAAGCTAAAAAGAAAGTAACTTACATGGAATTTGATGTCATTATGTCTAGAGTTGGAGGGTTAACATGTAGGAAATAGGCATGAATCTATGGCAAGCCCGATGTCACATGACCCCTTTGGTAGGTCATTCAAATGAAAAGAAAGAGGTATGATATATTACTCTTTAGTAAAAATAACATATTTTAAAAGATTTCAAAAGATTATGTCCTTCACCTATCTTTTCTGCATTCTCATTAGGTCAAGTAAAGAGAGGTTGTAATGAGAATCAAATATTTTTTTGATGATGTGTAGCTAAGCCTCTCTTATGAACTATTTGGGAGGACAATATATTACTCTGATAACATGTTGGAGAAATGTTCATGTATAACACTTATTTTGATATACGATATGTTGTGCTTGTTCTCACTTCCTATTTTTTATTCATGGATGTATGATACAACCTACAACATAGATGAGAAACAACATTTGAAGGCATACCCAAGGGTAAAAGTCATATGCTCCCTTGTGTATCCTTATCTAGTTCCTACCTCTTCCATTCTATACATCTATTGTAGTATTCCTAAGTTGAAGGTTGCTCAAAATAAATCCCTCTTTTCAATTTAAGAAACTATGAAATGGAAAGTGCATTGAAATTGATAGTTATTAATTAAATGAGATTTGTTATGAATATATACATACATTCCACCTCTCTTCTCACTACTTCCATAAACCTATTCAAACCAAAACACTTATCATACTTAGTTTTTATTTAGGGAATCAAAGGTTCAATCAAGCAACAAAACATTTATAGAGGTAGGGCAAACCAAATAATATCAGGACTGACTAAATCATTTATGAGTGTCCTTCTAGTTGCATGCATTCAATCTTACATTCAAAATATACCCTAAATGTCCCACTTGGCTATATGGAGAGGAATGTGGGCTATGTTATATTTTTCATAGTCCCATGGAAGTACAAAAAGAAGAAGGGGGTTGCTTAAAGAGATTGAGTGCTATAACATAGGAACACCAATTGTTTTATTATTACTATGTTATTACATAGGAGCACCTTTATTCCATTTTTCTTTTTTTGTTTTATATTGACCATTTTGTATCTAGGACATATGATAGTAGGAATAAGCATAAGGAAAGAAGAGATGGCTTTTTCCAGATGGCCAAACCCAAGCTTTTGTGAGATGGCCATGGCTTATTTGTTGTGCTATTTTTGCCATCTTTTCATGAGGCAGAGTGGTAAGAGATGGTAAAAGAATGGTGATTCAAAAGAGGGGTGAATAGTTTGGATCTTCATATAGGACTTGTTTCATTAAAGTTAAGTTAACACTTTTCACAACACAATTGAAACCCATAATGAATGATTAAATACAACAAGCCAGATTTGAATCATTAGTTTAAATAAAACCTTAGTTCTCCTAGAATTCTAAGACCGCTATCAACTAATTAGTTCAACATCCATGAGAGAGGTGGTAAATATGTATAAAGTCACAAATGGAGATTATTTAGAAAAAAATAAATGATAATGTGAGATGAAATTACCAAAGGTCATTAATTATATATCTCAACAATTTAGAGATCAATCTAGGGTGCCTTTTAGATACATATTTCAAAATTTGGCATATTTTAAAAAATGGTTCCAATGCTCAGGTTCACATCAAGGTTTGTTCTGCTAAGAAAAAAACGCAATGGGAAATATGACTAATAAAACAAAAATAAATTAATAAAAACTACATGCAACAAAAAATGAGGTGGCATGCCAGTAAAAATATATTTTAAAAATATTACACAAAAATGCTAGAAATTGAACTACATTACATGTAACATATGCAACATGAAAATCCAAAATGAAAAGAAAGAAATAAAATATATTTATCAATGGAATAGACATAATTTTTCTACAATAATAAGTAAATGCAAGAAAAAGGTAGCGTGTACTTCCTGACCAATTAATGATTTTGAATCATCTTGTCTTCAACATTAAACAAAAACAAAAACAAACAATGATAGGGTGGAAAGTCACTACAACGGTGCTTTGGCGGGGAATCCTCCCTAAGAAGGATGGTAATGGTATTAGTGACCCAACAATTTTCCTATGAAGATGATTATATTTCTGGATAGCCCTAAATTGTGCTCCAATAGCCCTCCCCTAATTGGGGTTCCTCTGTACTAAAGCATTCTAGAAATGGTACATGTGATTTATTTGATGATGAGTCTATTTATAGTCAAGCCACATGTCTTGATGTGTCTTTTAAATACCCTCCAACTATTCTTTAATAAATGACATGTCATTTGTATTTGTTGAGGGTTGAAACACATCCTCTAAATCTAACCATCTTCTGATACGTCATGTGTTGCTCTGCTAGAGGTACCAACGTTGCTCGGCCATAGGGGCCTAACCTCACCCTCAGCTACAATGATCCATTATAGGTTTATTTAGGGGGTTCCCATTCCCACTAGACTATCACATCCCTAATATGTGGGAATCTTCCCATAATAGCCAAAAAATGGCCATATTATAAGGTAACTATGGTGTAATTTTTGGGATTACATGTTTGAGGTTTTAAAATAATTTTTTATTTCTTAATGAGACTGTATATGACCTTGCAAGGTAATTTAAATCAATAAACATGGACCTTGTTTCCTTAGTGAGGCCACTCAAATCATAATCAAAGGCATTATAAAGTGATGTGACTATGCCTCCTATTACAAATTGGAATGTATGTGTTGGTAAGGTATGCCCATGAAGCAAATCATGTGATGTTTGACATGGAATATACCATAAAGTATTTGATTAATACTAATAAAGGCAAGCTTATGATTAATTTTGTTTCACTCAATTATGAGATAATGAGTAAATAGTATGAATATCTAGAGAATAATATTACTCAATGACGTATGTCTTCATGTTTAATACTTTGGGAAATGAGATCATACAAATGTTAAGAGTACATATACATATTCTCATTATGTACCTAATCAGTTGTTACTGTTTAAGGTAGATAAACACCATTAATATAAAAGACTAGAGTATGGGTTGGCTAATGACAAAATCTCAATAGTCATGATATGGAAATATCAACCCAAGAACACAAATGCATGTTAGAGAATAGTGTACAAGACAAACCCACCTTGAGAAGTGACACATGGAAACCATCATTGGTGGTCATAGTCATCTCTCACAGTGAAGGTGGTGTTTGTGAGGGAAATCACTGCACTCAATATATGTCATTGGGTATGCTTTGACATCAACAAGTGTAGTCCTGAAACATGGGATGTCATAAAGGTGATTATTGGGTGACTTTGACATATGGGGATAGACTGTGAGTGATAGATATGGAATTTGTCCCTTTTGATGGAGATAGATATCTTGGCCACTTGATAAGCGAGACTGATAAATGCATGTGCATGCACATGCAAATCAATATATGATTTTGAGGTCACATTATCTCAGATAGTCTGCTCTTGGTTCAAGGAACATGAGTTGAACATTGAGAGGATGATGAGTCCATGCCTCGAGTTCAATCTGGATATCAGAGACAAAGAAATTGTACAATCACTGCAACACCTTGCACAAATTATAGGTTGAAGTTGTTCTCCAACTTTCCATTTACTTGGGTAGCACTAATGTGCAACTAGGCACCACTCTCTACTTTTGATGTCATAAGATAGTTATTGAGATTCACTACCAACATGATATGGGACCTATAGGGTGACACACATTGGAACTCATCTAGAAGAGGAGTTTGATCTTGAATGATGATTGGATTAACTACTAAAGTGTTTAGGTACTCAATTCACGCAATAGATTGGCTGACTTGACTGCCAAACGACCGTATCACAGGGTTAGACGACTGTTTGGACATGAGAGATGGGCGTCTCAAGTGTTGAGATGGATGTTTGGGTTGTCAAGCTAATCTGAGTTTGAATTGCCTATGTTATGCCCAAATAGAGGCATGACCTGACAGGTTCATTCTGATGAACCAATCAGCTCAACTCGGCTCACCAGAATGCCGTCTGGATGAGCGAGACGGGCATCTTACATGTGTGAGATAGATCAGTTGGGAGCCAAAAAAATATTCTAGAAGTTTCCCGAACTCATTTTGATTGCAAAATACTTATGGTGCAAGAAATTAATGTCTAACATTAATGGAATCAAATTGCCAATTTTGTATGCAATTGGAAAACTGCCAAACAACCATTTGACAGTGCAAGACGACCGTCACACGTGACCATACGACTGTCAGGTTCACTAGATGACCATTTCATGGTTTGTATCTTACGAAAATTCAAGATCTTTCGATCCCTTTCCCTCCCTCACAGATCCAGAACAGACTGGGAACCCTAGCCCTAACCCTGCCAATAAATAGAAGGGTATTGGGGCTTCTCAGACGTCAACAAAGTCAACTAAGAGTCAGTTGCTCTGACAATTATTGTTTTCTTCGGTTGTGGTAACCAAGAGAGCCAAAGAAAGTCCTACCCGTCAAAGGAGGTGTAAAGAAGAGAAATCACCCCTTTACTAAAAATTTGAACAATAAAACATCCATTCCAAACACACTCAAAAGGTATTCTGGAATACGACTAAAATTTTTAAAATTTAAATAATGGTATGCAAAAGACCAATAATAGCAGCAGAATAAAAGTAATGACTATATTCAATTACACAAATGTACATCCTATACACCGATAAGGGTATACAACACCAAATGATCTAAGATCGAGGGAAGTCTAAACTATATCAAATCTGTCTCCAAACAACATCTTGATGAGTTAGGTCCATGATGGAAGCCATGTATTTCTCTTCCTAAAGCTAAGATGGATCTCCATGCTCCTTCTACACACTTTGATCCTAGACCTGGATGGTTGGGGTCATCCAACAAGAGGAGAAACACAATATGTGTCAAATTGGGAACAAGGACAAGGTATAATTAACAAAAGTAAATAAGAGGTAGTGTTTCATCTATGCTAAAGAGAGTCAAGAGTATGACGCATGTAACAAAAACAATTCTACCATGACAAATAATAAAGTTGTATGAATGATTATTAATATGACTACAATAATTAAGAAGGGATGATGCACTTACCTGACCTCAACGAATAGGTGAGCAAGAGTAACATATTCCCAAACACCTAAAATATATATAAAAGTGGGGAGAGTAAACACATTCCCCTGGATGAAATATCACATGCTCCATTATGGGTGGTTGTACATAAGTACACTGCATTAGCTATATAGTCAATAATTCATCATGCTAGAAAAAGAATCATATGGAAGATTAAATAAATGAAATAGGGGTTCAAAATTGAAGAAATAATTGAAGTAGATGTGCCAAAAGGACAATGATAAGATTAAAGGATAGGTTTATGCCTTATCGGGAATATTAGGATTGGATAATTAAATGCCCAACTTAAGTTTAATGAATGCACATACCTCACTTTATAGTCCTAGTAACATTTCCCACCAACTAGGTTGTTTCCAAGACCACTTTAACCTAATTACAATATATATATATATACATATATATATATATACATATATATATACATATATATATATATGCATTAGGGTTTCATATAGCATAAATTGTATGAAAACCTCAGATTTTGGACTCAAAACATAGACCAATCGATCAATTAGATTTTTCTATTCAGGAAAACATATTTGATTACCTAATTTGGAGTTAAACTAAGTTAATTACAAATTTTAAGGGTTTTATATAAATAAATTAGTGTTTCTAATAAAATCATAACAGGGTGGAAAAACATGACTTGAAAATGCTATAATCAGATTCCTCACGATAAATCCTTTCCAATGAAATTTTACTCATATTTTCTGATGAAGACTCGATTTACTATGCATTTACAAAATTGACCAATTAGGAGGCAGATAATTTTATTGTGACATTGATTTTAATCAAAATTATTCTAATGTGATTAAACTAAGAAATGACAAAAGAATCTTAGGCGCGGGTTACATATAATCTATTATGCGGGGGAAAAACATCATTCAACCCAAATCAAGATGGCGTGTTAGAAAGATTAAAGGAACACTTGAAATTCCCAAAATACCGTTGCATATTAAATCCCATGAATAACATTGTGGGGCGACCCAGGTCAATTCATGGCCTGGTTTCTTCTCTCACAAGCAATGACATGAGACACCACTGCCAGGAGGTGTTACCTCTGATCGGAGCCTGGGAAGCATGGTCGTTTGTGAGAACATGAAACCCTCACTGAGTTTTGCATGCCTTAATGAAGACAGGGAGCCAACTTTGGGGCTCTGGCATGCAGTGAAGCATGAGAATCTTCATCGAAAAATCAAGAAATAGAAGGAGGAGATGGGAGATCGAAAACCATAGAGGAAGACCAAAAAATGGCAAATGAAGATCGTGTATCCATCACGGAGGCACGACCTATCCAACAAAGGCATTTTCATGGTCGGAGGGTCACAGAGGTGGCCCTACAAAAAGCATTAGTTGGTTCCTAAAAGCCGACCTACAGGGAGTGGTGATTGGGAAGAAACCAAAGCAAACTAGGGATGTAGAAATAGAATAGAGGAGTCAAGAAATCTTACCACTAAGGTAATTTATCTAAGATGGTCAGAACTTGATTTAATGGACCACCATCACTGGAAGTGTAATTTGTGTAGGGTGGGGTGTGTTGTAGTGTTTGAAGTGAAATTGTGCGAGGAGGAGTGAAGGTGGGACTCCAAAGATGTTGTTGAGTTGTTTATGCCAGAAGGAGGGAAACTATTGGGGCCTCAGGGACTAATGGTGGTGGGGAAGGTAACTGCCATATTAGGCATTTCTATCACAGAGTGAGAGAATGGACGATTAATTGTTCATTGAAAGGGGGGACTCCTCACCAGTTGAACAGTGAAGAGATCTCGCAAAACTATCATGAAACAAGAGAGAGAGATGGATCAAGGAGCCAAAGTCTGTGAACTACTGTTAACCCGTGAAACGATTGGAGGTAGGCGATGGGGTATGAGCCATTAGATTGGGTAGTTAATTAAATCACAATCATTAGATGTCACGCATGAGATGGAAATAACAGATGTATTTTGTGATAATAAAATTGAAACCAAACCATAGGTTAAATTTTCCCATAAATGAAATCAAATTTAAAACTAGGTCAAACTCTATACAATTCTTTTAAATTCAATTTTGGGGGATAAACATTGTCAAATTAACTTCAAATTTGTACTATAGGCTAATTTTAGCATCTATAATACTCCTATGCAATTAAATTTCAGTTTTGTACATGTTTTGGTCCCTAACCACTATATTTTCAATTAATGTATATATTAATGTATAATAGGGTGAGTATATATGAAAAGACTTTATGAATTAAATCCTTGAGTAGAAATTTGATATATACATTAATAACTCATCCAAGAGTCATAAAACACCTCTTTCAGTCCTTTTTATGATTTATTGTGATCTTGGAGAACAGAGAAAACAAAAGAGGATTATTATTCTCATTAAATAACTCAATACCACATATCTCTAATTCCTTGTCCCAAAAGGTCATAGAAAACTCTAAACCAATATAATTTAGTCATTATCTCACTTTAGTGGTCATTTTTCATTTGAGACTCTAATTAAAATACTCATTGAAATATTTGTGCACAACCCATTTATCGGTATAAATATGAATCAAATTTATTCCAAACCACTAAATATTCCACAATTTCAACATCAAGGATGAAAAGGATAGAAAAGATAGGAAAATATACAAAAAGGCCAAAAAGCATATAAAGGATAGGAAAAGCTTAGAAAGTGATTAAATTGAAAATATATCCAAGTTTTGGTATGTTACAGGAGGGATAGCTATGGGAGAGAACAACAGAGGATCATTGTTGTGGGAGAGAAAGTTAGTGACTAGTATGCCAACATGAGGGACAACTCCTTCATGTCTGTTCTAGTTGAATGACAAGAGTTCTAGTTTCTCTGTGTGGACTACTCTAGAGGCAAGACTCGTTTGGTAGCTTCTAAGAGAGAAAATTCAGCCTGCAATTCATGGCGAGACCAGAAGAGTCAATGCATAAGATGTCATCTTTGTTTTTCATGGTGAAAACTTGGAGCTTCACAACCACTATCCAAGAGCAACTAGTAGACAGTTGCGTTGAGGTGAGTTGTTGTGGTTGGAATTGTTCCAGGGCTAGGTATAACTTGTTAAACCATCTTTCCTATTTCATAGTAGTTGACGTGATCTTGATGTTATGGGAATATGAATACATAAAGTTTTTTGTTTATGTTGATGTTCTCTGTGCCCATATTTCCCAATAGTGGTAACAAAGACATGTCAATTTACTATGTTTTAGAATAATCTATATGATCGGATTTTTGGTTTCATTGATTATTTATCACATACAATGCGAATATTTAAACTATATCATATGCATATCTGATCAAAGAACACATCATCCCAAACTCACATATATATGATATGATATATATATGCAATTTACACACGTCGTCTAAAAGCATTTTTGATGGTGGATGTGTAGCGTGGTTATGGCCAATACCTAATATTTGTTTGTGGTTGAATGGCTTGGTTTTGTTCCTATTTATCTCAATCTATGCACCGAGCTACTACCTCACTCTTCTCGATTTAAACTTAATTCTTTCCTACCTTTTCTCCCCTTGAATGTATTTTGAGGTTTCTCTTTAAAATGTATTAAAAGTAGCAATAAGATAGTTTCTTTTCTTATAACAACGAGGAAGATGATCATCTTCGGATGAGATGACCAGTTTGTGAGATGAGCCAACAGAGTAAAGGACCATGGAAGATAGAAAAATGGAGCCAGATGACTATCTGATGACCCAACCAACCATTTGGTAGGAGTCCAAATATCGGTTGGAATGGAGGCCAGACGACCGTCCGTGATGACCAACCGACTGACCAAGAGGTGAGACGACTGGTTCCAGGGTTGAACTGATCTACTCACATTGGCAAGCACAAATCTACAACAACAGGTTCATAAATGAGATGTGATGATTGATCAAGGTGGAAGTAATTCCTTGTAGCTCCAAGAAATTACAAATAGACATGGCTATAACCATCACTTTGGTTTTATGTTGCATGTTTACGTTGTAGGATATAGAATGCATACTATATGTACTATATATGTGGTGATCAGATACAATATATGTATATATATGATATATATAAATCCCCCAATAAAAAATTATTAAGTCAAAGATGCTTTCCAATAGCAATACACATGAAAAACGTGTTTGATTAAGCGTAAGTTACACCTTTGTGTGGTGCATCATCTACCTTGTGTAAGTGTGATGGATATAATATAGGTTCCACCTCTACGGGGTGCTTTATTAGCGTATTGGTTATTGGGTCAAGCTTAACTTTGTGATTCTCAGAGTGTTTGGGCCCAAAAGCATAAAGACAATTATGGCAAAGAGTTGTGAATATATCTTCTATCAAGAATTACATATGATGCAATTGGCAAAAGTTTCTTACCTTGGTAATTAACTGTGTTTTGTGGTGTTGGTCGAGCCATAGTTGAATTATCTTGAATCTTTCTCATTAGAAATTGTTCTCTACAATTTTCCAAATTGATACTTGAGACTTTTCAATTTGAAAAAAGTAATGAGTATGATAATGAATGAAGACCTAGTTATATCACCCAAATTTAATCTAATAAAATCAAACCAAAAATAAGTTTTTGACAAAATTGTATATTCTTTTGGAGAATTAAATTGGAACAAAAAATAAGAACTTCTCTCTACAGTTGGTCCTTGAGAAGGACAAACTAAGTGGGAACAACTTTCACGACTGGTTCAGGACATTGAGAATCATTCTCACACAGGAGCGCGAGCTCTATGTACTGGAAACTCCAAAATCAGAGGAACCACCTCAAAATGCATCAAGCGATGATAAGGATGCTTATAAGAAGCACACTAAAGACTTCATGGATGTCAAGTGTCTGATGTTATGCTCCATGAACTATGGGTTGTAGATGCAACATGAGAATATGGGTGTGATTGAGATGGTCACACATGTCAAGAACATGTACCAAGATCAAGCAAGACAAGAGAGATATGATGTCTCCAAGGTGTTATTCAAATGTAGCGTGGAAGAAGGTGACCTCGTAGGTCCTCATGTACTCAATCTCATTGGGTATGTGGAGAACCTAGAAAGACTGGGATTCCCCTTGGGGTCAAGAGTTGGCCACTGACGTGATTCTACAGTCTCAACTAGAATCATATAGTCAATTTTTCATGAACTATAACATGAACAACTTTGACAAGTCATTCACAGAGTTGTTGGACATTTAGAGAACAACAATTGGAAAGATGGAAAGACAATACCAAGTATGTGATAATGATCAAAAAGAAAAAGGGGAAGTCTAAAGGCAAAGGCAAAGCTAACAAGAGTTATAAAGCTGGCCATAAGCCTAAGTCTTCATATCTCAAGGCAAAAGGTGTTGTGAAGAAAATAAGAGGTGATTGTCACCATTGTCACCAGCCTGGACATTGGAAAAGAAATTTCCCACTCTGGTTAGAGGAACTAAAGAAGAAGAATGAAGGCACTGAGGCCTCCACTTTAGGTATAAACATTACAAGATAAATTTATTTACTTATTCTTGGTATGTGATACCAAAAAGAGATCTGACATGATGATGTGCAAGATCTAACAAGAAGTAAAAGTCCTCAAAGAGGACAATGATGGACAAGGCAGAGTAGGAGTTGCTGAAGTTTTGGTCTTCATTTAAATTTATCTTAGCCCAATGGGCATGTAATAGAGTTAATTCAACTACTATTTCATTATGCCAAGAACATAGAAACAATTACTTTAAACATCTTGTATGACAAGGATGATAAATTGATAAAGTGAGATATTAATGTTTGTGTTGCAAAAGATATGAACTTGCATGGAAATGCCCAAACATCTATATGGTAGATTTTGCGATGAATTTTTATAACATTAATACCAAAGGATTATAATTGATAACTCAAGATTATAATTTTTCAAAAGTCACCTTGGACGTACATATAAGAAATGAATGTCTAGAACACATACTGATGTTAATCTAGATTCACTTGGATTTTTGAACCTAAGGAAATATGCAAACCCTTATTTATGCACAATGTGACATGACATCCTTCACTAGATGTAGTGGGAGGATAGGCCTTCCATTAGAACTCACATGTGATGCAAGAAGATCTTATGGAATGAATGCTATAGGTAATTGCTCATACTTCATTTCATTTACCGGTAATATAATGATATGTACTTAGTAAAATATAAACATTAATCTCTTAAAGTGTTCAAAGAGATTATAAATGAAGAATAACCTTGATGAAAGTATTAAGAAACTTTGATGAGATCAAATGTTGAAATACTTTATATCAATACCTTGAGTACCTTCAAAGAAAAGATTGTGATAATGTACCAGAAGTCAAATCCATATGAACATGATGACGTGTTAGAATGATGAACTTGTACCAGGATGAGTCATGATATAATTATTAATCAATCTCATCTTGTTATCCTCATAAATATAAAGCATATCCACTAAATAATTTACCATATAAACGGTTTATAAGACATCATATATGATATGATTTGGGAATGTCCCAATATCTCTTAAGGATTGAAACCTACATTGAGAAAGTAGTGTCTTGAAGAAGGTTTGCCCATAAACTATGATTGTTGAATATTACTATGAATCCCAATCCTACAAATGTGTTTTGTTACTAGTATGACTGAGTTCCTAGAGAATCAGTTAGAGTAAAAGTAGAACTCAAAATGTTTGAGATAAAAAAAGAGGTACAATGAGAACTAAGAGAATCACAATATGTTGTGGAATCTCAAGTTTATCATGTAACATAGAATAAAATAGTTCTAGTAGAAAACATTTCAGATTGGAAGATTGTGAATCCAACAACTCACATGGGTTGGTCATTACATGATAAGCCAACTAATCGACTATAAGCTATTAAGTTCCATGATATGAGTAATGCCTTAAGGCCATATTGAGGTCCATGTAAGCTAACAAGGTAGGACCTTGATAGTGCCACCTAAAGGGGTAATATCTTAATGGTGGAATAAGGTCTAGTGGAAAAGACCTACATGGACAACATAAAAGGACAAATTGGTTGAATATGTTTACAAATCAGTCAAGTTGTTGAACATGATAGAAATTCATTTACCAATTTACAAGCTTGTTGTTGTAGTTAAAATAGACTAAGATATTTGGCATATGAAGATAAAACTAGATTCCTTAAAAGAAATACAATAGAGGATGTGTATGTGAAAGAACCTAAAAGAGTTTTATAACATCTAGAAAGCAAATAAAGTCTATAAACTACAAAGTTCAATTTGACATTAACACAAGCATCTCAGGGGAGGGATCTTTTCACTTGACATGATAGTCAAAGAGTTTGACTTGAATCAAGATAAAAGTTGAAATATATGACTATGAAAGATTTAGTGGGACATATATGAATATTCCACATAGGATGAGAAATAACATCTCAATATTGTCAATATTGAGAACTAGCATGATAGACCCCTAGAACAATGAAGGATAAGATGAAACATCATATGAGATAAGGATCAATATCTGTGAGATATTTCTTGACTTGTTTCACAATGGAAGTTTGAGCACATACAATAGCAAAGTGTTGAACGAGTTCAACACAAGAAGGATTAAATGAGAGAGAATCCAGATTAGTCTCTCATTAATTGTATGTTCCAATTCTTATGAAGAATGGAAATGACATGATTAAGATGCCATAGGCTGTAGTAATGGATCTATCATGAATGTTGTAAGTGTTTATGCCATATAATCTTGTTTGTATTGGACATGACAAGATGACAGTAAATTCCAATAAGGGCCAATTGGAATGTCATTAAAAGACATTCATGACTACTTATGAAGTACCTAAGGATAGATTGCTAGTCAATAGAAAAAGGAATAAAATGATTAGTTGGATGTAAAGGGTTACGTTGATGCAAGCTTCCATAATGACAAAAGTGATCACAAATTAAAATATGTTTGATATAAAAGAAATATGTTGATTAGTTGGAAGGGTTACGAACTAATTGCCATTAATACCATTCTAAAATAGAATCCGAGTATATATGTGTTATGAACATAGAGTGATGCCATATGGATCTAGAATTTCATATGATGAACTTATAGATGTGTAAACCATTGATGACTTAGTAGTGATATTATGATAATAGTGGAGCTACTTTTTAGGCAATGAATTTTAGATGCCATATTACAGAAAGTTTTCATGTCAGAGCGAAGAGATAAGGTAACATATAATATACTGACTATAAGCAAAGTATCACGAACCCACTAAATTAGCACTAGTGCAACAGAATCATGGTGGACATGTTTGGATCACTAAGAATGAGATTCATGGGTTATTGGCTCTAAGAGAAAGTGGGAGTTTGTTGGTCAGGTATTCCCATAGAGAAAATCATGCTATGATTGACATGGCATACACCATAAAGTATTTGATCAATACTAATAAAAGCAAGCTTCCAAATTATTCTGTTTCACTCAATGATGATATAATGAGGAAATATTATGAATCTCTAGAGAATAATATTATTGATCTATGTTTCATGTTTAAGACTTGGGGAAATGAGATAATACAAATCTTAAGAGTACATATACATATGCTCATTATGTCCCTAGTCGATTGTTACTGTGGAAGGTAGATAGATACCAGTAACACAAAAGACTAGAGTGTGAGTTGGTTGATGATAGAATCTTATTAGTCATGATATGGGAATATCAAACCAAGCACATAGTTACATGTTAGAGAATAGTGTATCAGACAAAACCACCTTGATAAGTGACACATGGAAACCATCATTGGTGGTCATAGTCTTCTCTCATAGTGTAGGTGGTGACCGTGATTCTTAGACCTAAAATCACTACACTTATCACATGTCTTTAAGTACACTTTGACATCATCAAATGCAGTCTTACGACATGGGTTATCATAAAGTTGATGACTAGGTGACTTTTACACATGGGGATAGATTGTGAGTTATAGATATGGGATTTGTCCCTCCTACTAGAGATTTATATCATGGCCACTCAATAAGAGAGACTGAGAAAAGCATGCACATGCACATGTGAATCAATATATGATATTGTGGTCACATTATCTCAGACAGTCTTCTCTTGGTTCAAGGAACATGAATTGAACATTGATAGGATGGTGATTCCATGCCTCAAGTTCACTCCAGATATTAGAGACAAAGGAATTATACAATCACTGCAACACCTTACACAAATTGTAGGTTGAATTTGTTCTCCAACTTTCCATTCACTTGAGTAGCATTGATGTGTGACTATGCACCACTCTCTACTTGTGATGTCATAAGTTAGTTATGGACATTCACTACCAACATGATATGGAACCTATAGGGTCACACATATAGGAACTCATCTAGAAGAGGAGTTTGATCTTGAATGATGATTGGATTGATAAAAAATGAATTTAGGTACTCAATCCATGCAACAAATTGACTAACTAAAATGCCAAACAACCATCTCATAGGGTGAGATGACTATTTGGACATGCCAGATGGGTGTATCAAGTGTTGAGATGGTCATTTGGGTTGTCAAGCTAAATAGTGTTCAAATTGGGTAAGTTCTACCCAAATAGAGATGTGAATCGACCAATTCATTCTAATGAATCGATCGGCTTCACTCGGCTCATTAGAAAGCCATCTGGGAGAGAGAGACATGAATATCGCATGTGTGTGACTACTCATTTGGGGTCTGAATGAACATTATGGAAGTTTCTTGAACTTGTTTTGGTTACACAATACTTGTGGTGCAAGAAATTAATGTTTAACATTAACATTAATGGAATCAAATTGCAAATTTTGTATGCAATTGGGAAAATACCAATCGACCTCTTAACAGTGTGAGATGACTATCTCGTGTAACCAGACGACAATTTCGTGGTTCGTAGGTTGTGAAAATTTGAGATCATTCAATCCTTTCCACTCCTGCATAGATCCCAAATAGACTGGGAACCCTGACCCTAACCCGTCTATAAATAGAGGGGTACTGGGGGATTCTCAGAGTACAACAACATTAATTGATAATCAGTTACTCTGACAATTTTTGTCCTCTCTAGTTGTAGTAACCAAGAGAGGCCAAGCGAGTCTTACCTATCAAGGCAGGGGTAGATACAAGAGCGAACAATTAAGCATCATTGTTGTTGGAGAGAAAGTTAGTGACTAGTATGCCAACGGGAGGGGGAACTCTTTGTCTGTTATAGTTGAATGATAGGATTTCTAGTTTGTCCTTGTGGAGTACTCTAGAGGTAGGAGTCCTTTGGATGCTTCTAGGAGAGGAAAGTCAGCCTGCAATCTGTGGCGAGACCACATGAGTCACTGAGAAGTTGTCATGTTTGTTGCTCATGTTGAAGACCAGAAACTACACATCCACAATCCAATAGCAACTAGTAGACAATTGCATTGAAGGGAGTTGTTGTCACTGGACTTTCTCTAGGACCAGGTATAACTTGTTAAACCATCCTTCCTATTTCATAGTAGTTGACGTGATCCTACTATTTTGGAAATACAGATAGATAAATTTTTTTGTTTCCTCTGCTATACTACGTGCCCATATTTTCAAATAGTATGCCTGGTGTTACTATATTTCATAAGGTCAATAATTATGGATCCCAAATCTTGCGCCTATCTGATATCATATAGTAATAAAAAAGACTATTCTACAAGAAACAACCTAGGTTCTCATACTGTCTAAAGATGGTATCTAAAAGACTTTATGAGTATGTATAATCACATCATTTGGCATTTGACGTGTCCTTGACTTACTAGGAATGCACATGTCATATTTGGAGAGCTCTTTCCACACTCTAACATTGCTCCACACACACACCTTCTTTCCATTAGTGCTTGTCAAATTTCTATGCAAACTCAGGAGTTGGGAGGATGTCAAGGTATGTATATTTCCCAACAACACGAACCGAATAGCATCCTCCCGTTTGTAGTCATTTTTCTATATGGTTCTAAATAACTCTTGGGTGATCTCAATATATATCTCTTGTACCTCAATAGTCACCTTTCTTTAAGGTTCTTAGTGGAATTGTCTTTTATTAATTATCAAATCAAGCACAAAATATCCCTTTTACAATCATCACATGATGACTCTTAGGTCATATAACCAACAATATCCCACTTACACTAGAGCCAATCACTCATGAATCAAAGTCCAATCAATCTAATATGACCATCATATTTCTGTTGCGAAAGTGTATAAGTTATAGGTGCTGGAGATATTCCCTAAGAACCAATCATATGATGATTGTAATAGCACATCTATTAATAAATTGATTATTAATTAAGTCAATTCCAGTTATTATTCTTGTTTCCATATGGGAAAATGAATAAATATAATAATGTCCTTAGAATGTATGACTCAATGACATGTGAGTTCAGGTTGAGGACCTAAAAATGAGATCATGAGTATGTTAAGAGTATTCATTCTTGTCTTAGTCCCTAATCCGATATTATTGTGGATAATAGGAAAACAATAATGCATCAAAACTAGTATTTGTGTTGATTAATGACAAAGTCTCATTAGTCATGCAGTTGGATATCAAATCAAGCACATAAGTACTTGTTATGAAAAGGTGTACTGGAGAAACCCACCATAAGTGTGATACATGGAATCCAATGATTGTTGTCAGAATCATATCTCAGTGTGACAGTGGAGATTGTGGTCCTTAGAGCTGAATCCACTACAATCATTACATGTTGTTCAACGTGCTTTAAAACTACTCAATGTGACCTTGAAAAGGGTCGTTATATAGGTCATGCTTAGGTGCATTGTGATGTATGCGGATTGTTGTGAGTGATGTAGAAATTTGTCCCTCCCATTGGAGTGATATCATGGCCACTTGATGAGTGAGACTATGAAATGCATGGCCATTCTCTTGTGAGTCAATATATGATGTTGATTTCATGTGTACCTCAATAGTCTACTTTAAATACAGGAACTAAGATTGAACATTAAGAGAATGACATTTCCATGCCTTAGATTCACTAGATATTGGAGACAAAGGGATTATATAGTCATTGTAACACTGGTCACAATAATAGGTTAGGTAGTTGTCCAACTTCTTCATTTATTTGGGCAGAAATGAAGTCTTGCTAGATACCAATCATTGCTTGCAAAACCATACTTTTATTATGAATATCACTACCAACATAATTTGGAGCCTACAGGGAGACACACATCAGATGTATTGGAATACAAGTATAGTTGTGGACATTATTGGAAATGTTCCAAGTCAAATTGATAACTAAAACATTTAGGTAATCTAATAGAACAATATTGGAATATAATAAAAGTAATTCTCTAAAATATTTATTCCAATTAATTGGACTTCGACTAGATAATATCGAGCAATTGAATGGAGCCGGATGATAAAAAATAATTAATCAATTAAGATGATTAAACTAGTCTAGAATTTTCTAACTATGTTTTTGACAGTCCACAAGCTTCCCATTTCAAATGCAGTTGCTATTGTTTCCTAGGGGTTTTGGGAAACCCTACTTCCTTTCCTCTCCTATTTAGATGTGCATGACAGGAAGATTTTAGATACATGCTCTTATACATGAACCCTAGCCATCATCGTCCCCAAGAGAGGGAGAGAGATGGAGAGTGACTACAATGGTAGCACATCATCATGAGATAGGGCACTCCTTGTAACCAATTCAAGCAATACGAAGAGGAGTTCTGATCAATCCACATGTACTACACTGAGATGCAAACACTGAGGGCTTGCATTCAGAGGACGTCGACAAGGAGTGTCCATGCACTCAAGGAGTGACCCACACCACCACACGAAGGGGGCATAACTGGACTTGCTTTGTGACAAGGTATACCTCACACACACTCTTTCTAAGTACATCATTGTCGGGAGATCTCCTAGTAGGTAAATGAACAATTGTTTTTGTTTTTGTTGTGCTTACCACATCCATGAACATAAAAATAGGATCAATACTATTGCTTTCAATTGGTACTCTAGAAATCTTTATATATATCCTTGTTTTACATTCTCGCATATGAAATCATAACACTTGATTATGTGCTTGGAATGTTGATGTGATTGAGGCTCCTTATCTTTTGAAATTGCTCCATAGTTGTCCATGTAAAGCTCTACTACATCGTCAATGGTTGGAACAATCCCAAGTTCACTAATGAAGCTATTAATCCATAGTGCTTCGTTTTATGCACTAGAGGCATCCATGTATTGGGCCTCTATTGTAGAATTATCCATGTTCTCTTTCTTGTAGCTTTTCCAGCTACAAATCCATTATTTAGGCATAACACAATTCTAGATTACAATCTATACTTGTCCTTCTCGATTCAGAAGCTTGTGTTAGTGTAACCTTTTATGACTAATTCTCCTTAATCACCACATGTTATAAATTGGTCCTTTTTTCCTCTCAAGTCCATATGTATGTTCTTTAAATCTATCTAATGACCTTAATCTGAATCTAAATGGTATCTTCTAATCATTCTTAAAGCATACAAGACATGTGGGCACACATATATCATTGCATATAAGATATATACAATTGTCGAGGCATATAAAATCATACTCATGTATGTCCACTCTTCTAAAGATACATTGAGTTTCGAGTTGCTTATTCCATCAAACATAAGTAATTTAATGTCTTACAATTATGCATTCTAAACCTCTTTAGCATGTTGTTATTGTATGCACTTTGTATCATCTAGAAGTCATATAGTTCCATCTTTACAGTTCTTGATTCCTAGGATATATGATGTTTTTCCTAGGTCCTTCACGGAGGTATTACCCAACCATGTTTTAACCAATTACAGAGTATGTATGTCATTTCCCATGAATAGTATGCCATCTACATACAATACGAGAAATGAAATCATGCTCCAACTAACCTTCTTATAAACACGAGGTTCATCTTCAATATGGATAAAGTGAAATTGTTTGATTGTCTCATCAAAATGAAGCTTCCAACTTCAAATGCTTGCGTCAATTAATAGATTGACCTTTGTATTTTACAAATTTTATTGGCTTCATTTAGAGTGATAAAACGTTCATCCTCTAGATGATTCCCATTAAGGAAATAATTTTTAATGTCCATTTGCCAAATCTCATAGTCATGACAAGTAGTAATGGAAAGCATGATCCTGATGGATTTACCCTTGGAACTGGAGAAAAAGTTTCATTGTAGTCAACACCTTGAACTTTTTTGAAAGGTTTCAAAACCAACCTACATTTATTGGTTTGTACAACACCATCCATGTTGTTATTTTTCCTGATAACCCATTTTCACCCTATGGGTTTTACCCCTTTAGGTGGATCCACCAAGGTCCATATCTTGTTGATATACATGGAGTCAATCCCAAATCTCATGGACTGAAGCCATTTCTTAGAATCTAATCCCCCAATAGCCTTATTGTAGGTTTTTATTTCATCATCCTCAATGAACAACACATCATATTCTTGAGTCACATTGAATCCATATCTCTCTAGCTCAATACATGCCCTACTCGGTCTTTAAGGTTCTTATACTATGATATGGACTTGATGATCAACAATTAGTTGTAGTTCCTCTTGTTCCTTATATACCTCCATATTCTCAATGTTATCTAGTTGGTCTTCTTCAAGTTCTATTTTCCTCCCACAAGTTCCTATAGAAATTAATTCCTTTTCTAGGAATACATCATCCATGGAAACAAAAACTTTATTTTCAGATGGAATATAGTGGTAAGATATAATGTCTTTATGGTATCTAACAAGGATAATTTTATCTTATTTGTATCTAGGTTTTTTAGCTTTACATCCCAAAACTTGCATGAATGACATGTTGGGATATTTCCCATTCCATGTTCATATGGTGTCTTTTCAATAGATTTGGAAGTTATTTGTTTGTAAGAGAGGCAAATTCAAGAGCATGTCCTCAAAAGGAAAATGGAAGACAATATAGACTCATTATTAATCATACCATGTCCATCAAGATCTAATTCCTTATTTTTGAGACACCATTATGTTATGGTGTTCTTGCTAAATGCAATGTGATACATTATCACCATCCCTTAGAAGGACCTCAAACTCTAAGCTTAATTATTCACCACCAAAATGTGATCGAAGTGTATTACTTCCTTTTCCAAGTTAATTGTATACTTCATTCAAGAATTCCTTGAATTTTTTAAAGGATTTCATTTTGTGTTTCATAAGTTACACATATCCAAAACTACTAAAGTTATAGTAAAAGTGAATGAAGCATCGATATCCACCTCTATCATTTATGCTAAATGGTCTCCACACATTAGCATGTATGAGTCCTAATATGTCACTCTCTCTCTCTCTGTCTCACTGTTTCTAGTGAAAGGTGTTTTTGTCATTTTACGTAATAAACAAGATTCACACAATTTTGTTTATTCAAAATCAAATAGTTTTGATAACTAGATTTATGGAGCCAAGAAATGGGTCTACTCATTTATGTGCCCTAGACAACAATGCCAAAGATATGTTTCATTCGATTCATTGAGTTTTAATTTCTTAGTATTTATGTTATATACATGCATCTCAATATCTAATAAATGAAGACCATATGACATAGAGGTTGTCACATAACTTTTCTTACCCTAATCCCAATACCACTACCAGGGTAGATAGTCTTAAGGGGATTAGAGCATCTATATCAGAGTGGCCTAATAATCACACACACCTTATACGCAAAAAGAAATAACATTCCATTTACTAAAAATAGAAATTTTTTATTACATAAGGGTCCCTAAGGCAACTAGAAAAGAAAAGACTACAAGGTGAGTGAACCACAAACTAGAAACTATATCACATTTACATGTAATACCATGTGATAAGAATGCATCATTGTGGTTGGTAAGAGTATAGTAGATCATCATATATCAAGTCATCAAGTCTTCAATTTTAAAATTAGCTTAATTGAGATGCAATAAATTTTTATTACAAATCTTGCCATTATGTTGAACAAGATGCATGCATATATGTATGGCTCCATCAATTTCAACCAGATGGGGGAGGTCACCATGGTAAACAAGTTCCACCTTTGATATGAGTAGGCCGCTTGTACCCAATTTCAATATCATTATTATAGGTAGTCATAAGGGGTTTTATCATTTACATTCCATATTTTTCAAGAATACAGTTACAAATCAAAGATTACTCAGTAGGGAACATTGTATCTCAAACAAAAAAATAGCCATGATTTTCAACATGAGTACATATAAGATTATCATTCAATATCACTAGTCTGTTCAAAGAGGAATTAACATAAAAACATACCTCTTATGGAGTCTAGAGTATAAGAAATATCCAAATCGACAAGTTCAAAGAGTATGAGATCCTAGAGTTTCGGAGATCCATATTTCTGAGTGGCTTTATAGGCTTCATTGGAGTCGTGCAATAGCTTTAGGTCCTCCTAGTTCTGCTTGATGGGGCTTGCAGGCACAATGTCGGTGGCCCAAGGTAGGTTACTTGTTGATGGATTTCTCCGGTCCTCAATTGCACCTTGTGATGGTAGGGAAAGACTCTTAGGGGTACACAGATGGTGATGGCATCTTGAATTTGAAGGAAAAGGTTGGTGGTGTAGGCACATAACTCATGTTCATTTGGAGACAAGTGGAGCTTTGTGGAAGATTTAGGGGTTAAATTTGATCAATTAATGGATGTTTAAGGAAAAAAGAGAGGTGGAGGATCTAATGAGGGCCTTAAATAGGTGTATAGAGGTCTATGGGATGCAGAGAGAAATATTTTTTGCCCCCTCTCCCATGCCTGTGGCAGATGCCGAATGCCTAGGAGGGTGGTAAATCAAGGCAGCAACTTGGATTCGAACCTGGTTCCCTTTGATAGGGGGCTACCATGCTTGACCACTTGAGCCACTCCTTGTCAGCTAGCTATAGAGGTCTATGATTGCATTAATGGTGGCGGCAACATGTCTCCCTCAAGAAGTGATTTGGGCATATCCATGATATTGATCGTTAGCAAGATTTTTTAGGGTCGTGGAAAGAGGAGTTGTTTTGGACAGAAGGAAACCGATTTTAGTCAGTGGGGCTCAATGGAGAGGTAGAGCCCACAATTTGAAAATTGGTAATGGAGACTACTCCTCTATTGTGCTCTTACTCGATTTGCATTGGAGATCTAGTTGATGATCCAATTAGACTAGAAAAGGGATATTTGGGGGCATTTTGAGGGTATTTTCTTGGTAATAAAATCATAACTCTCATTTCTATATCTAAAAAATGTGAGATTTTGATCAGATCTTCAAGAAGTTCTCACCTAGCTATAAAATTTTTCCATATTAATGTGACAACATTTATTCATCAATAAATTAATATGAGTAAAAACAATATTTGAGCTAAGATTGATTTAAAAAGGTACACATTATGATATTTAGGTGTCAAAATCATCCAATTATCATCATAGTGATGAAATGAGGTCAACTGAACAATGCTAGAGAATGGAAATACATACTTGTAATTTTGATCATAAATGTGGAAAAATCCACTTCATCACAACCTTCCATCATTAAAAGGTATTATTATTTGAAATGAAAGTAATCCATCAATTGAGTTTCGTATTTCATATTGCATATTATAACCAACTTGGTATCAACACAATTTCATAATCATGTAATTGGACAACAAGTTCAAATCATAGTCACATTGTTCATCAATTGGAAAAGGTGTCACATGGGTCACAAATGGGGAGAGATCATCCAATAAATCACACATTTGGAGAGATCAGAAATTAAGGTTAAATGAATAGAGATCTTGAATGAAAAGTACAACATAAATTTCAACCTCCCACATTTCAGGGTCCTAGATTAACATTAAACTAGGTGGAGCTATACATCCACAATTTGATATTTCATAATTTAATTATTTTGAGACAACATCATAATTTCAATATCATGATTTCATGCTCAAAATCAATAGAATGGCCCACCCTAGTCCTCATGAGAGCTAAACCTTAAGTCAAAATTTGAAAAAAAAAATCATCATAGTCATCATTTCATATTTTTGAGATTTAGGAACATGAAACTAATTAGTCATATAACGTGGGTGATCTCAAGATCCAAATTTGGTGATCATAGGATTTGAATGAAATCAACATCGATACAAAAAAATCAAGATTCCATCAATTGATATCTAGAGTCAGATTTGGACATCAAATTCATTAGTCCAATCACCCGAACCTAGGGTTGAGATTACTACTTTAAAATTTAGGGGTTATCATTCATCCATATACAATAATTGATAAAAAAATCTAGTACATTTCAAGATATCAGTATCAAGTTCATTATCATGATATTCAAGGTTGATGAATGATATAGACCTAGGCCTTTCTTGAAAGTCAAGCACAAGCTATAGTCAAATTATCATATTTCAAAATTATCATTAATCAAGATTGATTAACAATATCATAATGTATTTAACATATTAGAGACTTAGATCAAGAAATCAAAATTGGGTGAGAGGGGTTACCTTTCTGAAACACTAAATAATCAACAAGGTGAAGATTTAGAGGTAATCATAATTGGGGTGTGACCTATCTTAGAGGAGTCATGAATCAATTACCACCCTAATCTAGCACAATAATCTAAATTAGTCATTGAGAATCAATTATATCCAAATAGGTAGAGTATAAAGGATCAAACCATAGTCCATAAGGTCATACGATCAAAACTCAACGATATAATAGGATATCCATGTCTCAAGATTTTGCAAGATCGGGTTCATAATTGCACTCTTTCTTTCATGATCAAGGTAATAATATAATTTGAAAATTGAGGAGTTTGATTGGATAGTTGAAGAATCAGAGCATACTACTATAAGGTTTGAGATCCATATTCATAATCAAGATTACAACAGAGCATAGTGATGAATAGGGAAGGTGATTTTCTATCAAAGTCTTATATCATAATTTTGAGAGTCCTAAGGTGTAGTCAATGCTTGTCTTAATTAGGATATGCATTCATTAGGGAAATTTTTTACTTAACAATGTTTGAGTTTTAATCAACAATATGACAACATAGATGTAATAAAATAGGGACATAATAAACCATGAGGTATAAGGTATAAATCCTCCTTATTTCACCATATCAAGATTGTTATGTTTTACTTCAAACACACGAACCATGTAGTTAAATTTTGGTGAAATCCAATTTACATGATATGAAGGGGTCATACATGAGTATTTGTTTCAATATTAATTTCATTGATAAAAATCAAGTATTAAAATTAAGGTAAGATCATGGCATCATCATATTAATCATCTTTCATGATTTAAAATGAATTTTAGTTTCCCCATGTATTAGATACCCATAATCAAGAAATCATGTAATAAAAAGTCACGAGAAAAGAATCACACGAGGAGATGAGAAGACTAACTAAACATCTTATACTGAGGGGGCTTAGGGCAGTCCTTAATGAAAAGATGAGATGCTAGAAGACTCTCTAGGGTTATAGGAAATCCGTCATTCCATTTATGGATCCACCAAGTCTAGGTGGAGAAGCGTAACCTCAACAACCATAGCTACACAAATAGGAGGAATTACTACCAGAACCCCGTATACTCCTTCTAGACACCTCAGTTTCACCATAGTGACGTTTAAGGTTTTACTTTATTTTGAGATCAGAAACTTCATTTCACTAATGCATAAGAAGTGTGTGTGACTCTAATACCAATAGTCACCAAACCATTCTAACTATAATCACAATCCCACTACCTGGGTAGGCAATGTTAAGGGGATTAGAGAGCAATCTCTGAGTGGCCCAAAAATCACACACACATTATATGCAAAAATAAATAACATTACATTTGTTGTAAAAGGATCAAGTTTATTATATCAGGGGCCTGAAGGAAACAAGAAAAGTAAAGATTACAAGGTGAGAGAACTAAAATATAGAAATTATACCCCATTCACATGTAATCCATGTGGTAAGCAATCTTCATTCTGTAGATATTAGCAAGAGTATATTAGATCAACATATATTATGTCTTCAAGTCATCATGCTTAAATAAGTTAAATCGAGAAACAATCAATGCAAATACATCAGTAGCTTTGAAAAGAGAAATATTGGATGATGAAAGCATTTATATCAAAACATTATACTTTGGTAGGAATTATAAGCAAAGTACTCAATGAGATATGCAAACTCATATTTATTTCAAGCAATTCAATTTGTATTACAAATTTCCCCATTATGTTGAACAACATGCATTCATATACATATGGCTCCATCAACCCAAAGAGATGGGGGAGGTCACCATGTTGTACAAGTTCCACCCTCCAATATGAGTAGGTCGCTTGTACTCAATATCAACATCATTATTGCATGCAGTTAGAAGGGGTGTTATCATTTTTGTTTAAGGATTTTCAAGAATACAAATACCAATAAAAAGATTACTTAGTAGGGAACAATGTGTTGGGTTTTAGGAGACGCAGAGATGGCAGCATAAACAAAAATTTTCTCCCCAAACCCAGAACCCAAAGATATCTCATCAACATCTATACGGTGGGAAGGATGGTTTGTAGAGGCGTACCTTGTACTGATGCTTGCTCAGTGACATTACCTCATGGTGAGCGCAACCTTCACCTCCAGTCTTGGATGATGTCTGTGCATCTCCTAGTCACACCCAGATAGACAGATTGATGGCTGTCCTCTAAGTGATAGAAATCTCCCGCATCAGTATTAGTCCACACGGACCACCGGGAACTCCAGTCGTCCTGTCCTATAGGACACTGGACCGAGTCGTACCATTCTGTCAGCGTACTAGTCACTGAAATTCTCTCTCACCACCAATTTTCATTTTGTAGTTGTCATTCCCTCGTTGTGCCTCCCTAGTCAGGTAGCACTTGCTTGGGCTCTCTCAGTTACCACAACCAGAGAGGACAACTTTGCAGAGAAACTGATGTTCTGAGTTGTGCTATCTGAGAAGTCCCAAGTACACCTCTATATATAGGAAGGGTCAAGGTCAAGTTTCTCAGCCTCGGGCAATGCGGGACTAAAGCGGGAGTAAAAGTGTCTGTATTTTCCACGAATTGATACATTGCGCCAAGTGAACCGGTCGTTTCACAAACGAACCGATCATTTGGGGACTGAACTGATCAGTTCATCTCATGAACCGAGCGTTTGGGAGCTGAACCAATCAGTTCATTCATGAACCGGTTGTTTCACTTCCTAGGCCAGTTCCCAATTGAATTTCCTCTTTCCATTTCCAATTAATCCAAAGATCAATACTTGTCCCAATCGAATTCTACAAGTGAAACAAAAATATTTTCTCACCAACCTAACTTTCCCAAACTGGCTCGTTTGGTCCAGCTAAACCAATCGGTTCAACACTAGAACCGATCGTCTCACTTGAACCTAAGTTGATCAGTTGAATAGCTTGAACTGATCAGTTGGGAATCCAGGTTGTGCAGAAATCGGTCACTGCAGTTCTCAATCAATCTGATACCCAAATCAGTTAGTCAAACACTTGAACTTGGTGATTCTGAGTCAATGATTGATTTTTTAATTAAACTACTAAACACATTTAGTAAACAATCTAAACATCATTCATGGATAAAATCCTCTTCCAGGTTAAATCCTATGTGTGTGACCCTGGAGGCCCATTTCACATTGGCAATGAAAGTCCATAACACTTATGACTTCACAAGCAAAGAGTGGTGCCTAGTCGTACATCAGTGCGACCCAAGTGAAAAGGAAAGTTAGAGAACAACTTTCAATCCTACAATCCAAGATTGGTGTTACAGTGAATGTATAATTCCCTTGTCACTAATATCTCGAATGAACTCAAGGCATGGAACAATCATCCTTTCAACATTCATTCACTTCCTTGATCTCAGAGCAGACTGGATGAGATATGTGTGACATTAATATCACATATTGATTCACACATGCATGCGCATGCCTTTCTCAGTCCTACTCATCAAGTAGCCATGGACATCAAACTCCCCCAGGAGGGACAAATCCCATATCTATCACTCACCCCTTAAAATCCCCATATGTCAAAGTCACCCAATCATCACCTTTACAACAATCTATATTTTAGGATTGTGTTTGATGATGTCAATGTGTACCCAATGACATGTGTTGAGTGCAGTGATTTCAGGTCAAAGAATCACACCCACCACCATCACTGTGAGTGCTGACTGTGACTACCAAGTCATGGTTCCATGTGTCACTCTGATGGTGGGTTTGTCTGATACACTTGTTCTTTAACAAGTACATGTATGCTTGGTTTGATATCACTATATCATGACTAATGAGATTCTGTTATCAAAAGACACACAATCTAGTCTTGTGTGTCATTGTTGTCTATCAACCTTCCATAACGACATCTGACTAGGGACATAATAAGAATGTACAAACTCTTAACATCCATATGTTCTCTTGATTCAAGTTAAATACTTGAAGGCATACGTCATTGAGTATTGTCATTATCTAGACATTCAATATGTTCTGTCATTATCTCACAACTGACTAAACCAGAATGAATTGGAAGCTTGTCTTTTATGTTTATCAAATCAATCTTAATGTATCCCACCGATCATCCTATGATTGCCTCTCAGGGCATATATACCAACAGACTCCCACTTGCACTGTGAGCCAATCACCCCAGACTCATAGTCTTAGTGTTCTTCAAACATGTCCCACATATTACTGTGCTCTAGTGCTAATGTAGTGAGTTATGGCAATGCCTTCCCTAAGTCGATATTATTGCAGGTCTCACATCTCTTTGTTGTACGTCTTACGTATGAGATGGAGTTGTTGTAATATGCGATCCAATTTTCCTTTACTAACCTTTAGCTTCATTGCATGACCAAGCACTCCTTACTTGTCATCATTCACCAGAATATCTATAAGTTAATCTTTATGAAGTCCCATATCCATATAGTATCCACTACTATTATCTAACACACGGATGCTCGACATTTCCTATTAAAATGGCTTTATTGGAACGTTTCCATTTTTCAACATGCATTCACTTTTATGTATCCCATATATATTTTGTGAAAAAATTTCTATCCTTTCCGGAAGTTCGCATCAGTGTAACTCTTTACAGTGAACTCTTCCTTATTTCCATAGAACAACAACTTCTCAACTACTCAACATGTTCACATGGTATTCCAGTAACCTTTACTAGAACTAGACAGACATCCACTTGTCATATCCCACATACGAGTTATCAGGACGAGCATATCATATTGTCATGTTCCACAGAAGATGATAAATGCATTTTGTTCTTGCTATGTCCATATATGCAAGATAACAGAATGATTACATACATGATAGATCCATATGTATTCTTTGTGTTCCCATTATTCATAAGAATTGGGACACTTGGCTCTGGGATACTCACTCCATGTAACATGGACAAGTTTTCTCCCACTGAATCTATGCACATTGAACCCTTCAATACAGATTGCCTATGTATGCGCTCTCTTTTCTAGGTCAAGAGGTTTTCGAGAACTATCTCTATAGATCTCTATTCGTATCACATAGGAAAAGTCTCTGTCTTCCCTTAAAGATATTTCCACAAAGGTCTCCATTTTAGAACATTCCATTCCTCATCAATATGTGGAATGTGAATACGCTCCCACTAAATCACATATCCCTCCTTTATCTTTGACATATCAGTCAAACCCTTTTACTATATTATCAAAGTAAAGATCCCAGCTCTGAGTTGCTTGTACTCAATCAATCACATTGATTAGTCCATTGTAACTTATAGACTTCATTTGCATTAATGGATTCAGAAACCTTATAGGTTGTGTCACATACACATCTATGTCTTATTCCTCATAGGAATGCAGTTTTAATATCCATATGCCAAATCTCTAACTCATTAAGTTGCAATCAGCAAGCATGATCCTTCTCAAAATTTTCCATTTGTCTTAACACGTAAGACTTATATGTACTTATGGGTTTCATCCCAATGAGTGATACCATTAAGGTCATACATTATGGTTCACATGGAAGTCATTTAGGATCTAATGGTCATAAACCATAACTCAAAACCCGATTCCTCAATATCATCTGCATTGTTGACTCATCGTATGACAAACTAATAATATATAAATATTTGAGGTGTATCTGCTAAGGAATTTGAGAACTCACAACACTTTGTGATTATTAATATCCTTTATTAGTGTAAGGTATTCTCTATTTAATAAAATTTAGTTATTTGATAATCATCCTCTAACTCCTTAGTGTATGAATCCTTTTGATTTAGACATAACTATGACTTAATCATGAGTTCTCTATGATACACTATCATAATCACTCATAAGGTTCTCAAACATTTGGTTTAAGTATCTCATTGATTGATCACATCAAGAATTATTACTTTTACCAAATTTGTGTTTCATTCATGATCTTCATGAACACTTCAAGATATTCATATTGGCATTTCTCTAAACACCATTTTAAGTATTAACATTTGCTCCAATTGATATGTAAATACATCATATGTATTATACCTAATAGGATAATCATTCTCCCACTACCACTAGTGAAGATTGATTTATCATGTCCAAGATATTCATGTCTCTTAATGGTTTACAACCAAAAGAGTCGAGCTTTATCCATCAATATGGAACTAGAAATGAATTTCACATGATAATGCCAATTCGTTGTTTGAGTTACCAATAACTTTTAGGTATCATTTTATCTTATGCATACCAAGTACCAGAAGATAAAGAAAGGCATTGCCACAAATATCATATCTTTGAAATTGAAACATCAACTATATTGATATCCATCTTGTCACTATAAGATGCAACAATAAAGTGTTTCTATTGGCAAATTGAAATAGCAATTCTCAACTCTATTTTGTTCCCTTTAGGTTGAAATAAACTAAAAGGTAGTCCTATCTATGGAAGTAACACTTGCTCCAATGATAAGTGCTCTTTCGTGGTCCTTTTACAAAGGCCATCACTTCTTTCTTAGATCATATCATATATGCCAGATCTATATATTGGTATCACATACCTCAAATGAAGAAGTGTTTATTTCTTGATACCTAAGGTGGAGATCTCCATCCTCTCCTTCATCTTCTTTTGTTCTTCCAGATATACATGGCAATTTCTCCTTCCTTGTTCACCTTTCCCATATGCCTTGAGGCTGAAGATGACTTGGGTTGCTGAGTAGCATCAAAACCCTTCTTATCTTTGCCCTTGACCTTGCCTTTTAGACTTACCCTTCATTGATCACATTAAAGATTAAGGTTTGTATTACTTCATCTATGCCTCTACTATCCTCAACATGTCCAACAACTTTGTCAATTCTTGTCAAAGTTTTTCATGTTGTAGTTCATCATGAGCTTTATGATTCTCACAACATTTGCAGTATCATACTTGTAGCCAACTCTTGACTCAGAGGGAATCCCAGTCTAGTTAGGTTTTCCACATACCCAATCACATTGAGTGTGTGAAAACCAACTGGATCTTCTTCTGTCATGACATACAAGGACAGTGTCTTAGAGACATCATATGTCTCATGTTGTCCCTACAACTCACAGTTTAGAGAATACAACATCAAGCACTCCACATTAATGGCATCCTCGGTATGCTTCCAGTAAGCATCCCTTTCATCCTTTGGTGTGGTGGGAGCGAGTTCATCTGGTTCTGGTATAACTAGGACTTAGAGATTTCTCTCGTCGATTGAGAATACTTCTCAATGTCCTAATCAGTCATTGAATTATTCCCATTTAGTTTGTCCATCTGAAGGACCGATTGCAAAGACAGTGATTATTGTTTATAGACATCTCTTACAAAAAGGAAATATATGCAATTTAGTCCAAAAACTCATTTTTGACTTATTTGATTGATTTAAAAAGTTTTATGATATAATTAGGACTTTAATTAATTATCACTCCCACTATTTTTGTTCAAATTGATAGCCCTCACCATCATTTCAGAAGATTGTAGCGTACAACCTTCTAGTGGGTCAAGATCCCAAAATCCTCTCAGTCATGGACCAGCTAGGGTTGTCACCCACAACTTAGATCTTCTAGGTAGGAAACTCTTACCAATTGCATAATATGCAACTCTTGAGAGATGCCATGCGCAACTCCTTGCTATGATCACCTCCATGCCTCAAGATGCTAGATCCTATCTAGGTCACCTTATTAAGTCTGACCCAAAGCCAACACAATGAATATGCACCCTGCTAGGGCAGACCCACATATCCATCCTTCATGCTTCCATGAGATAGACGGTGCACCACGCTTGGGCGTGCCCACACTTAGTCGATCAAGATTTTCATGTGTGTCACATATGGAAGGCATCTAAAACTTAATATATATTGAGGTATTTGGTTTTATAGGTACATATACATATCCAATCACCACAATATATAGTACATATCATATACATGCTATATCCCATGTGAAATGATAAAAAGTGTTGATTATGGCCATCCTAATGTGATTCCTCAAGCCAATAGGAATCACAATCATCTAGGTCCACATCACATGCAACCTGTATAAGATGAACTCTATGCTTTGCCGTTCTGGGTTTGATCAAATCATCTCCATAATTGATCGGCTCACCATGAGGCCGGTCGGTTGGGTGCCACCAGCCGATCGACTGGAGCCTCCAGCCGATCGGTTCACTTGTCGTCGTGCATCTCCTCAGGTCAGCACCCGCTTGTCTCGCTCTAGGAACTGGCCACCTTGGTCCACCAGTCGATCATCTCACTCCTGAGATGATCGTATCAATCCTCCTGGTATCCACTGTTCTTTGACATAACAAGAAATAAACTAATTCTATTTACAATTGCATTGGGAAACCCTAAGTTACATTTGGGGGGAACAATGGTAGGAAAGAATTCTTGAGTTATCTCGAGTTACATCAGGAATATGAGATTGGGAATCAGTGTGTAGATCAAGATGCAAGCAACCACAATCAACCACACACAGATTTAGGGTTTATGGCCACAATCACAATACCCTCACCATAGAAATCATTTAAGGGCGAAATGTATCGAGTGCATTTATATACCATATCATATATGTATATATAGGGATTTGTGGATTTATATTGGACATGCATAAAGCCAATTAATTATTCGCATTGTATGCAATAAATAAAATGTGATAAACCAAAAAACTTATCATATCGATTATCCTAACGTATAGAACATTGACGTGGCTCTGGTAACACTGTTGGGTTTTAGGGGAGGCAGAGATGGCAGTGGAAACAAAAATTTTCTCCCCAAACCCAAATTCCAAAGAGATCTCGTCAACATCTATATGATAGGAAGGATGGTTTGTAGAGGCGTACCTTGTCCCGAGGCTTGCTTGACGATGTTACCTCGCAGCGAGCATGACCTTCACCTCCGATCTTGGATGGCATCTGTGCAGCTCCTGGTTGCACCCGAACTAACGTATTGATGGCTATCCTCTGAGTGGTAGAAATCTCCCACCTCAATAGTAGTCCACACGGACCACTGGGAACTCCAATTGTCCTATCCTATAGCACACTAGAAGGAGTCATCCCCTTCTATCAGTGTACTAATCATCGGAATTCTCTCTTGCCACCAGTTGTCATCCTACAGTTGTCTTTCCCTCGCTGTGCCTCCCTAGTTAGGTAGCACTTACTTGAGGTCTCTCAATTACCACAACTAGAGAGGACAACTTTGCAGGGCAACTGATGATCTGAGTTGTGCTATCTGAGAAGCCCCCAGTACCCCTCCATATATAAGAGGGATCAAGGTCAAGATTCTCTACCCCGAGCAATGCAGGACTGAAGTAGGAGTAGAAGGGTTCGGGATTTCCACGAATTGATATATTGCGGCAAGTGAACCGGTCGTTCTACAAATGAACCGATCGTTTGGGGACTAAACGATCAGTTCATCTCATGAACCAGTAATTTGGGGAGCTGAACCAATTGATTCATTCATGAACCATTCGTTTCACTTCCCAGGGCAGTTCCCAATTGACTTTCCTCTTTATGTTTCCAATTAATCCAAAGATCAATACTTGTCCCAATAGAATTATACAAGTAAATGAAAATATTTTCTCACCAAATTGACTTTCCCAAACTGGATCGTTTGGTCTAGCTGAACCGATCGGTTCAACACTTGAACTGATCGTCTCACTTGACCCTGAGTTGATCGGTTCAATAGCTTGAACCAGTCAGTTGGTAGTTCAAGTTGTGTTGAAATTTATCAATGCAGTAGTTCTCAATCAATCTGACACCCAAATCACTTAGTCCAACACTTGAACTTGGTGATTCTGAGTCAAGTCAATTGATTGAATGTTTAATTGAAATACTAAACACATTTAGTAAATAATCTAAACATCATTCGTGGATAAACTCCTCTTCCAGGTTAAATCCTATGTGTGTGACCCTGCAGGCCCATTTCACGTTGGCAGTGAAAGTCCATAACACTTATGACTTCACATGCAAAGAGCGGTGCATAGTCACACATCAGTGCTACCCAAGTGAAAAGGAAAGTTGGAGAACAACTTTCAATCCTACAATCTGTGATTGGTGTTACAGTGAATGTATAATTCCTTTGTCCCTGATATCTCGAATGAACTCAAGGCATGGAACAGTCATCCTTTCAACATTCATTCACTTCCTTGATCTCAGAGAAGACTGGATGAGATATGTGTGACATCAATATCACATATTGATTCACACATGCATGTGCATTCCTTTCTCAGTCCTACTCATCAAGTGGCCATGGACATCAAACTCCCTCAGGAAGGACAAATCCCATATCCATCACTCACCCCTCAAAAGCCCCATGTGTCAAAGTCACCCAATCATCACCTTTATAACAATCTATATTTCAAGACTTCGGTTGATGATGTCAAAGTGTACCCAACGACATGTGTTGAGTGTAGTGATTTTAGGTCAAAGAATCACACTCACCACCATCACTGTGAAACCTGACTATGACTGCCAAGTCATGGTTCCATGTGTCACTCTCACGGTGGGTCTGTCTAATACACTTATTATCTAACAAGTACTTATGTGTTTGGTTTGATATCACTATATCATGACTAATGAGATTATGTCATCAGCCAACAAACAATCTAGTCTTGTGTGTCATTGTTGTCTATCAACCTTCCATAATGACATCCGACTAGGGACATAACAAGAATGTACAAACTCTTAACATCTGTATGATCTCATCGTTCGAGTCACATACTTGAAGGCATACGACATTGAGTACTGTCATTCTCTAGACATTCAATTTATTCTGTCATTATTTCACAACTGACTAAACTAGTATGAATTGGAAGCTTTCCTTTGATATTTATCAAATCAATCTTAATGTATCCCATCAATCATCCCATGATCATCTCTCAGGGCATACATACCAACACAATGTAGCTCAAACAAACGCATAGCCTTGATTTTCAACAAGAGTATATACAAGATTATCATTCAATTCACTAGTCTAATAAAAGATGAACGAATATAAAAGTGTACCTCTTTGGTGTCTTGTTTATTAGAAATATCCAAATCAACAAGTTCAAAGAGTATGAGATCCTAGAGTTTGGGAGATTCATAGGTCTCGACAACTCTACAGGCTTCACTAGAGTCATGTGATAGCTTCAGATTCTCTTGGCGCCACTCGATGGTGCTTGTTGGCATAGTTATAGAGGAGCAAGGAAGGTTTCTTGTTGATGGAGCACTCTGGGCTACAACTACACCTTGCGAAGGTAGGGAAAGACTCACATGGGTACAATGATGGTGCCATCATTGTCAATTTGAAGGAGAAGACTAGTGGTGTGAGTACAAAGCTCAGGTTCAATTGGATGGAACTGGAGCTGGTTGGAGGTTATGGTGGTTAAAAATGATCAATTGATGGATGTTTAAGGTAAAAGAAGAGGTGGATGATGTAATGAGGGCCTTAAATAGGTGTATAGAGGTCTAGGGTTGCGTTAATAGAGGTGGAGACATGTCCCGTTCGAGCAGCAATTTGGGCATTTCCATGATACTAATCATTAGCAATATTTTTGGAGGTTGTTGGGAAAAGGAGTTGATTTCAGGAAATTGGTTAGACTTAATGTAGCTTAGAGGAGAGGTATAACTAGTGATTTGAAAATTAGTGCTACAATATGCCTTCTCACGCGTAATAGCTGAGTGAGGGTGGCAACTCCCCCATGTGTGCTCTTAACCTTGAATTTGGGTTGGTGATCCAGATGAGGACCCAATTTGACTAGAAAAAGGGACTCTTTGGGGTATTTGAGGGTATTCTCTTGGTCAAATCATAGTTGTCAATTTCTATGTCTGAAAAATGTGTTATTTTGAATAGAGCTTCACCAAGGTTTCATCTAACTATAGAATAAGTTCTACATTAATATGACAACATTTATTTTATGAATAAAATCACATGAGTAACAATATTTGAGCTAGGATTGATGTAACAAGGTACACACTATGATATTTAGGTGTCTAAATCATTCATAATTATCAAAGTGATGAAGTGAGGTTAACTGAGAAATGTTATATAATGCAAAGGGCATACTTGTAATTTGGATCATAAATGTGGAAACGTCCACTTCATCACATGAACACTATCATGAAAGATCCCATATTTATAAATGGAAATAGACCATTCTTTATTAGAAACTAAAATCCATTCTTGTCCATACGAAATAATGTTTCTACTTATGGAAGGAACATAATATTAGTGATCAAATTCCACTACAAGACCTTTGGGCAAAGATAAATAATAGGTGCCTACAATAGTGGAAACAACTCTTGATCCCTTATCAATGTGTAGTTCCACCTCCCCTTTGATCAAATGTCTACTTAATTTCATATCATGCACATTTGAGCGTATGTGAGATCCACATCTGGTATCCAATACCCATGATGATGAAGTAGATAAGTTTATTGTAATAAAATATTTATCGGAAGTGGAGATCTCTATCCCATGCTTCTTATTGTTCACTTCCTCAAGGTAGAGAGAAAAATTTCTCTTACAATGTCCATCCTAGTGAAAATGGTGACAATGGTCTCCCTTATCCACTCCTCCTTTAACTTTAAGTACAAAAGTTTTTTTTGAAAGCTTTAGAACCTTTCGTAGATTTTCCTTTGCCCTTTGTTTTTCCTTTTCCTATACTGACCATCATGAGAGTTTCAAGCATGTCATTTATTTGCCCCACAACAGTTGTCAACATGCCATGTCGCTCAATCAATGGCTTATTAAAATTGTTTATGTTGTAAATCATGACTAATTTATTGAATAATTTTTTCAATGATTGCAAAAATACATTTATGGCCAACTCGTGACCCAAAGGAGATCCAATCTTGTAAGACTTTCTACAACCCAATTAACTTCAGTAAATGGGATTCAAATGGATCACCGTATTCAATTTTGCATTTATGCAAAGCCTTAAAAACATCATACCTCTCTTGAATTGCTTGTTCTTGATACATGTTTTTGATATGTGTCATAATCTGTATAACTTCCATGTTCTCATGTTTCTTCTAAAGCTTATGATTTATGAAGCAAAATAATATGCACTAGACGTCTATAATGTCGTATTAATACTTTTTGTAAGCCTCCGTTATTACCTTAGGCACATTTGGAATTGGTTCATTAGGTACTAGTGTGTTTAGGACATAGAGATTATGATCATGTGTCAGAACAATTCTCAACATGTTCAACCAAGCGTTAGAGATATTCCCATTGAGTTTCTATTTCTTAAAGACTAAACACGGTGAAAATGAACTATTGCTGGTGTTTTCCATTGATCTGCATAGAAGATATTTTGCACGACTCAATAAATTGGTTTTGGATTTTTTTTATTTTCATAAATATTATTTAATGGGATTACTTAAATTAATTACGATCCCACAATTTCATTCAAAATAATAGCCCTCACTATTGATTTAGAAGATTACAATGTGTAATTTTCTAGTGAGTAAAGATCTAGAATACATTAAGTTATGACTCCAATGCTAATGCCCACAACTTAATTATAAGGTTGGTATAATTACTACTTCTACCATATGCAATTCTTGGATAGATGGTTGCACAACTCCATGTCAATAATTCATCATTGAGTTATATGGCATCTAATGCATGTAGCAAATGCCAATATGGTCACATAGTCAAGTCCAACCCAAGGCCAACACAATAAGATATGCATTGGGCTTAGTAGGCCCACAAACTTATTATCACAATTCTGCGAGGTATATAGTGAACTGCACTAGGTGTTTCCATACTTATTATCACATTGGGCTTAGTAGGCCCACAAACTTATTATCACAATTCTGCGAGGTATATGGTGAACTGCACTAGGTGTTTCCATACTTATTGGAAGGCATACTCAACATTGATATTATATTTAGGGGTATATATATATTCATATATATATATATATATATATAATCATGATTTCATATATGTTATTATACATATCATATATTATAACAATCACGACATGTGATACAAAATATACGAGAATTAGTAAAACAAATTGAGCCAACAAGTATTGTAAAAAATCAACCAAGGGTTTCACATGTAAATGTAATAAATCATCCCTTGCAGGGTTTCTATTTGACCGATCTGAAGTCCTTGATTTGTGTAGTTCTTTTATTGTTTTTGATCCATTATCTCGACTTGATTATGAACCATCCAAGAACCATACTCTTCAGAATGAGCTTCTGATTATCTACTCCTATCCCTTGTGGTGATGTTTTCTCATCATCCAATTCTAATTGCATAAAAAAATATGGAGAATAATAGGAAAAGGCAATGGTATGCAGGCCATAACCATATTGCGTAGCTTTTCATCAGAATCAAAATTGCAATATTGCACATTTCAGATCACACAAAAATGATCCAATATCTACATCCATATCAACCAAACTAAATTATTTTCAAGGCATCACATAGGAATATGTAAAGCTTACACACACACAGATATATATATATATATATATATATATATATATATATATATATATATGTGTGTGTGTGTGTGTGTGTGTGTATGTATGTATCATGTGATTATTGTGGATAAAAGTTTGTAAATATTCATCCAATGAATCATTTTTGGGTTTGAACTCAAATTGGAATGAGAAACATACAATGTTGCTTCTGATACTAATATAAGGTTTTATGGAAGGGGTGTAGTACAATAACAAAAAGTTCTTCCTTTCATACCCTACCTGTCAGATTTGTTATAGCTATGAAATATCGGTGAACACAAAACATAGCAAGAAATCAAGTTTATACCATTGTGCACACTAGTTGTCTAACAGATAGATGTATATTTTTTCAATGAAGACCACGATCTTCAACATCTAGATTCACATTGACCACTAAGAAATCCAGACAAAGGAGAATATGATTTAGATTGGCCACCAAATTATTACATGGTTGTCTTCTTATGGAAAGAATTCACCAAGCCTTTATACATGTGGCTAAGCCTCTATTTTTCCATAAGAATAAGGGAGAATGTGGTGCACCACTTTGGACACCAAGTCGAAGAGTAACATGAGTTGTCGACATCCTAGGAATCCCAAACTTCATTTCTTCCTCTATCTTTGGCATCAGTCCTTAGGGTGACTTTCTCTCTCCAAGAGAGAAGATTGATAGAAAACATGGCTCACAAGTTGTCTCAAATGATGTATCTAACCCTTAGGGTTGTGACCCCTTTATATGGAAGAGTCATGGTCTTTGGAAAACCTAATTCCTATTTCCTTCCTAATTGCAATCCCAGAAACAAACAAATGATAAAAAACTAAGGTTGGATCATGATCACTCAATCATGTTACATGATCACCTAGTCATATTCATGTTGAGTTCACTGATCGCCCGATCAGGTTAGCTGATCAACAAATCATGAAACTTCATGTTTCGATCTAAATTGCTTTCCTATTTGAGATGTTCCTTGTTACATTATGATCGCTTGATCAAGTGTCCTGGTGAACTAATCACATTAATCTAGTAGAAAACTCAATCAACCATTTGACAATGAATTCATCCATCGACCCAATCAATCTGGTTGCCCAATCAAACACTCTAGTTTCCAAATAAGTCTATAAATCATAAAGTTTATGATTCAAAACCATTGTAATCATATGTTTTATTGCAGGCTTCAATTCCCTTATGCATGTTATCTGGTAGGTTCCTAGTTCTAGTGATGTTCAAAATACATAAGAAAATATTGGCGTATAGACACACATCATTGCCACCCAAGTATTAGGAATGAGTTGGAGAATAATTACCAAATATAAATTGAAAAATGTTACCATGACTATATAATCCTTTTTTCATAGATATATAAATTGAAAATGAGGCATGGAATGTCATCCTCTTAACATTCAATCTATGTTCCTTGATCTACATCATACTATTTGAGATAATGTGATCTTGAAGTCATATTTTGACTCACATGAGCATGTCCATGCATTTCATAGTATTTCTTATCAAATGACAAGGGATATCACTCAAAATGAGGATCATTTCATCTACATTGTTGACAATATTCACCATGTGTCATAGTTTTCCCAATCACCATCTTTTTATCAACTCATATTTTAGATCATGTTGGGTTAGTGTCAAAAATACATAGAATAATAGGTGTTACTATAGCGACTTTTGGTCTAATGATGAACATCACCATTTTTACATGGAGATATGACTATGGCATTTCACTACATGACTTCTATGTGTCAATCTCACGGTAGGTCCATCCAGTACAACTAGTTCTTTAACAAGTATTCATGTATTCGAACTGTCATCCAATATCATGAAAAAGATACTTAGTCATCACTTACCATACATGCTAGTCTTGTGTATTATTGCTACCCTATAATATCCATAGCAATAACCTACAAGGGACATAATAAGAATTGGTACTCTTATTATATGTATAATCTCATGATCAAGTACTCAACCCAAACCATATTTTGTCAAGTTAAAAAAATCTTACATTATTAATTTTATTCATTATTTGAATATTGAAAAGAACATAATTAGTGGAATTTCATTCTTTTAGTATTAAAATCAAAGCCAAAATATCCCTTCTAAAATCATCACATTATGGCTTTCACGGTATATAACCAACATTGTGTTCTAGGGGACTTCATAGTCAGTAGCCAATGGTTTGGATTGCTACATTCCAAACTATATAGTTCTTAATAATAAACTATATAAGAAAACCATGTTGCTTTACTTATATAATTCTAATGAAGCCCGTAATTGGGTCTTCATATTTTTACATTGCTCTTTATTCACATCTATATGTCCATAATGCATGGTTTTCCACAAGAAATCCATATTATTTTCAAATGCAATTGTGGATGTTTTTGACATACTTTACATGTAATTTGACTACTACTTGATGGAACAAAGATAAGGAGATTGATCCAAGGTCTTGCTTGAGCTTAGAGGAGTCTAATGTGAGCACAATATCATCCTAACATACAACCAAGTTATCAACAAATGCATTAAAGAAAAGATCCACAATTATGGCCAAGTTGAAGATATGAGTCTAAGTAAAAGCATTCACAATGACAATTTATTTCACAAAAATCATGATAAGTAGGACCCCTTGACAAGACTATTTTAGGCTTCTCAAGGGTAAAATGCATATCCTCAGAAAAGGATTTCCTAGAAGAACAATCTTGGCAAGTGGATGCAAAAACAACCACTACACTAGCCACTATCATTGTAGCTGGGCTGCTCACATCCTTAGATGACTACCATTCCACCAGCCACAAGCTACTCCTTTCCCACTCACCACTATTGTTCTACCAAGAACAATTATCCTATATTCTCCACACCATGACTATTCTACCTAGAATGAATATGCTACCAACCTATCAAACTCCCCATTTTCCCTCAGATCTACCCCATTCCACGTGACCGTTCCCACCTAACGTGATCATTCGTAAGGCGTTATTGAATTCATATTCATCCTAGTTATTCCATGAATATTAGTATTGCATGTATATTCCTCCTTTTACTTTAAAAACTAGATTCCATTTAGTTTTTCTTAATTTTATGCTAATTTGTAAGGTTTCGACCAAATCGCTTGATTTTCATGGCATGTTTAAGCTTCATATCCTATAGACTTGAATAAGAGTGGTGGTACCAAAGAAAATGTTGATAATGCATTGGATGTTTATGGATCTCCCCCTTTATTGGTTTACATTTTTGTCGATCCACAACTACATCAAAGAAGAATCATCGACACACACTATTATCCCCCTTATATGTGTTTGCTTTGACCTAATGTAGGAACTTCTTTGACTGTCAACCAGTGGAGTCCCACCTAAAAAGAACTGATGAAAAGTATTTATCATCAATCATTAGCCATTTTTCCTTTCGGTCGGTTGAAGTCCAATGGCCCTTATGCCTTTCTATCTTGAAGACCAATGGACGTTCTTCCTTCCCAATGGTTGACATGAAATGGAACTATGAAAGCCCTACACTACCTTCAGATGGAATGTGTACTTGTCTCTTGATGCAATGTCAATGCCCATCTATCAACTAACCGTTGGCTTCTGCCTACCAATAGGAAATTTGCATGCCTCAACCAAAGACATCTGCATACACATCCGGTAGTGGGTATTCTTCTTTTCTGTATCCCAGTGAAAATACTGACTTTACTAATTAATTATGCAAACTAATGGAATATCTACACATTTCTCAATTTACAAAACCAAAACAATGATGGGAACTACAAGAGTCAAACAACCTCTCATATTCCTTGCGCATCCACCTCTTAGCATCCATGATGGCTAAGGACATAACATCATACTTCTAGGGTTCCAAACCCTTGAAACCATTTATAAATACATTCCATGGTAACCATAAAAGGTTGACATCATTATCATTGCCACCAGGAAGCCCCAATCCCCCCTTTGAGCATCCACCTTTAGTTTTGGTTGGTCATTTCTTCTATAGACTAAACATCCACCTCCACCAAGCCTTCAAGGTCTTGACCTTGAAAGGTGCATGAACAATGACACTCCACTTTTGTCAGTCAATGATCTCCATCCTGAAATAGTCGATCCACTTTCTCTACTCTCAAAGTGACAAATCCAGTTATGAATAACAAAGATCAACTAATCCCAGTCTACCACCGACAGACATTGAGAGAAATACTTTCTAATGTGTTATCCACCATTAGTTTTTCACACAAAGACATTCATCCACATAACAATTTTGTGCCCTTATCTTTTTTTGTGACAATGACTCTTTTCATTTTGTCTCCTATAAATTTTTATCACAGCCATGCGTAGTGATATATCTATGGTGTGGGGCACAACCCCTCTACCATTTTCATTCTTGTCACTACATCTATTCTTATATGAACTATGATATTTTTTTAATCAAATATTTTATGCTTGGAAATTTAGTTTGTCTTTCTATAATACATGTTTATCTGATCTTAGCTGTCGAGGGCATTGAATCTAAGATCTAGGATATCATTTTTTCATCATAGACCCTTGATTTGATTATTGGATAGGTGTTTCTCAACGCGATAGATGTATGATCTCTAGGTGACATGACAAAGATCATAGAGTGATATATGTCCAATTTTATCCATTGTTAAAAGGGGATTTACTAGGCCTCACCATATAAATGTATGTACTTATTGTGATACAATGATAGAGTGAATGATAGGTAGCAGTTGGAAAACCCATCTTCCCTACTTTTTACATCGTTTGATAACTAAAAACATTACTCTAGCCTTTTGCTTTCTACATCCCTAGCTTAATTAAACTAATTCCAATTTTTGTGATAAATACTAACTCTTCCTTGCTTTCAGTCAGACTAACTTTTACTATGTTTTTTAGGTTTAGTCATATTACTATGATATGATAAGATTCGTCCTCTTGTAGTTGGTATTTTTTACACTTAGTTTAGTTAAAACTAAGGAATTTCAACCCTATGGAATTAGCATGCGAGATAAATTGCATATATTTAACATCATTTTAGGGAAAATAGAATTTTTTTATTAATATAATTAACTCATATTAGTTAGATTTTGTTTACAATTGAAAATATTGCAAAATATTCTTGAATAAAATTCCAACTTAGCTATCTTTTGTATGGCAGTCTACCTTTTTCAGTTATCATTTTTGTGCATGCAAGACACTTCTAGCGTTGAATCCATTCCACACTTTTACATTTATATCAATAGTACCTATCAAAAGCTTCTTTCTGAACACAAAGGCAATACAGAAGGAGAGGAGATCAACCATATAGTGGAAGCTACATCACCCAACAGAGAGGCACATATTGTTGGAAAAAGCTAGAGCAATGTGATTTATGAGCAACTAAACAAGTAGAGACACAAAGAGAGAAATAAGAGTTATCTTTTCCTCAAGTTGTAGTTATTCACCAAACCATGTATTATGGAACCAAATTTTAGAATCAAGGCACAAGGGGTGATGATGATGCAAAACATAATTTTGTTGGATGAGATGACAAGGATGTGCATAGAAAATTATAGAAGATCATAGATATCTAGTTTTGAACAAGAAAGATGATGTGTTTGACAAAGCCATCAAGCTATGATTGTTCTACTATTCCCACTTAGACAAAGCTATTATGTGGTAAAACTCCCTAGATAATGGCATCATCACCACTTGGGAAGAACATCAAAACAAGTTCTTTGAGAAGTTCCTTACACCCCTCACTCACTTACCAGCATGAGGGAAAATGAATCAATTCAAACAATTCTCAATAAAAACCGTTTTTGAATCCCATGAATGATACAAAGAGTTACTTCACAAATACCCTCATCACAACATTCCCTCATCATAAATTATTAATAACTTCCATAGCCATGTGGAGAATGATATCATACATTTCCTTAATGTTGTTTCACATGAAGACTTCATGTGATAGAGATTTGATGATTTGTGCAATGTTGTGATAAGGGGAGAAAAGAACTAAGCTAATCGGGGTTTGTCACACAAGAGAGAAGTTCACAAGGTTTATATGGTGGAATACATATCCGAGATGAAGGCTATTGTTGAATCCTTGATGGCTCTTACACTTAAACAAGAAAACCTTGAGTCATCCTTCTGAAGGTATCCACATAAAATTTCATCTTATATTCAAGCCAAGGTTTCTTAAGTGGTTTACTAGGTCTGTACTGCATAGGGATGCACAAGTTTGGAGTGTCATCACCTCTACCATGCCATGATAAGCATGAACCAAACAAAACTCAACAATATTCAACTATTGAAATAGTCAATACCATCAACTTCATTCCAGGTAGGGGTAATACAACCCCAACCAGTCAAGAAACCAACCAAGCTTGAAATAAGGGAAACCCATATGGAGCAACGAAAGAACATGAGATCAAGCAAGGACCAAATTACAACCATGTTTGGGGTCCTCATTGGTTCTAACAAAATTATGAATACCACATGTATAATTAAATGTTTGATGATAGTGCAAAATTTCAATGAAGGCAAAAACTACAATCTAGGACAACAACCCTACAATAATTAAGGTCAACTTCTCCTAGTGTAAGGATGCTGGAAGAATAGGTATATCTCTTAGGATCAAGTATGTTTAGATGCGATTTATAAGATGTTACAAAATTGAGAGGCATACAACAAATCCATGTATACTCAACTAGCATGAATTCCTTCCATCATTCACCCTATAATGGAATCATTTTGTAGTCAACCTAAAAACAACCCCAAGCATCAGAATGAGAAATTGAAAGTTGCAACCATACATTCGGGTCATGTGCTACCAAAACCAAAAACCCTAGTCACGTAGAAGCTAATTCTTTAAGAGGATAGAGAAAAAGTCACTCTAGTGGATATATCAGTGGAATTTATCACGAAAACTTTAAATACAAGCAACACATCCAATCATAAGTAGAATTCAATAATGACACCAAGTGTTTTTACCCTCATGATACATCTCTACAAGATAAGACAACCCTACTAATATCGACTACCTGAAACAAAAGTAGATTCATGATTCATGAAGTTCAAGGAAGCAATGAATGAGATGCATGTTGACATCCCCTTCCTTGATGTTGTTAGGATTAAATTCTTTAATTCTTTTCTCACTAGAAAGTATACAATAGAGGAGTAATAGACTGTGAAATTGGAAAAGATGACATTTGACATTGTCCAAAGTTGGATGTCATAGCAACTTAAGGATCCATGATCCATTGGCATCTCATGTTTGATTGGTATTCCAAATGCAAAAATGGACTAGATGACCCTGGGGAAAGTATTTCTATCATTCTTTATAGCAAGTGCAAAAACTAGGCTTCATCGCAAACATCATTCCCACATGCATGTGATTCAACTGGATGACTCTTCTATGACCACCCTTGTGGATATTTTAAAGGAAATCCCTATGCGTGTGGGTCCCATGCATTACTTCCCCTATGATGTTTGCATCATGGACATCAAGGAGGATCTTTGATATCATCTCATATTTGGGCACCCATTCCTTGTAAGAATCATTGCTTTGATTGAATTCAAAAATAGAATATCAACCTAAGGCTTTGGACAAATTCACTTGACTTCCAAGGTCTTTGGGAGTCGTATAGGTCCCTCATTTTAGGAAGAATGCTTCCTCAATGAATGTATTGACCAAGTTGCACAACTAAAATAGAAGACACCTATTTCTAAAGACCCTCCTGGAATATCACATATAGACCCTAATGTTCATGAACTAAATGATGAAAAGGTGGATATTATTATCATTCACCTTGATAATACAGAGGAAGACCTCAATGCTAAGTTTGAATAACACAAGTCTATCTCCATAATTAAATAAGAAGACAAGACAACCATTTCACCAGAAATGAAGCCACTACTTGAGGGAATTTTTTTCTTCCTATATAAGCAAAAGGTATATTATGTCATCATCAATGCATATCTCATAGATGAGGAAGAGGACATGTCATTGAATCACCTGATGAAGAGAATGAAGGCATTTGGATATGAAACACCTAACCTAACCATAATTAGGAAAGACCTATGTGTCCACAATATTGATGTGATCAACAACTACTTTCCTCCATCTAGTTTCAAAGTAAGATAGATCGAAATTTGAAGGAGATGTTGTGCAAGGAAGTGATAAAAACACTAATTTATGGGATCATCTATCCCATTTCTGAGTCACTGTGAATGATTGATGCATAGCCAGTGCAGAAGTAGGGAGGTAGTAAAGTTATTATGAATGAGAAGAATGAGCTAATCCCAACCCACACTAACTGTGTGCTGCATATGCATTGACTATTTAAAATTCAAGGATTCTACTCTGAAGGACCATTTCCCACTCCCATTTCTTGAACAAGACTTGATGAGACTTGCAACCACGATTTTTAATGTTACTCTAAAGGATACTATGTATTCTACAACAACCCCATCTACCCCAATGATAAATAAAAGATTTCCTAATGCACCCTTTTGTGTGTTTTCCTTTCATAGGATGCCCTTTAGATTATGAAATGCAGATGCTACTTTTCAATGCCACGAGTTTATTATCTTGATATTTCTCACTAACACTATAATGGAGATCTTCATTCGTGTCTTCTTTGTCTATAGAAATTCTTTTAATGCATGCCTCATCATAATTCTCTAGTTCCAGAAAGTTGGGAAGAGTCGGGTCTAATGTTTAATTTGAAAAAATGCCACTTCAAGGTGAAGGCATCCATTTTTCTAGAACAACGTGTACGCTCTAGAGGCATAAAGGGTGATAGTGAGAAGATAGAAGCGACTACCAATTAATATCCTCCAAGTATTATTAATGAATTCTAGACATTTATAGGATACATTGGCTTCTATAGGAGGTTCATTTCTAACTTTAGTTAGACAAAACCTCTTATAAATCTTCTTCAAAAGGATGTCAATTTCATCTTAGACTATGACAACATTAAGAGCTTCACCATCCTGAAGGAATATCTAGTATCTAACCCCATCCATCATGAACCTATTGGTCTCTTTATTTTGAGATCTCATTTGATGATATGTATAAACCATAGGTGTAGTTCTAAAACAACACATTGACCAAAATCATAATGCCATTTACTAATCCAACAAGATGTTAGATGATGTGTAGAATAAATATGTCACCACAACATAGGTACGTCTCACCATTGTATATACCTTTGACAAGTTTTTATCCTATCTAATGTGCTTTGAAATAACAATCTATACTGACCATGCTACCATCAAGTAATGAATTCTAATGAAGAATGTAGAGACTAGGTTGATCCTATGCATGTTATTAATGCAAGAGTTCAACCTAGAAATCAATGATAAGAAGGAAATTGAAAACATTGTTGTCAATCATATTAGATAATTTCATACCCAACATGGTGACCTAGTCTATAACTCAATGACCGTTTCCTGGTGACTACTTAGAGTAAGATAACTATTTTAACATTGTGATAAGTAGATTTTTATAAACTATCTAGCTATGGGAGTGCTACATCTAGATTGCACTAACAAAGAATATAAAAATTAATGTCTGGTATCCTTCATTACTACTGGGGTGAGCATTATCTATTTTGTTTATGTTCAAGTGGCCGCTACCATCAAAGCATCTATAAAGAGGAAGAACCTATTATTCTTGAACAATGTCATTTTGTAACTATGAGAGGCCACACAAACAAAAAAAAGACTACCATCAAAGTACTTCAATGTGAGTTATTATGGCCCTCTATATTAAAGGATGATCAAATATATGTCAAATCATATGACCATTGTCATCTTTCTGACATCATTCTAAAGAGAGGTGAGATCCCACTAAATTTTTGGAAAGAAGTGGATATCATTGACATTTGGCATGTGGATTACATGGGTCTATTTCCCTCTTCTCATGATTTCTTTTACATTATGGTTGTTGTTGATTATGTTTCCAAGTGGGTTGATAAAATCTCCATAGTTTCTACTGACTCCAATCCAGTCCTTGGTCTTTTCAAAGATATCATTTTTCCATGGTTTGGAGTATTCAACACTATCTTCCTTTGATGGAGGATCTCATTTCCTCAAGCACATCTTTCTACAACTCCTTCACAAGTATTCACCATGTGGTTACTTGGTATTAACCTCAGATGAGTGGTCAAGTGGAGGTTTCCAACAATCAGATCAAAGATATTGTGGAGAAGATAGTTGGCAGGAAGCATATGATTGGGCTCACAAGTTGGATGATGCACTTTAGGCTTATATAACTACTTACAAGAACCAAATGGGCACTACACCATTCTATGTGATTTAGGGAAAGTCTTATCACCATCATGTGGAGCTTGAACACAAGGCACTATTCTCCATATAATATCCTAACATTATGTTTTTGCAGAAAAAGAAATATGTCTGCTTCAACTATAAGAGCTAGAAGAGCTATGACTGATAGTGTATGAGAAAGTGCCCATTTACAAGGAGCATACCAAGATGTGGGATTATGACCACTTTAAGCAGAAAGTTATCTAGGTCAAAGATCCAGTGTTACTACACATTTCCCATCTTTGACTCATCCTAGGAAAGTTTAGAACCTGATGGCTAGGCCCATTCATCATCACCACATCTTCATGTATAGAGTTGTTACTATTTGGAGAAATAATCCAGTGAACTCAAATTCAACAACCCTGGTCTCTAATTCCATTTCATAATGGGCGACATGTGGTTAACAACCCTATCACACTCTTTGTTTATAAAGACCAAGTCTCTACTATTAAACATGATAAACAAATACAGAAAATGTGTGGCAGTGAAACAAATAAAACTTGACTTTATTCATAATGTATAAAGAGTACATTATAAAAATTTCCCAAATGGGAGTACAAATTTATACAAGCATAGGATCTAGGTAGAGAAAGACTTAAACTAATACAACTTGTCTCCACAACAACATAACAAACGTTTATGCAACTAGTACAAGCTATTTAGATGTGCAAGATCTCCTTAGCCTTAGGCAGGTTCACCAAGCTTCCATGTGCACTCTGATCCTAGCCTGGATGGTTGGGGTCATCCAGTAAGAGAAAGATAAACATGTATGTGTTATTCAAAAGAAATAGGACAATTAAATAATATAAAGCATTGCAATATAAAAGATTCTCTACACTAAGAGATTTTAAAAGAAATGAGGCAAGTAAGGGAGAGAAGACTGCCATAATCAATCAACTAAATCAATCACTTGGCATGAATATATTAAGACACAAAGTCATCTCAATGTAGGGTGAGGCACTAACCAGACCTCACCAAGTGGCATGGGGACTAAAACCCCAGTGCCTATATAAAGTGGCATGGGGACTAAAACCCCAGTGCCTATATAAAGTGGCAGGGGGACTAAAACCCCAGTGCCTAATATAAAATGGCAGGGGGACTAAAACCCCAGTGCCCAGTAGGAGGACTAAAACCTCAGTGCCCTATGGGTGGTTTGTTCATATGTACACTACATTGTAATTTGGCCTAAAATACATCATGCTTAATAGTTCACTTGGCAGTAGTGAAAATATAAAAGTAACATTTGCATCATAGCATTTGGGAATAAAACCCATGAAATAAAGGAGCCAACATAAGAAACAACAATATACAATATTTCCAAGTAAATGAGCCAACATAAGTGGTAGAAAGATTCACATAATTCAACTAGATGAGCCACAATGGCAATGGAGGCATTAAATAAGTAATGATACAAATAAAGGCATTTAGAAGGATAATAAGGCTAGTTCATAATGAAGGTAGGGTTGGACAAGACCCAACTGAAGGATTAGGATTGTTTGCACATAGATTTCACAATCATACATTCCACATATATAATAGGAATCACATACCAAAATAGGAATCACATACACAAATAGGTATCACATATGAAATAGGCTTCACATACCTGATCTAGATTCATTACCATTACTTACCCCAATCATATTGTTTCACTTCCATTTTCCCTAGTTATGAACATTACACATGTATTAGTATTTATAAGGCTTAAAGCATAGGAAAAACCCTAATTTTGGAACTCATATTCAAAACCACGATTTAACATTTAAAACCTAGTCCAATAGATTAGTCATATTCTCCTGAATAATAAAACATATTTTATTACCCAATTTGGAGTTAAAATAGATTAATTACACATTTTAGATCATTTAATATAATCAAATAGGTATCCAAAGAAAACTTCAAAAAAGGAATCATAATTGGGAATCAAGAATAATAAAATTATAGTCTACATGAAAAATCCTTTCCAACGACTATTTATTTGCATTTTTCTGACCAATCGTCGATTTACTATGAATTAAATAAATCAGACCAATTAAAATTAAAGAAAATGCCACATCAGCAAAATAAATGGGCGAATGGGTCACTGATGTTGGGCCCACGCTGAAGCGGACCAATCAAAATTGGTCGCTTTGGCAGGTCCACTCTCGTTGACCTAGGTCAACAACGAGTGAGAAGGGGAAATGACCAAAATACCCTTACTCGTCAAATTGGTTTTATTAACACAGTGAGGGTAGAAGGGTCATTTGAAATTATCGATTCTTCACTGGCAAGGAGTAAAGAGGAACTGAAATCACTAAAAGGCCCATGCGAGAAAATGTGGAAAATAGGACATGTGAGGGCATAAAGGTCAAAACCTGACCCAACTTCTTCCACTCGCAGTAATGGTTAGGAAGCAACTTCATGGGGCCGAAGGCAGGAACCAAAATCTGAATTCTCGGGGTGATCGGTTTCGGAAAAAAGACACAGACACATACATTGATCTTCGGTGAAGGTGATGGAGCAAAACAAGGATAAGATTGATGCACATACCACCCAAACACAGCGGAGAACCAAAGGAACAGGGGCCGAAGTCGGAGAGCAAAACTCAAGGAATCTCAGCAACATTCAAAACTGAGATTCATGACAACTTTGTTGGGCCGAGATTAGTCGAATCCATGTCTTGGCACTGGTAGAGAAGCATCGAACAAGGAAGGAGCATGGCACCGGCAAGGAGGTGAAACCTGGTGTATAGGACCGAGCACCTGGGGGCGTCGCGAGGTAATGTGATCAAACGGAATTGGAGGACAAGCATCAAGGATGCTTACCTAGAAGCCAATTGAACGGAGGTGGTTGGAGGTGTGAGCAGCGGGCTGAGGTTTCCGCAACTGAAGACGGAGTAGGTCAGGGTGTCTCAGGAAAGGAGAGGTGAAATTGGAGGGAGAGGAGGAAGGCTCGAATCCTAAGGGTGCTCGAAGAGCCCTTAAATAGGTGTGGGGAAGGTCGAAGCTTGCTCTGCAACTCCTTGGTGGAGAGGAGGAGGCTGCCCAGGTTGGGCGTTTCTCGCACATAGTGAGGTAGGTGATAAGTTGGGGGTCCAAAGTAGTGTCTCGACGAGACAAGTTCAACGCACAAAACATCAATAAAAATGGTGAAGCGGAGGAAGAGATCGGGTCGGAGGAGTTCGACGATGGGCTCTGTTCATGTACTCGTTCCCGGATTGAGGTTGAAGAAAGGTTCGCGTCTGTTAGATCGAGCGGGGAACAAGTCCTGACAATCGGATGGTGGATCCAAGGTGGAACCGGGCACGTGACAGGAAAAATAACAGACTATAGCGTTATAAATCCATTTAATGAAATCGATTAAAATCCCATAGTTACAATTTATTAAAAGCTTATAAAATGGATTTGAAGGGTCAAATCAACTTTAATTAACTCCAAATTTTAACCATAGGATGATAATGATGCATATTACAAAGCTATACAATAATTTTTGCATTTAACACATATTTTTGCCCTAAATAAATCATTGTTCATTAAAGTGTATATTAATATATTAAAATGAATGAATTATATGAAAAGGCTTCTTTTAATGGATTATATGAGTGAAATTCGAGATATTAGATACATATCAATAATAGGGCTCATATCTCATCATAATATCCTCTCATTAATGCATTAAGGTCCATATGGAGGAGAGAGAAAAAAAGGTTAATTACTCTCATATATTAACTCAAATACACATTATTACTAATATATTTATCCAAAAAGCTCCAAATTAACATTCTCTACTTATATTCTCTCATAAAACTCCATTTTGCACTATTATTCTATAATTATTACATTAAGTGGGTTATTTGTGCAAACACTCCTTTATTATCATAATTGGGGCAAAACTGGAATTTCACCATCATTTATGCTAAAATTGCACATAGAGTCCAAAAATTATTCAAAAGTGTGGGAAAATTATGAAAAAGGTCCAAATGGACTAGATGGCCAAGAAAAGCTCAAAAGTGGGTAAATTGCAGGGAAGACCCTGAGATTTAGTATGTTACAACACTCCACCCCTTAAAGAGGATTTTGTCCCCGAAATCACAACAAGAGGGGAGAGAGGGCGAGTGTGCAACATCCCAAACTTAAACAACTAGATAGGTACTAAAATCTCTACACATAAGTCAAGTCTCACTAATGTCTCCGCAAATCATACAACCTTTTATCAAACACAACATAATCAACATTTTTGTCTTATTAGCATAATATCCATCATGAAGAGGCATCTTATTTATTATACCATCACTTGTGCCACATTTTATTCAAAAAAATTAAATCTCAACATTATATCATATGTATTTCCCACATCAAGGGTATTAAGCACAATTAGGGTTTACTAAGCCATTCAACATTAATTAATGTATTAGGTAAAAAACCTTAATAACATGAATTCATTTTCCATTATCCTCTTAAAACTATCATGTAGAATTATCACAATTTATTTTGTAGAAAATGTTAATATTATCCAAGAAGTTATTAAGCCTATAATAATTCCAAATAATGTCACATAAATGGCTTTTACCTAAAATACATATTGTCACAAAATATTTTTTACTCATATCCATGACATCATTAATCATTTTCGTCCATTACACTTCATATTATAAATTATACATATTTTAATTCACATTAGGCATTTATGAATATTTATGTGAATCCAATTATTCATTGTTATGTTTGAGTCATTATATACATTTTAGTGAATAGGATGTAACCCATTAAATATTAATGAATTAATTCATTTATCAAGTTATGATGAGGTGTTCATTAGAGAACATGGTGATATTCCTTACATATATTGATAACTTTGCAACTATAATCCATTTATATGTATCAAGGTATATTATGTGATGATGACACCTAATGTCACTAGTGTATCATGAAAGGCATTAAGGATATATATTTATATATATGTATATGTTGTCAAGGCTAGATGATCACATATTAGGGTTTAGGTCAACATGATCATTACATGTTTAAGCATCCTTAGGGTGCATTATCCATACACATTTTACCATTAGGGTGGCATAGTCAACATTATGTATATCCACAATTAGTAATGAGTAACTCATTATTATGTTCATCAAGAATATGTTAAGGTTCAAGCATATGAACTATCTCTATATGACTTACTACATATTCATGTGTGTATAAACAAACAAGTTGAATTACAAGTATAATGTTTTTGGTAAATTCTTGTTCACATAAGTTATTATGTACATATGTCCACATACATAGGGTTTCTAACTCCAAAGGTATTTGATTTTGCATTTAATTGGGATTCCATCCCCCCTAAAAAGGGATTTCGTCCTCGAAATAAGATTTGCAAAAAGAAATAGGGTACTAACACCATTACCCTCACTCCACCCCTTAAAAGGGTCAACTAAGTCAAACTAAGCGAAGGTTAAAAGGGTTCATAAAACACAACACTAAAAGGATTTACTAACCAAACTTTAGGGGGTAACATAGGGTACACTAAACCCTAAACATAGAAGTATAAGGTATTTAAGGATGATATTTTTTTTTGTGTAACATATCAAATCATCACTTACGGTTTTCCTAAGGTATTTAACAATTAGGCAACATGCCCAAAGATAGACTATTTCAAGCTGTCTGTATCAGATCAGGCTAGGCCAGGTCATATGAGCTCGGAGTCCTCGTTACCAAGCTAGTGGGGGGAGGAAAATATTGCCAACCCCCAAGATCTGACCCTTTCAAGACACCATCACTTTCAAATTCTTTCTCTAGTAGCTTCTCAATAAACAATTCACCAAAAAGTTGACAAATTTTATTTCTAATGTGAACTTATTATAATCCTAAATCAAACTTTCATCATAGGTTAAACTCTAAGGTAGAAAACTTACTAAAGAAACTACATATGGTAAGGGTTCTATCTAGGAGACAATTTTGAATTAGTCAAGAATCTGACTACCTTGGTGCTCTGATACCATGCTATAAAGACCAAATCTCTACTATTAAATATGATAAACAAATACATCAAATGTGTGGCAGAGGAAGAAATAAAAATTGAATTTATTCAAAATGTATAAAGAGTACATTATAAAAATTTCCCAAATGGGAGTACAACTTTATACAAGCATTGGATCTAGGTACATGAAGACTTAAACTAAAACAACTTGTCTCCACAACAACATAACAAAAGTTTATGCAACTAGTCCAAGCTATCAAGATGTGCAAGATCTCCTTAGCCTTAGGTAGGTTCACCAAGCTTCCAAGCACACTCTGATCCTAGCCTGGATGGTTGGGGTCATCCAGCAAGAGAAAGATAAAAATGTATATGTTATTCAAGAGAAATAGGACAATTAAATAATCTAAAGAATTGCAATATAAAAGATTTTCTACACTAAGATATTTTAAAAGAAATGATGCAAGTAAGGGAGAGAAGATTGCCATAATCAATCAACTAAATCAATCACTTAGCATGAATATATTAAGACATAAAGTCATCTCAATGTAGGGTGAGGCACCTACCGGACCTCACCAAGTGGCAGGGGGACTAAAACCCCAGTGCCTTTATAAAGTAGCAGGGGGACTAAAACCACAATGCCTATATAAAGTGGCAGGGGGACTAAAACCCTAGTGCCTAATATAAAATGGTAGGGGAACTAAAACCCCAGTGCCCGGCAGGAGGACTAAAACCTCAGTGCCCTATGGGTGGTTTGTACACATGTACACTACATTGTCATTTGGCCTAAAATACATCATGCTTAATAGTTCACTTGGCATTTGTGAAAATATAAAAGTAACATTTGCATCATAGGATTTGGGAATAAAACCCATGAAATAAAGGAGCCAACATAAGTAACAACAATATACAATATTTCCAAGTAAATGAGCCAACATAAGTTGTAGCAAGATTCACATAATACAACTAGATGAGCCACTATGGAAATGGAGGCATTAAATAAGTAAATATACAAATAAAGGCATTTAGAAGGATAAGAAGGCTAGCAAATAATGAAGGTAGGGTTGGATAAGACCCAACTGAAGGATTAGGATTGTTTGCACATAGATTTCACAATCATACATTCTACATATATAATAGGAATCACATACCAAAATATGATCCACATAGACAAATAGTTATCACATACGAAATAGGCTTCACATACATGATCTAGATTCATTACCATTACTTTCACCAATCATATTGTTTCACTTCCATTTTCCCTAGTTATGAACATTACACATGTGTTGGTATTTATAAGGCTTAAAGCATAGAAAAAACCCTAATTTTGGAACTTATATTCAAAACCATGATTAAAGGTTTAAAACCTAGTCTAATAGATTATTCATATTCTCCTGAATAATAAAACATATTTTATTACCCAATTTGGAGTTAAAATAGATTAATTACACATTTTAGATCATTTAATATAATCAAATAGGTATCCAAAGAAAACTTCGAAAAAGGAATCATAATTGGGACTCAAGAATAATAAAATCAGACTCTACATGAAAAATCATTTCCAACGACTAATTTTTTGCATTTGTCTGACAAATGGTCGATTTACTATGAATTAAAAAAATCAGACCAATTAAAATGCAAGAAAATGCCACATCAGCAAAATAAATGGGTGAATGGGCCACTGAGGCTGGGCCCACGCTGACCTGGAGCAATCGTAATTGGCCGCATGGGCAGGTCCACTCTCACTGACCTAGGTCAACATCGAGTGAGAAGGGGAAATGACCAAAATACCCTTGCTCGTCAAATTGGTTTCATTAACAAGGTGAGGGTAGAATGGTCATTTGAAATTATCGATTCTTCGCTGGTGAGGAGTAAAGGGGAACTGAAATCACTAAAAGGCCCATGTGAGAAAACGACACAAACTTAACATGTGAGGGCATAAAGATCAAAACCTGACCCAACTTTTTCCACTCGCAGCAATGGCAAGGAAGCAACTTCAAGGGGCCGAAGGCAGGAACCAAAATCTGAGTTCTCGGGGTGATCGGCTCCCAAAAAAGACACAAACACATACATTGATCTTCAGTGAAGGTGATAGAGCAAAACAAGGAGAAGATCGATGTAGAGACCACGCAAACACACCGGAGAACCAGAGGAACAGAGGCCGAAGTAGGAGAGCAAAAACCCAAGGAATCACAACAACATTCAAAACTGAGATTAATGACAACTTCGTTGGGCCGAGTTGAGTCAAATCCATGTCTTGGCACTGGTGGAGAAGCACCGAACAAGGAAGGAGCACGACGCTGATGAGGAGGTCAAACCTGGTCTATAGGTCCGAGCACCTGGGGGCGTCGCGAGGCAAGGAGATCAAACAGAATTGGAGGACAAGCATTGAGGATGCTTACCTAGAAGCCAATTGAACGGAGGTGGTTGGAGGTGCGAGCAGCAGGCCGAGGTTGCCGCAACTGAAGACGGAGTAGGTCAGGGTGTCTCAGGAAAGGAGAGGTGAAATTGGAGGGAGAGAAGGAAGGCGCGAAGCCTGAGGGTGGTTGAAGAGCCCTTAAATAGGTGTGGGGAAGGTCGAAGCTTGCTCTGCAACTCCTTGGTGGAGAGGAGGAGGCGGCCCAGGTTGGGCATTTCTCACACACAGTGAGGTAGGAGATAAGTTGGGGGTCCAAAGCAGTGTCTCGGTGAGACGAGTTCAACGCACGAAACCTCAACGAAAATGGTGAAGCGGAGGAAGAGAACGGGTAAGAGGAGTTCGGCGACCGGCTCTGTTCATGTACTCACACCCAGATTGAGGATGCAGAAAGGCTCACGTCCGTTGGATCGAGCAGGGAACAAGTCCTGTCCATCGAATGGTGGATCCAAGGTGAAACCGGGCGCATGACAGGAAAAATAATAGACTATAGCGTTATACATCCATTTAATGAAATCGATTAAAATCCCATAGTTACACTTTATTAAAAGCTTATAAAATGGATTTGAAGGGTCAAATCAACTACAATTAACTCCAAATTTTAACCATAGGCTGATAATGACGCACATTACAATGCTATACAATAAGTTTTGCATTTAATGCATATTTTGGTCCTAAATGAATCATTGCTCATTAAAGTGTATATTAATATATTAAAATGAATGAATTATATGAAAATGCTTCTTTTAATGGATTATATGAGTGAATTTAGAGATATTAGATACATATCAATTTTAGGGGTCATATCTCATCATAATATCCTCTCATTAATGCATTAAGGTCCATATGGAGGAGAGAGAAAGAAAAATGTTAATTACTCTCATATATTAACTCAAATACACATTATTACTAATATATTTATCCAAAAAGCTTCAAATTAACATTATCTACTTATATTCTCACATAAAACTCCATTTTGCACTATTAGTCTATAGTTATTACATTAAGTGGGTTATTTGTGCAAAAACCCCTTTATTATCATAATTGGGGCAAAAATGGAATTTCACCATCATTTATGCTCAAATTGCACATAGAGTCCAAAAATTATTCAAAAGTATGGGAAATTTATGAAAAAGGTCCAAATGGACTAGATGGCCAAGAAAAGCTCAAAAGTGGGTAAATTGCAGGGAAGACCCTGTGATTCAGTATGTTACAGTACTCCACCCCTTAAAGAGGATTTTGTCCCTGAAATCACAACAAGAGGGGAGAGAGGGCGAGTGTGCAACATCCCAACATTAAACAACTAGATAGGTACTAAAATATCTACACATAAGCCAAGTCTCACTAAGGTCTCCACAAAGCCTACAACCTTTTATCAAACACAACATAATCAACATTTTTGTCTTATTAGCATAATCTCCATCATGAAGATGCATCTTATTTATTATACCATCAATTGTGCAACATTTTATTAAAAACAATTACATCTCAACATTATATCATATGTATTTCCCTCATCAAGGGTTTTAAGCACAATTAGGGTTTACTAAGCCATTCAACATTAATTAATGTATTAGGTCAAAACCTTAATAACATCAATTCATTTTCCATTATCCTTTTAAAACTATCATGTAGAATTATCACAATTTTTTTTGTAGAAAAAGTTAATATTATCCAAAAAGTTATTAAGCCTATAATAATTCCAAATAATGTCACATAAATGGTATATACCTAAAATACATATTGTTACAAAATCTTTCGTACTCATATCCATGACATCATTAATCATTTTCATCCATTACACTTCATATTATAAATTATACATATTTTAATTCACATTAGGAATTTATGAATATTTATGTGAATCCAATTATTCATTGTTATGTTTGAGTCATTATATGCATTTTAGTGAATAGGATGTAACCCATTAAATATTAATGAATTAATTCATTAATCAAGTTATGATGAGGTGTTCATTAGAGAACAAGGAGATATTCCTTACATATATTGGTAACTTTGCGACTATAATCCATTTATATGTATCAAGGTATATTATGTGATGATGACACCTAATGTCACTAGTGTATCATGAAAGGCATTAAGGATATATATTTATATATATATGTATATGTTGTCAAGGCTAGATGATTACATATTAGGGTTTAGGTCCACATGATCATTACATGTTTAACCATCCTTAGGGTGCATTATCCATACACATTTTACCATTAGGGTGGCATAGTCAACATTATGTATATCCACAAATAGTAATGAGTAACTCATTATTATGTGCATCAAGAATATGTGAAGGTTCAAGCATATGAACTATCTCTATATGACTTACTACATATTCATGTGTGTATAAACAAACAAGTTTAACTACAAGTATAATGTTTTTGGTAAATTCTTGTTCACATAAGTTATTATGTACACATGTCAAAATAGATAGGGTTTCTAACTCCAAAGGTATTTGATTTTGTGTTTGATTGGGATTCCATCCCCCTAAAAAGGGATTTCGTCCTCGAAATAAGATTTGCAAAACCAAATAGGGTACTAACACCATTACCCTCACTCCACCCCTTAAAAGGGTCAACTAAGTGAAACTAAGCTAAGGGTAAAAGGGTTCATAAAACGCAACACTAAAAGGATTTACTAACCAAACTTCAGGGGGTAACATAGGGTACACTAAACCCTAAACATCGAAGTATAAGGTATTTAAGGATGATTTTTTTGTCTGTAAGAGATCAAATCATCACTTACAATTTTCCTAAGGTATTCAACAATTAGGCAACATGCCCAAAGATAGACTATTTCAAGCTGTCTGTATCAGATCAATCTAGGCCAGGTCATATGAGCTCAGGAGTCCTCTTTACCAAGCTAGTGGGGGGAGAAAATATTTCTAGCCCCCAAGATCTAACCCTTTCTAGAGACCATCACTTTGAACTTCTTGCTCTAGTAGCTTCTCTATAGACAATTCACCAAAAAGTTGACAAATTTTATTTCTAATATGAACTTATTATAATCCTAAATCAAACTTTCATCATAGGTTAAACTCTAAGGTGAAAAACTTACTAAAGAAACTATATATGGTAAGGGTTCTATCTAGGAGACAATTTTGAATTAGTCAAGAATCCGACTACCTTGATGCTCTGATACCATGCTATAAAGTCCAAGTCTCTACTATTAAACATGATAAACAAATACATCAAATGTGTTGCAGCGAAAGAAATAAAACTTGACTTTATTCAAAATGTATAAAGAGTACATTATAAAAATTTCCCAAATGGGAGTACAACTTTATACGAGCATAGGATCTAGGTAGAGGAAGACTCAAACTAAAACAACTTGTCTCCACAACAACATAACAAAAGTTTATTCAACTAGTCCAAGCTATCTAGATGTGCAAGATCTCCTTAGCCTTAAGCAAGTTCACCAAGTTTCCATGCGCACTCTGATCCTTGCCTGGTTGGTTGGTGTCATCCAGCAAGAGAAAGATAAAAATGTATGTGTTATTCAATAGAAATAGGACAATTAAATAATCTAAATCATTTCAATATAAAAGATTCTCTACACTAAGAGATTTTAAAAGAAATGAGGCAAGTAAGGGAGAGAAGATTGCCATAATCAATCAACTAAATCAATCAGTTAGCATGAATATATTAAGACACAAAGTCATCTCAATGTAGGGTGAGTCACCTACCAGACCTCACCAAGTGGCAGGGGGACTAAAACCCCAATGCCTATATAAAGTGGCAGGGGGAGTAAAACCCCAGTGCCTATATAAAGTGGCAGGGGGACTAAAACCCCAATGTCTAATATAAAATGGCAAGCGAACTAAAACACTAGTGCCCGACAGGAGACTAAAACCTCAGTGCCCTATGGGTGGTTTGTACACATGTACACTACATTGTCATTTGGCATAAAATACATCATTCTTAATAGTTCACTTGGCATTAGTGAAAATATAAAAGTAACATTTGCATCATAGCATTTGGGAATAAAACCCATGAAATAAAGGAGCCAACATAAGCAACAACAATATACAATATTTCCAAGTAAATGGGCCAACATAAGTGGTAGCAAGATTCACATAATTCAACCAGATGAGCCACAATGGAAATGGAGGCATTAAATAAGTAAATATACAAATAAAGGCATTTAGAAGGATAAGAAGGCTAGCACATAATGAAGGTAGGGTTGGATAAGACCCAACTGAAGGATTAGGATTGTTTGCACATAGATTGCAAAATCATATATTCCACATATATAATTGAAATCACACACCAAAATAGGACCCACATACACAAATAGTTATCACATACGAAATAGGGTTCACATACCTGATCTAGATTCATTACCATTACTTTCACCAATCATATTGTTTCACTTCCATTTTCCCTAGATATGAACATTACACATGTATTAGTATTTATAAGGCTTAAAGCATAGGAAAAACCCTAATTTTGGAACTTATATTCAAAACCACGATTTATGGTTTAAAACCTAGTCCAATAGATTATTCACATTCTCCTGAATAATAAAACATATTTTATTACCCAATTTGGAGTTAAAATAGATTAATTACACATTTAGATCATTTAATATAATCAAATATGTATCCAAAGAAAACATCGAAAAACAGAATCATAATTGGGACTCAAGAACAATAAAATAAGACTCGCCATGAAAAATCCTTTCCAACAACTATTTATTTGATTTTTTCTGACCAATCGTCGATTTACTATGAATTAAATAAATCAGACCAACTAAAATGCAAGAAAATGCCACATCAGCAAAATAAATGGGTGAATGGGCCACTGAGGCCGGGCCCATGCTGATGTGGGCCAATCATAATTGGCCACATGGGCAGGTCCACTCACGCTGACCTAGGTCAACAACGAGTGAGAAGGGGAAATGACCAAAATACCCTTACTCGTCAAATTGGTTTTATTAACAAAGTGAGGGTAGAAAGGTCATTTGGAATTATTGATTCTTCACTGGCGAGGAGTAAAGAGGAACTGAAATCACTAGAAGGCCCATGCAAGAAAATGAGACAAACAGGACACACGAGGGCATAAAGGTCAAAACCTAACCCAACTTCTTCCACTCGCAACAATGGCGAGGAAGCAACTTCAGGTGGCCGAAGGAAGGAACCAAAATTCGAGTTCTCGGGGTGATCGGCTCCCGAAAAAGACACAAACACATACATTGATCTTTGGTGAAGGTGACAGAGCAAAACAAGGAGAAGATTGATGCAGAGACCACCCAAACACAGTAGAGAACCAAAGGAACAAGGGCCAAATTCGAAGCGCAAAAACCCAAGGAATCTCAACAACATTCAAAACTAAGATCAATGACAACTTCGTTGGGCCGAGATGAGTCGAATCCATGTCTTGGCACTGGTGGAGAAGCACCGAACAAGGAAGGAGCACGACGCCGACGAGGAGGTAAAACCTGGTCTATAGGACCGAGCACCTGGGGGCGTCGCGAGGCAAGGTGATCAAACGGAATTGGAGGACAAGCATAGAGGATGCTTACCTAGAAGCCAATTGAATGGAGGTGGTTGGAGGTGCGAGAAGCTGGCCGAGGTTGCCGCAACTGAAGCCGGAGTAGGTCAGGGTGTCTCGGGAAAGGAGAGGTGAATTTGGAGGGAGAGGAGGAAGGCTCGAAGCCTGAGGGTGCTCGAAGAGCCCTTAAATTGGTGTGGGGAAGGTCGAAGCTTGCTCTGCAACTCCTTGGTGGATAGGAGGAGGCGACCCAGGTTAGGCGTTTCTCGTACATAGCGAGGTAGGTGATAAGTTGGGGGTCCAAAGTAGTGTCTCGACGAGATGGCTTCAACGCACGAAACATCAACGAAAATGGTGAAGCGGAGGAAGAGATCAGATCGGAGGAGTTCGGCGGTCGGCTCTGTTCATGTACTCATGCCCGGATTGAGGTTGAAGAAAGGCTCGTGTCCGTTGGATCGAGCGGGGAACAAGTCCTGACCATCAGATGGTGGTTCCAAGGTGTAATCGGGCGTGTGACAGGAAAAATAACGGACTATAGCGTTATACATCCATTTAATGAAATCGATTAAAATCCCATAGTTACACTTTATTAAAAGCTTACAAAATGGATTTGAAGGGTCAAATCAACTACAATTAACTCCAAATTTTAACCATAGGCTGATAATGATGCATATTACAATGCTATATAATAAGTTTTGCATTTAACACATATTTTGGCCCTAAATAAATCATTGCTCATTAAAGTGTATATTAATATATTAAAATGAATGAATTATATGAAAAGGTTTCTTTTAATGGATTATATGAGTGAAATTCGAGAAATTAGATACATATCAATATTAGGGGTCATATCTCATCATAATATCCTCTCATTAATGCATTAAGATCCATATGGAGGAGAGAGAAAGAAAAAGGTTAATTACTCTCATATATTAACTCAAATACACATTATTACTAATATATTTATCCAAAAAGCTCCAAATTAACATTATCTACTTATATTCTCTCAGAAAACTCCATTTTGCACTATTAGTCTATAATTATTACATTAAGGGGGTTATTTGTGCAAACACCCATTTATTATCATAATTGGGGCAAAAATGGAATTTCACCATCATTTATGCTCAAATTGCACATAGAGTCCAAAAATTATTCAAAAGTATGGGAAATTTCTAAAAAAGGTCCAAATGGACTAGAAGGCCAAGAAAAGATCAAAACTGGGTAAATTGTAGGGAAGACCCTGAGATTCAGTATGTTACATTGTTCCTCCATATGATAGTATAACATTAGGGTTCATTCTCTCAATTTTAGACAAAGACACTTCTCTAGAGGCAACCCATTGTTTTAGGTTTTTTCTAATTTTCTTGAAATTGCATTATTGCTTTAGTTAGATAGTGCATCCCATGATCATATAAAAAGTTCTAATAATTTTTATTGTAGATGGATGACTTTTTCTAAATAGATAGTAACCATGGATCATGGTCTAACCAATACAATTGTTACCCTCCATCTCAGACTTAGTATTTTTAATGGTTGAGCAAATATCTAAGTTTTGGGTGGAGGGTGGTTGGTACATATTCTACCTCCTACGAACACCTTTCTATTTTTTACTTATGATCTCATCATTGCATCTCGATATTATACACAATTAAATTTTTTCAAACTTCTATTTTCTACAGGATTTAAAGACATTATCTAGACATCACAAATTTAGTTTTTAATTTTTTCCATGCATGTTATCATCACTTAACTCCCTTTATTCAAAGAAATACCTAAAAATAACTAGTTTCTACAGCAAGAAATCACCCTATGTGGTTCTAGAACCCAAACATCATGTTTCTAGGGAAAAGATGGCACATATTTTGAGAACGAAGAGGTATTAAACACATAGTTCTTCAAGCTGCTGACTAGTGAAACAAATTCATGGAATCATCATTTTTTCCCTAATTAGATTAATATTTGTGCACATGGGACTAGGAGAATAACCAACTACACTTAATTATAAATCAAGTTGCATGACGATCTGACCATTCTTCTACACTTCCTCTTCCATCATCTTACCTTTCATCCATTAAAAAGAAAAAAAATGCCAAAAAGTGCCAAACCCAATGTTTCTGGTGGGACACTCCCTTCCTACTATATAAATTTTTTCAATCCTATCTCAAATATAATAGAGTTGTACCACCAAAAATATATAAAAATTCCAATATGTATAACAATCAAAGCTTGTAAATCATTTAACAGAAAAATAAAAATAAAAATGCAATCTCAAGCTGAATAAAGGATATATATTTTAATCTTTTTTTCTAAACCCTTCTATTTTTTCTCCCAGAGACACAATGAATGTCTCATTTTGATATTATTTTTATGCACCCCAATTTCAAATTATAAGCATATTGTTTTTCTCTTGGATTTTCTAAACTTTGATGGAACTCTTAGACATGTGTAGTATTGGGGATAGTGGGGAGGATGTACTTTTGGGAAGCAAAATTGGAAATGAAGATATATATAGATGTTATTTGTGATCAAAATAATTTGGGTAGATTGGGTGGTAGGGAAATGAACATGATGTGAAGGTGATTAAATTTCACAAGTACAAGTATGCTTTTGGTGAGTAGTTTTGATTTGTGTTACTCGAGGATGAGCAACATTTAATTTTGGTGTTAGCTTATTAATGCACATTCATCCTAATTTTTGTTGAATTTTTTAAATGATTTTTGCATTCATATTTCTCCTTTTCAATTTAGAACTAAATTTAATATTTTTTTCTTAATTTTATGCAAACTATAATGTTTTGATCAAATTCCTTGATTTCCATGGCAGGTTTGCACTTCATATCCTAGAAACCAATGAAGAAGTAGTGGTCCTTCCTTTCCATTACTTGAAAACAAATGACCCTTGTGCCTTTGCAACGCTTGAATGTCAACGACCATTCTACCTTTCCATTTTTTGACAATTAAGGATATTTCAATAAAAACCCACTAATGAAAACCCTATGCCACCTTCTGATGGAATGCTTGACTATCAGGCAATGGAACATCAAAGTCCATCCACTCATGAAATGTCAAATTTGGAGTACCGAAGGTAAGTTTCATGAATCAACCAATGACGTCTCTACATACATATATAGTTGGGTTTTCTTCCTAGTTGGTACTCTGCTTTAAACACTAACTTAATCAACTTGATGATGCCAATCTATGGAAGATGTGCATGTTTCTCGACAAACAAATCTCATGCAACAATGTAAAATCTAAGAGTCACAAGACCTCTCATCTTCCTTGTGCAACACCTCTTTGGATAAGGACTTAACAACAAACTACTAAGAGGTTTTCAAATCCTAACATCTACCTATAAATATAAGCATGGTCTCCATGAAATGGACCCCTGGTCTCAATTCCACTAGGATTCCCTAATTCCTTCATAGCATCTCTCTAGTTTCCATCGATCATCTCCATAAATGATGATACCTTGACTCCACCAACCATTCAAGGTCGTGACCTCAAAAGATGCATGCCTGGTGATGCCCCACTTTCATCAATCAAAGATCTTCATCCACCAATCCATTATCTAACTGATCTAATCTCATGACAACAAATTTAATTCTAAAGAAGGAATATTAATTTAGCCATGTTTACCTTCAATTAATGTCACATGCCAGACTTTCTACTTTGTTGTCTACCATTATTTTCTAGTAAAATCATAGGAACCCTTACATGATGGTTAAGCTTTGTCGTTTTTCATGACAACGATTTTCTACATGTCTTCTCCTATTAATTATGTTATCAATGCCATCAGCAAGTAGGTATCTATAACTATGATATTTTTTCATTCTTGTTACTGCATCTTTCTTGTAAGAACTATGATAAGTTTTATATCAAACATTTTATGCTTGTAGATTTACTTTTATTGACTATATTATATGTTTACCAAATCTTGGATGTAGATAACTTTGAATCTAAGATCTAGGATATAATTTGTTTCATGATCAATCCTTTATGAGGACTTTATATAGGTTTTTGTGGGGTGACATAGGTATGATCTCTAGGTGACACACTGACAATCTTAGCATGGTATCTCTCTTGTTTCAATCCTGCTTCCAAAAGGGGGATTTTCCTAGCCTCAACATATACTTATTATGATGTAGTAAGATAGTAAAAAATAGGTAGAGGTGGTGAAACCCATCCACCCTAGTGTTTTCATTATTTGGTAATTATAACCTTACTATAGCCTATTGTATATGCAATCCTAGCTTAATAAGCGAAATCCAACTTTTATTGTGAATACCTATTTTTTGTGATTTATGTTGATAAGATGGTTCTTAATATATTTTCCTTTGTGTTCGATCCTAATACTATAATATGATAATATATTTATGAGTATGAGAGGGATTTTCATACACTTAGGCCCCATTTGGTTTGTAGGAATATTAATAGGATAGGATTATAATCATACTAGTAAATGAAATCATGTATTTGTTTGTACAAAAATCACAACATGAAAGGATTCCAACAATAATAGAATCCTAATTCGTTGGGAAATACTATAAAAGTGTACCTCTTTTGGAGTCTAGAGTATTTAGCATTATCCAAATCAACAATTCGAATGAGTATTAGATCTTGGAAAAAATGAGAAAAATCATGTATCAACAAATAGATCATTGCTCTGATGTCCTACTATGGAATTCATTCATGTATTATCATTCTTATTGTATTTGTCACCCTATGGTCATTAAGAGTATAGATCTAGGACCATATCATAGAGATCAGTAATTATATATTTCGAGTTAGGTCTAATTTGATGTACAAAATATCATGGATTTGTGATATTATATCCTTTAGTCATTTTCATTTACAAAAACTATTAAGAGTATCTCAGATGACGATTTAGTAACATAATAATGTGATCAAGTACATCGGAGTACAACATGGTCATGATGTGATCATTTATCATGGAGATCATGGTTTTTTGCAAGATTAGGGATTGAACTAATAGATGAAAAATCTAATCAACATAATAAGTTAGAGAAACATAGTATCCTCAAATCATACAGTAATAGGGTAAGGGAGGGTTGCAGATTTTGCTAGGCATTTTTTTGAGAATAACTATATTTTGTGGGTATTTTTCTGATAATCGACCTATTTACTAGCTAATTTACAAAACTTGCCAATTGATAAATTTATAGATCCGTCTCTTGACCCGCGAGCTAGGCTGGGATTAGAGGGGTCAAAGCAAGGGTGGAAAGACCAAAGGTCCAAGACAAAGAAATAAAATGTGTGAGACAAATATATGCATATTAGTAATGGGTAACGTTGAATGTTCTGATCAGAATGAACCTTCACTTTCACCATTGAAGCAGCGAGCTGATAAGCACGTTAAGAAGAAGAAGACTGGGTGAAAGGAAGCATTTCCAGATGATGTTTGGTAGTTGTTTCTGAATTCATGGCATCATTGTGGAGTGGGTGAGCCATACAATGGCTAAGTCAACGAATAGAAAAGAACAATGACATATCCATTTGTTGGTGTAAGGAAATAAAGGTGAGATCACGAGGTATACCACAAATGAGGGGAGACTAGGGGTCTAAGTAGCTTCACCACCTCATAAGGAATCATCTACTTGTCTTGGATCCTCTCTGCATCTCCAGGCCATGCTTGATAGACCTTGCTGAAGCAAGCACAGATGGAACAAGGGGAAGTCTTTATTGATGGATGTCTTCAGTCTTTCACACCTCTTGATCGACGTCACGCAATCTCTACCGAAGCTCCAAGATGATGTAGTTGCATGTAATTTAGTGGAGGAGCTCGGTGGCAGGAGTTTGACTCTCTGGTTCATGTAGGTGCAAGGAGAGTTGGATGGAGAAGGGAGGGAGTGATGGTGAGAAATTGAGAGGACATTGCTAATGAAGGAAGTGTGGGGAAGCTCCTAAGGTCCTTAAATAGGTGTTAATAGTTCTAGGGGTGCATGAAGGATTCTTCTCCTCAAGACTGGGAGGTGCCATTTTGGGCGATTCTAAGATAGAGATCATGAGAGAGATATTTTGGGTTCGTTAGATAGAGCATCAAAAATTGGATTAGAAGAAACCATTTTAACAAAAAGAGGGTTAGTAGGGAGGGAGATTAAATGGTTTGAAATCTAGAACCTCAGTTTGGTGTCTCACCTACAGATAGAAGTTACTTGGAGGCGACCTCCCCTCTTGGGCACGTTCATTCCCAAATCTGGGTCTGAGTGTCTAAGGCCCAATAATGTTAGAAAATTAGTTTTTTAGGATATTTTGAGGGTATTTCTCATTAAATTCATATGTTATGATTTCAACTTCAAAAAATTATGAAATTTTAATTAGTACTTAATAAAGGTCTAACCTAGATATAGAAATAGTTTTGAGCCAATAAGATAATATTTGATCCACCAATAAATCCAATTGAGTAAAGTCACAAATTAAGTCTCATAAGGTACAAAGTATGGAAATTGGGCATACTTATTGAATTTTATGATTCAAAATTACTACCAAGATGAAAAGGTTGATGAAGTGGGGTGAACTAAGTAATTTTAGATAATAGGAGATCATAATTTTAAAATTGTCATAAATGTGGAAAATCCACTTCATCACATCCTTCCCCGCTTACAAGAATTTTGTCCTCAAAATTTAAATAGTCTAATAACTGTAATTAGGATTTCAAGTCTATTTCATAAATGGAGGATTAATGTCAAATCATAGTCCATTTTTCATTAATTACAAAAGATCATCACATGATTCAAAAATTTGGAGAGATCATTCTAAGGTTCACTAATTTGGAGAGATCAAGTGTTATGTTAAACAAATAGAGCTCTTGAATCAAGAGTGTAACATGACTTTCCATCCCAATATTTTAGGGTCCTATCTTGTAAATTGGTATAGGTGGGAGTATACATCCATGATCAAGATTTTTATTTCAACAATTTGAGACAAATTTCATAATGTCAATGTAATCATTTCATGATCAAAATCAATGGAAGGTATAACTATAGTCCTAATAAGAGATAAACCCTAATCATAAATCAAGACAATCAACATATTCATTGTTTTACATTTTTTTGATTTGGGAACATGAAATTCATAGTCATATAATGTGTGTGATCTCAAGATCCATATAGAGTGATCACATGATTTGTGTCATTATTGAGATTGATAATCAGTTGGGTTTTAGGGGAGGTAGAGAAGGCAGCGGAAACAAAAATTTTCTCCCCCAAACCCAAAACAAGGAAATGTGTCAACGTCTATACAATAGGAAAGCATGGTTTGTGGAATCAAACCTTGTCCCGAGGCTTGCTCGGCGACAATACCTCGCGGCTTGCGCTGTCTTCACCTCCGGTCTTGGACGGTGTCTGTGCAGCTCCTGGTCACACCGGGACTGACAATTCCTGGTCTCACCAGGACTGTCGGGATTGACAACTGTCCTCCAAGAGGAAGAAATCTCCCTCCTCTGAAGTAGTCCACATGGACCACCTGGAACTCCAATCTCGTTATCCCATAAGGAATTGGAAGGAGTCACACCCTCCTGTCAGTGTACTAGTCACTGACACACTCTCCTGCCACCAGTCGCTTTCTACAGTTGTCTTTCCCTTGTTGTGCCTCCCGTATCGGGTAGCACTTTCTCGGGCTCTCTCTCGATTACCAAAACCAGAGAGAACGACAACTTCACATAGAAACTGGTTGCACTGAGTTGTACTTTGAGAAGCCCCCAATACCCCTATATATAGGAGGGTCATGGGATAGGGTTCTCCATCCCGGGCAATGCGGGACTAAAAGAAGGGGTAGAAGGGTTTGAGATTTTCCACAAAACAACCAACTCACAACCTGAACCAATCATTTCACAACTGAAACGGTCAGTTGGGGACATGAATCGGTCGGTTGACACCTCAACCGATCGGTTTGGACCCATGAAAGGGTCGGTTCACTTCTAAATCGGTCGGTTCGTGGTCCTGATCAGTTCCCGATTGACTTTCCCTCTTTTGTTTCGAATTGGTATCAAATACCAATCCTTTTCCCAATCAAATTGGGCAAGTGAAACAAAAGGAAAATCCTCACCAATCCTACTTTCCCAACTTGCTCGGTTGCACCAGTTGAACCGATCATTTCAACCCTTGAAGCAATCATTTCACCCTGTCCATGAGCCGATCGACTCACACCTGAGATGATCGGTTCACCAAGCTGAGCCAATCGGTTGGGAGTGCAGATTGTGCAGAATCAGTCAATTGCAGTTTCAATCAATCTGATACTCTAATCAATATGTCCAACACCTTGAACACTATGATTTTGAGCTATCAATCAATTGAGTGTTTAATTATCTACAAAACTCCTTTAGTAATCAATCTAAACATTGTTTGTGGACAAAACTCCTCTTCCAGGTTAAATCCTATGTGTGTGACCCTACAGGTCCTTTTGACGTTGGCAGTGAAAGTCCATAACACTTATGACTTCACAAGCAAAGAGCAGTGCATAGTCACACATCAGTGCTACCCAAGTGAAATAGAGAGTTGGAGAACAACTTTCAATCCTACAATCTGTGAATGGTGTTACAGTGAATGTATAATTCCTTTATCACTGATATCCCGAATGAACTCGAGGCATGGAACAGTCATCCTGTCAACGTTCATTCACTTTCTTGATCTCAGAGTAGATTGGAAGAGATATGTATGACATCAATATCACATACTAATTCACACATGCGTGCGCACGCCTATTTCAATCCTACTCATCAAGTGACCTTGGATATCAAACTCCCTCAGGAGGGACAAATCCCATATCTATCACTCACCCCTCAAAAGCCCCATGTGTTAAAGCCACCCAATCATCACCTTTATAACAACCCATGTTTCAGGGCTGCGTTTGATGATGTCAAAGTGTGCCCAACGACATGTATTGAGTGTAGTGATTTCAGGTCAAAGAATCACACTCACCACCATCACTGTGAGTACTGACTGTGACTACCATGTCATGGTTCCATGTGTCAAACTCACGGTGGGTCTGTCCGGTACACTTGTTCTCTAACAAGTACCTATGTGTTTGGTTTGATATCTCTATATCATGACTAATGAGATTTTGTCATCAACCAACACCACAATCTAGTCTTGTGTGTCATTGCTGTCTATGTACCTTCCACAATGACATCTGACTAGGGACATAACAAAAATGTACAAACTCTTAGCATCCGTATGATCTCATCGTTCAAGTCCTGAACCTGAATGCATACACCATCGAGTACTGTCATTCTCTAGACATTCAATCTGTTCTGTCACTATCTCATATGACTGAACCAGAAAGAATTGGAAGCTTTCCTTTGATGTTTATCAAATCAATCTTAATGTATCCCACCAATCATACCATGATTGGCTCTCAGGGCATACATACCAATAGACTCCCACTTGCACTGCGAGCCAATCACCCTTGAATCATATTCATAGTAATCTTCAAACGTGTCCCACATGTTACTATGCTCTACTGCGAACATAGTGAGTAATGGCAACACCTTGCCAAAGTCAGTATAAATTACATGTCTCTTATCTCTTCACTGTACGCCATACGTATGAGATAGAGTTGCCGTAATATGCGATCTAGTATTCCTTTGCTAACCTTTAGCCACATTGCAAGATCAAGGATTCCATACTTGTCATCAATGACTGAAATATCTATAAGTTCATCTCATGAACTTCCAGATCCATATAGTATACACTGTTGTTCTCTAACACATAGATACTCGACATTTCCTTTTAAATGGTTTTATTGGAAGACTTCCAATTATCAACAAACTTTTACTTTTATATATCCTATATATATTTTGCGATTAATTTTCTATCCTTTCAGAAGTTCACAGCAATGTAACTCCTTACATTGAACTCTTCCTTATCTCCATAGAACTAGTACTTCTCAAGTACTTATCAAGTTCTCATGGTATTCCAGTAACCCTTACTAGAAGCAGATAGACATCCACTCGTCATGTCTCACATATGAGTTATCAGGATGAGCACATCATATTTCCATGTCCTACATATAAGATGATGAATGCATTTGGTTCTTGCCATGTTGATACATGCAAGTTTATGGGATGATTACATATGTAACATCCCTGACCTGGGTTATGAGTTAACCCTAGGTGTTTTGCCTAAATATGTAATTAAATCTTTGTGATTAACTCTGAGCATGTAATTAAGTTTCTCATAAACATATATTTCAGTATTTGCTCCTTTTTATTTAAAGTTGTAGCATTGTTTTGATATACAAGGACCTATGTGCAATTTACCCAGTTGAAAGGGTTAGCTTGCAATTTGCACATGATGAGATGTTCCTATGATGTTGAGACATCATGAGAATCTTTTTGGCAAAGTATGAGGGATTTCCCAAGCTTGGGCACCAAGGTGCAGTTGTGGAAGCAATCCCGGTGCTTGAAACCCTAATTTGGGGTAAAATGCAATTTACCCAAATTAAGGGATGCAATTTGTAAAATATATCATCTAATGTATCTTTCTAGATTCTTGCCATCATTTAGAGAAGAAATGATGAGGAAGTCACCTCAATTGAGTTATCAAGTTATGAAATATACCTTGTGATTGAATAATCAGGGTATATGTGCAATATCTCTTTATGTATGTACCTTATTATTAGATTGTTCTTCTTTGCCTTCTTTTTCTAAACCTTAAGATAAGGTTTGTCCTTATAATAAAGAGGAAGGGACGAGCAAGTAATGAAGGAAGGACTTAATTGGAATTATGGGGAAACTTATGGGCCTTTAATGAAACATCACCCAAGTATATGTATACTTCACCTCTCAAGCAAAGGAACTTTTCCTTCGTGCATATCACTGTTTCCTCTTTGCTTGGCCGACTAAGGACTGTCTTGGAGCTCAAGAGGAACGACCAAGGGTGCAAGGTAGGTTTGAATCCCTCTTCTTACCCAATTCCATGGTTAGAACTCGAATTCAAGGTCAACTTCATGGCTAACTCTTGAAACCCTACCTTTCTAGCCATCTATTTTCATTCTTCCTTGGAGTTTTCACCTTGGCCAACCTGTGGGAACTCAAGGACACCATTAGAGCTTGGAGCTTGAAAGCTTGGAGCTCAATAAGCAAGCTTTAGGCGGGTTTTATAACTCTAAACCCATGCTTTACTATGTACATCTCTTATATGCGGTTAGATGATAGCTCTTCATGTTTCCCTACTTTTCCCTGCTATTTTGCAAGCAAATCCATGGGATATTCGTACTGTTCTTGAGCTAGGAGATGAAGGCGTGATTTCCAAGAAAATTCCACCGCTTTTCACTTTCTTAAACGGTCTCACCAGTTTGCTCTCTCGGTCTCAAGACCGCGAGGTGAGCAAACGGTCTCGAGACCGCGACAGGGCAAACGGTCTTCAAGACCATTTGGTCTTCAAGATTAGTTGACCAATTGAAGGTACAATTACACCAAATTACATTGCAATTAAATATTGATATAACCCTCAACTCAATTGATCCAACCTTGAAGAAATTTCACTAGAATCCAAAATTGGATGGGCAAACGGTCTCATGACCGTTTGGAACTCATCCAAACAGTCTCAAGACCGAGAGGACAATCACCCAAGACCATTTGAAGGTCTAGGGTTAAGTAATTTGACCAATTGAGGACCTAATTGCAAATAAGTTATCAATTTAATCAAAATTCTATTTTGTGGTTCAATCATGATTCAACCCCTATCAAATCACCTTAGACTTTGATGAAATCTTGGGCAAACGGTCTCAAGACCATGTGGGGTCCACCCACATGACCTCAAGACCGTTTGGGCCAAGTTTGGGCCCAATTGGAGCTCAATTGAAGGGTTCAACCTTGTGTTGAGTCACATTGTTGAGTGTTGATGGGTGAACATTGATAGACCCTAATTGAATCGACTTCAATCCTAATTGGTCAACAATTGAGGGTCAATTGAAATGACCAAGTGGTCAAGAAAAATCTTAATTGAAACAATTCATAAGTGGTTATCATGGTTTTGACCTTTTGAGGGCTTCAACATCGGTTGACATTATAGGTTGTAACCATTGAATCTTGTTGAAGGTCCAAGCGGCTGAGACCATGTGAGCCTCGCGGTCTCAAGACCGTGAGAGGTCTCACGGTCTCAAGACCGTGAGGGGGCTCATAGTCTCAAGACCAAGAGGGGGCTCGCGGTCTCAAGACCGCAAGGGGCCTCACGGTCCTGAGGTCAAGGTGAGCAAACAGTCTACATAGCCTCGCGATCTTGACATCAACTTGAGGCTCGCGGTCTTGGAATGGTTTGAAAGGGCTCGCGGTCTTGGAGTTAGATGAGGGGGCTCGCGGTCTTGAAAAGTCAAAATTGAGCAAACGGTCAACACACCCTCGCGGTCTTGGAAGTAAAAATTGACTAAACGGTCAACACTTTCAAACGATCTCAAACCAATTGGAGATTGATGGTTGAGATCGATCAATGTAATTCAAGGTTGACTTCATTCGATCAATTGATGATATAAATGGTTCAATGTTGCCCTAATCAAAACCTAATGATAACCTAGGATATTAAGGGGTTAAGGGACTAAGGTTTTGACCATGATGATGATCAATGGGGTGAATTACCAAAATACCCCTGAAGGGTAAATTAAGTAATACCTTGATCAAATCAAACCCTAATCACATGACGGTGATGTTTTGGGCTCTGTTAGCCTATGATGACTTAATCCGACCTGATCTAGAGTGATGTTGACATCACCTAACTTTATGATGAGAGAGAAAGTACTTCTAGAGAGAGAAAGTACCTCTAGAGAGAGAAAGTACCCTTTTTAGGTGAAAACTCAATTAAAGCATCTCCAATGCACAGGAATGAGCATAAATAGGGTATGATCCACCTGTGTGAGATCATAGAAACCCTAATTATGATAAATGATGAACCTTTAACTAATCTAAGAGCATCAATGAAGATGTTACTCATACATGATGATGTTATGAGTTCAATTCACCTTAATGTGAATAGTAAACCCTAATTCAAGGGTGATGACATGTAATGTGAATAGTAAACCCTAATTCAAGGGTAATGGCATGCTTTTGAGTATTAAACTCTATTTAATGTGAATTAGAGATTTAACTCTTATGACAAGAGTAGGAAGTATATTCCTTATTTTTGTATTACCTTTATCAGTTATAATAACCATGCAGGTTCTGATATGAAGGTAATCATATCCAGGTATGGATGTTGATGTTATATTCATTAAAGGCATGTTGTTAGCCTTATGAATAAGTAAAGTAATCTGATGCCTTGTCAGTGGCATCCTATGCTGATAATGGGCTGTAAGAGCCATGAATACCATCAAGGTCATGCCTTAGAGATGACTGTGATGAGGATAATGAGAAATGATGATTGATATGAGTTAGGCCTGTTACATTTAGTATTCTTATTTTATAGCTGCTATGCTACTGTTATTGTTTGGAGAACAATGTATGCTGTTAAAGAATACTGAATGTACCTAACTAATCAAGTATAATGTAGAGCCCTGATCATAGATCCATCATTGTCAGAGATTAAGTGATGGTGAAACAGGTTTTCCTCAGGGAACTCCTGGAGCACATACTTTTGAGTATGTGGGGTACATGGATGTGTAGAACCTTACAACCTAGTGTAGGAAAGTGATGTAGATGTGTAATCCATCCATCCTTCACTATAATTCCTTACCGTATCAGTGGTAGGTAAACATGAAACCTCATGATGACGAAGAAAGCACAGATATCCGTATCAGTGGTAGGTAAATATGAAACCTCCTGATGACGAAGAGAGTACAGAACGCCACTGTGACTCTAGAATAGCGAAGGACCAGTTTACCCTGGTGAGCTATAGTAGTAGAGACACGAGATGTCCTACAAGTGATCCTCTTACTGACTGAGGAAGGTGAAGGTCATGAGAATCCGGCTCTCTTACTGACCTATGTATGATACTGATGTGACTTCTCAGCGATCAGTTGGAGTATGAGTGGTATGCCTCATCTCCACAGGGCATAATGTTGTTTGTAAAACATAATCAACCATGTAGTATAACTTGTTAGAGATAACTCCAAGTTAGTTGATTGATGTTACATTGCAATAGAGTTTATATTCTCCATATCTCCTAAGTTGTAGAGATCTTGTTATACCTGCAACTGTTATAGAATACTTTGAAGGCTTTACTGCTTAAGACATTCTTTGATGTTATAATAAAGTTTATGGCAAAGAGTTATAACTCTCGCTGGGACAATTATGTATAATTGTCTCACCTCGTAGACTTCAACTTTTTAGGTGGACGTCGGAGACGAAGGAACCAGCCTACAAGTGATCAGTCTCAGCAGCAGCAGCACCAGGGGCAGCAGTAATCTCAGGTGGAGATTGTCCTGCCATGTGGTGTAGTTAGAGTCAGTCCTATGTGTCCTCTGTACTCTCAGGTCTTGGAGTCTTTTGTATAGTGATCTTGAGATTCTGTATCTTGATGTATATAATTACTCAAGAAGTAATTATCCTGAGATGTAAACAGTTTATCTCTCTTTATGAAAGAAGTTTTATGGATCCAAGTTCTTATCTCGAAAAGTTTTAATTTCCCGTGATTTTTGTCTTCCGCTGATTACCGATTCGCTTCCGCTAAGTTTTAATCGTGTTTATGTCATGGTTTGGAGATCAGAGCCGACAACTAGTGGTATCAGAGCTCTAGGTCAGTTGAGTCTACAGAGGCATATGACTTAGGATGTCGAGTCTACCTTTAGTACTCCTTCCTTATCTAATAGAATCTTCTGCTCCTCAGGAGAAGAAGATACATAAGAATGTCAGAACATCACGATGAGTACGTGGCAGAGAGTAGTGCTAGTGCACCTCGAGGCGGTGCAAGAGTTCCGAGAATAGAACAACATGCACCGGAGTTACCAAGAGAGCCACCCCAGTTCGACCCAGCTGACATGAGTAACCCAGTTGTACAGACAATGTTTGGGCAGTTCATGACTGCCATGACACACATAACTGATAGGATGCCCATTCCTGCACCTAGGGCACCTGTCCAGCCTGAAGTACAAGGTATCGGTAAGACATTCGAACGACTTCGTCGTGTCGGAGCTACTGAGTACTTCGGAACTGCCGACCCTGCAGATGCTGACTTATGGTTGACAGAGTTGGAGAAGGCTTTCATGATTCTTATGATTCTGGAAGCTGAGAAGGTTAGACATGCTGTCTATCTTCTCAAAGTCAGTGCTGGTCACTGGTGGAACATGGAAGAGCAGAAGAGGCCTGGAGTAGAGTTCTCATGGGAAGAGTTTCGTCGGGAATTTATCAAGAGATATTTTCCAAAGACCTTCCTAGATGAGAAGATCTCTCAGTTCGAGAAACTAAGGCAGGGTATGATGAACATTAGCGAATATGAAGCTAAGTTCATGGAGTTGCTGTGGTTCTGTCCGCACATGGCTGCTACAGATGAGGAAAGAATCAGAAGATTCGAGAAGGGTTTGAATTCTGATATGTCAACCCCTGTATCTACCTTAGAGAACCGAGAGATATTCTCTACCTTTGTTGAGTCAGTCCGAAGGATAGAGAGATCTATGGTTGAGAAAAGACAAACGCATAAAAGATATCCACAGTTCCAGGGTTCTTCATCTAGGGATTCCAAGAGACCTAGATTCTCTGTACCTAACCCTCCACCACCCAGATCGAGTTTTCAAACTCAATGGACACCAAGCAGAGGTAGAGGACGGAGTCAATCGCTTCAAGGGACGCACAGTTCTGCATCGGTGTCAGTTACTGGACCACCCAGACCACAGCAACAGGAGAAGAGTTGCTACAACTGTGGTAAGGTGGGACACTTGATGAAGGATTGCCGCTCTAGGCCTGTCGGTGTGACACAACAACCCCCGAGACAGAATCAACAGGGATCTCAGAATAGACAACATCAAGGAGCAGCTCGAGGACATGGACAAGCGTCTCAAGCTGGATCATCAGCACCACCTCAACACCAGGCGACTGCGAGGTTCTATGCTATGAACCCACCTGAGGCAGTGGTCAATCCAGGGGTAGTGGCAGGTCAGATGAAACTTTTATATTCTGATATGTCTACATCCTGTGTTGTATCTGTTCTGATTGATCCGGGTGCTACGCACTCTTTCATCACTCGTGAAGTGATTTGTAACTGCAATATGACTGTTAGTCATAGGACAGATAGTTTGTTGTTGGAGACTCCGTTGAGTGGGTCTGCCGTTTTGCAGGAGGTATGTTCTCCCTGCATCCTCTTCTTTTCTGACCATTGCATTCAAGTGGACCTTATACCACTTGATATGCAGGGATTTGATATAATCCTCGGGATGGATACCTTAGAAAGGTATAGAGTTGTCTTGGATTGTGAGTCCAAGTTGGCTGTGTTTGCTGATGAAAGAAACACATGGATCTTTCAAGGAGAAAGTAAGATTCTGCCCACCTATCTTGTATCAGCTATGGTTGCTGATAAGCTGTTGAGGCAAGGATGTGATGCATTCTTAGCCCATGTGGTAGATGTTACCAAGGAAAGTTCCAATCCTGCCGAAGTTCCTATAGTCAGGGAATTTGAAGATGTGTTTCCTGAAGAACTTCCAGGTATACCACCACCTCGGGAGATTGATTTTGAAATCAATCTGATTCCAGACACGAAACCCATAGCTCAGACTCCGTATAGAATGGCGCCTGCCGAGATGGCAGAACTCAAGAAACAGCTTCAAGAGTTACTTGAGAGAGGTTTTATCCGACCAAGTACTTCACCTTGGGGTGCTCCAGTCCTGTTTGTTAAAAAGAAAGATGGGTCAATGCGGTTGTGCATCGACTACATACAACTCAATAAAGTAACAATAAAGAATAAGTACCCTCTGTCGAGGATTGATGATCTCTTTGACCAGTTGCGTGGTGCAACAGTCTTTTCAAAAATAGACTTGAGGTCTGGATATCATCAACTCCGTATTAAGGATAGTGACATATCCAAGTCCGCCTTTAGGACAAGATATGGTCACTATGAGTTCACGGTTATGTCGTTTGGACTAACCAATGCACCAGCTGCATTTATGGAACTCATGAATAGAGTTTTTCGACCTTTCCTTGATCAGTGTGTTGTCGTCTTCATAGACGACATACTGATTTATAGTAAGGATGTTCAGCAGCATGAGCAGCATCTTTGCCAAGCTTTGACCTTGCTAAGAGAACATAAGATGTACGCTAAGTTTAGCAAGTGTGAGTTTTGGCTACCGGAGGTATCTTTTCTTGGGCATGTGATATCCTCCTCGGGAATTCGTGTTGACCCTACAAAGGTAGAATCTGTTCTACAATGGGAACAACCGAAGACACCGACGAAGATTCGAAGTTTCTTGGGGTTAGCTGGATATTATCAAAGGTTCATTAAGAACTTTAGTTCTATAGCTTTACCTTTGACCAAGTTAACCCGGAAAGATGTTCCTTTTTCTTGGAGTGATAAGTGTCAACAGTCTTTCCAGTTGCTGAAGGAGAGATTGACAAGTGCACCTGTGCTAGTGCTACCTGAACAAGGGAAAGGATATGTAGTTTTTTGTGATGCTTCCAAAAATGGACTAGGATGTTTGTTGATGCAGGATAAACAAGTGATTTCTTTTGCTTCCCAACAGCTTAAGAAACACGAGGAAAATTATCCAACACACGATCTGGAGTTAGCCGCTGTGGTTCATGCTTTGAAGATCTGGAGGCATTATCTCTACGGAGAGACATTCCAGATTTTCACAGACCACAAAAACCTTAAGTATATCTTCTCTCAACATGAGCTCAACATGAGGCAACGTCGCTGGATGGAGTTAATCAAGGACTACGACTGTACAATTGATTACCATCCAGGCAAGGCCAATGTTGTTGCAGATGCCTTGAGTAGGAAATCAGCAACATCAACCATGAAAAGAGCACAACTAAACTCTTTAGTATGCTTTAGGAGAGATATGCTTATCTCTTTAAGGCAAGACAATGTACAGTTGAAGTTGTCATTGTTAGCCGGTTTGTTAGCTGAGATGCATATTAAACCTACCCTAAGGGAGCAGATTAAAGAGGCACAACTAGGTGATGCTGCAGTTCAACATATAAGATCTGAGTATGGAAATGAGAAGAAAGATGGTTTTCATGACTCAGAAGATCAAGTAGCTTGTCATAATGGGAGAATGACAGTGCCGGATGTGGACAACTTGAGGAAGTTAGTCCTGGAAGAAGCCCATTCTTCCATGTATGCTATGCATCCAGGGAGCACCAAGATGTATCGGAATTTGAAAGATATGTATTGGTGGCCTGGGATGAAGAAGGACATTGCAGAGTTTGTTCTGAGGTGTCCCGTGTGTCAGCAAGTTAAAGCTGAACACCAGAAGCCTGCAGGGACAATGCAACCTTTACCCATACCATAGTGGAAGTGGGACCATGTGACCATGGACTTTGTTGTTGGCCTACCCAGGACAAGCAAAGGACATGATTCCATTTGGGTAATTGTTGATAGGTTGACTAAAACAGAACATTTCTTACCTGTCAAAACAACCTATTATGCTGAAAGGTTATCAGAGTTGTATGTTAAAGAGATAGTGCGTTTGCACGGAGTTCCTGTCACAATAGTTTCTGACAGAGGTCCTCAGTTTACAAGTCATTTTTGGGAACAGTTACACCAAGCCTTAGGCACCAAGCTAAGGTTTAGTACAGCCTTTCATCCACAGACTGATGGACAGTCGGAAAGGACCATACAAACCTTAGAAGACCTGTTGAGAGCATGTGTTCTCCAGTTCACCGGAAGTTGGGATCTACACCTAAGCTTGATAGAGTTTGCCTATAACAATAGCTATCAACATAGTATTGATATGGCACCTTATGAAGCCTTATATGGTAGACGTTGTAGATCACCCTTGTGTTGGTTTGAGACTGGTGAGCACCAGTTGTTAGGTCCTGACCTGGTACAACAAACCACAGAAAAGATTAAAGTAATACAACATAAGATTAAGACTGCTCAAGATAGGCAGAAATCTTATGTTGACAAACGTCGTAGACCTTTAGAGTTCCAGGTTGGAGACAAAGTGTATCTCAAGGTCTCACCTTGGAAAGGGGTCCTTCGTTTTGGAAGGAAAGGGAAGTTAGCTCCTAGATATATGGGGCCTTACCCAATCATCGAACAGATTGGAAAGGTAGCATATAGACTAGAGCTACCACCTGAGTTACAGCGGTTACATCCTGTGTTTCACATTTCTATGTTGAAGAAATGTCACCCAGACACCGAGTCAGTTCTACAACCCATGGAAGTAGAATTGAATGATGATATATCCTATGAGGAGGGACCAATGTCAATCCTTGATAAACGAATTAAAAAGTTAAAGAAGAAAGATATAAGTCTTGCGAAAGTCCTCTGGAACCATCGTGGTGTTGAAGAAGCCACTTGGGAGTTAGAGGATGAGATGAGAAGGAAGTATCCTGCCCTTTTCTCTTAGTATGTTTTATCGATTTCGGGGACGAAATCCTTGTAAGTGGTGGATAATTTGTAACATCCCTGACCTGGGTTATGAGTTAACCCTAGGTGTTTTGCCTAAATATGTAATTAAATCTTTGTGATTAACTCTGAGCATGTAATTAAGTTTCTCATAAACATATATTTCAGTATTTGCTCCTTTTTATTTAAAGTTGTAGCATTGTTTTGATATACAGGGACCTATGTGCAATTTACCCAGTTTAAAGGGTTAGCTTGCAATTTTCACATGATGAGATGTTCATCTGATGTTGAGACATCATGAGAATCTTTTTGGCAAAGTATGAGGGATTTCCCAAGCTTGGGCACCAAGGTGCAGCTGTGGAAGCAATCTCGGTGCTTGAAACCCTAATTTGGGGTAAAATGCAATTTACCCAAATTAAGGGATGCAATTTGTAAAATATATCATCTAATGTATCTTTCTAGATTCTTGCCATCATTTAGAGAAGAAATGACGAGGAAGTCACCTCAATTGAGTTATCAAGTTATGAAATATACCTTGTGATTGAATAATCAGGGTATATGTGCAATATCTCTTTATGTATGTACCTTATTATTAGATTGTTCTTCTTTGCCTTCTTTTTCTAAACCTTAAGATAGTGTTTGTCCTTATAATAAATAGGAAGGGACGAGCAAGTAATGAAGGAAGGACTTAATTGGAATTATGGGGAAACTTATGGGCCTTTAATGAAACATCACCCAAGTATATGTATACTTCACCTCTCAAGCAAAGGAACTTTTCCTTCGTGCATATCACTGTTTCCTCTTTGCTTGGCCGACTAAGGACTGTCTTGGAGCTCAAGAGGAACGACCAAGGGTGCAAGGTAGGTTTGAATCCCTCTTCTTACCCAATTCCATGGTTAGAACTCGAATTCAAGGTCAACTTCATGGCTAACTCTTGAAACCCTACCTTTCTAGCCATCTATTTTCGTTCTTCCTTGGAGTTTTCACCTTGGCCAACCTGTGGGAACTCAAGGACGCCATTAGAGCTTGGAGCTTGAAAGCTTGGATCTCAATAAGCAAGCTTTAGGCGGGTTTTATAACTCTAAACCCATGCTTTACTATGTACATCTCTTATATGCGGTTAGATGATAGCTCTTCATGTTTCCCTACTTTTCCCTGCTATTTTGCAAGAAAATCCATGGGATATTCGTACTGTTCTTGAGCTAGGAGATGAAGGCATGATTTCCAAGAAAAATCCACCGCTTTTCACTTTCTTAAACGGTCTCACCAGTTTGCTCTCTCAGTCTCGAGACCGCGAGGTGAGCAAACGGTCTCGAGACCGCGACAGGGAAAACGGTCTTCAAGACCATTTGGCCCCGTTGACCGAGCGTGGACCGTATAAAAAATCTGTTCCTAATTATATAGGCTAATTACCCCCAAAATTTGGGAGGCTAACTCCAAAGGAATCCGGAGATAGGACCTTTTTAAGTAACAACTTTAAATGAATTTATTCATGATTCTCAAACGGTCTGAAATTTCCTTTTTGGGCAAACGGTCTTAAGACCGTGTAAGGTCGTTGACCAGGAATTTACCGTATGAGATTACTGTTACAAATAATGTTAATTAACAAATCACCAAGTTTGATGGCCTAATTCCAAACGGGCTAAGAGTTGAAGGGTGAATACTAGGGCTAACCCTAGGTGAAATCAGTACTGAAATTATGGTGACCTAATTAGGGTTTTTAGGGTTGATTGACCTAAACGGTCTCAAGACCGTTTAGGGGTCACCCAAACGGTCTCAAGACCGCGAGGGCAATCAACCATGATCATTTGGAGGTCTGGGGTCAAGATTAGTTGACCAATTGAAGGTACAATTACACCAAATTACATTGCAATTAAATATTGATATAACCCTCAACTCAATTGATCCAACCTTGAAGAAATTTCACTAGAATCCAAAATTGGATGGGCAAACGATCTCATGACCATTTAGAACTCATCCAAACGGTCTCAAGACCGAGAGGACAATCTCCCAAGACCGTTTGAAGGTCTAGGGTTAAGTAATTTGACCAATTGAAGACCTAATTGCAAATAAGTTATCAATTTAATCAAAATTCTGTTTTGTGGTTCAATCATGATTCAACCCCTATCAAATCACCTTAGACTTTGATGCAATCTTGGTCAAACGGTATCAAGACCATGTGGGGTCCACCCACATGACCTCAAGACCGTTTGGGCCAAGTTTGGGCCCAATTGGAGCTCAATTGAAGGGTTCAACCTTATGTTGAGTCACATTGTTGAGTGTTGATGGGTGAACATTGATAGACCCTAATTGAATAGACTTCAATCCTAATTGATCAACAATTGAGGGTCAATTGAAATGACCAAGTGGTCAAGAAAAATCTTAATTGAACCAATTCATAAGTGGTCATCATGGTTTTGACCTTTTGAGGGCTTCAACATCGGTTGACATTATAGGTTGTAACTATTGAATCTTGTTGAAGGTCCAAGCGGCTGAGACCATGTGAGCCTCGCGGTCTCAAGAACGTGAGAGGGCTCGCGGTCTCAAGACCATGAGGGGGCTCACGGTCTCAAGACCGAGAGGGGGCTCACGGTCTCAAGACCGCGAGGGGCCTCGTGGTCCTGAGGTCAAGGTGAGCAAACGGTCTGCATAGCCTCGCGATCTTGACATCAACTTGAGGCTCGCGGTCTTGGAATGGTTTGAAAGGGCTCGCGGTCTTGGAGTTAGATGAGGGGGCTCGCGGTCTTGAAAAGTCAAAATTGAGCAAACGGTCAACACACCCTCACGCTCTTGGAAGTCAAAATTGACTAAACGGTCAACACTTTCAAACGATCTCAAACCAATTGGAGATTGATGGTTGAGATCGATCAATGTAATTCAAGGTTGACTTCATTCGATCAATTGATGATATAAATGGTTCAATGTTGCCCTAATCAAACCCTAATGATAACCTAGGATATTAAGGGGTTAAGGGACTAAGGTTTTGACAATGATGATGATAAATGGGGTGAATTACCAAAATACCCCTGAAGGGTAAATTAAGTAATACCTTGATCAAATCAAACCCTAATCACATGATGGTGATGTTTTGGGCTATGTTAGCCTATGATGACTTAATCCGACCTGATCTAGAGTGATGTTGACATCACCTAACTTTATGATGAGAGAGAAAGTACTTCTAGAGAGAGAAAGTACCTCTAGAGAGAGAAAGTACCCTTTTTAGGTGAAAACTCAATTAAAGCATCTCCAATGCACATGAGAGATCATAGGGTATGATCCACCTGTGTGAGATCATAAAAACCCTAATTATGATAAATGATGAACCTTTAACTAATCTAAGAGCATCAATGAAGATGTTACTCGTACATGATGATGTTATGAGTTCAATTCACCTTAATGTGAATAGTAAACCCTAATTCAAGGGTGATGACATGTAATGTGAATAGTAAACCCTAATTCAAGGGTAATGGCATGCTTTTGAGTATTAAACTCTATTTAATGTAAATTAGAGATTTAACTCTTATGACAAGAGTAGGAAGTATATTCCTTATTTTTGTATTACCTTTATCAATTATAATAACCATGCAGGTTCTGATATGAAGGTAATCATATCCAGGTATGGATGTTGATGTTATATTCATTAAAGGCATGTTGTTAGCCTTATGAATAAGTAAAGTAATATGATGCCTTGTCAGTGGCATCCTATGCTGATAATGGGCTGTAAGAGCCATGAATACCATCAAGGTCATGCCTTAGAGATGATTGTGATGAGGATAATGAGAAATGATGATTGATATGAGTTAGGCCTGTTACATTTAGTATTCTTCTTTTATAGCTGCTATGCTACTGTTATTGTTTGGAGAACAATGTATGCTGTTAAAGAATACTGAATGTACCTAACTAATCAAGTATAATGTAGAGCCCTGATCATAGATCCATCATTGTCAGAGATTAAGTGATGGTGAAATAGGTTTTCCTCAGGGAACTCCTGGAGCACATACTTTTGAGTATGTGGGGTACATGGATGTGTAGAACCTTACATCCTAGTGTAGGAAAGTGATGTAGATGTGTAATCCATCCATCCTTCACTATAATTCCTTACCGTATCAGTGGTAGGTAAACATGAAACCTCCTGATGACGAAGAAAGCACAGATATCCGTATCAGTGGTAGGTAAATATGAAACCTCCTGATGACGAAGAGAGTACAGAATGCCACTGTGACTCTAGAATAGTGAAGGACCAGTTTACCCTGGTGAGCTATAGTAGTAGAGACACGAGATGTCCTACAAGTGATCCTCTTACTGACTGAGGAAGGTGAAGGTCATGAGAATCCGGCTCTCTTACTGACCTATGTATGATACTGATGTGACTTCTCAGCGATCAGTTGGAGTATGAGTGGTATGCTTCATCTCCACAGGGCATAATGTTGTTTGTAAAACATAATCAACCATGTAGTATAACTTGTTAGAGATAACTCCAAGTTATTTGATTGATGTTACATTGCAATAGTGTTTATATTCTCCATATCTCCTAAGTTGTAGAGATCTTGTTATACCTGCAACTGTTATAGAATACTTTGAAGGCTTTACTGCTTAAGACATTCTTTGATGTTATAATAAAGTTTCTGGCGAAGAGTTATAACTCTCGCTGGGACAATTATGTATAATTGTCTCACCCCGTAGACTTCAACTTTTTAGGTGGACGTAGGAGACGAAGGAACCAGCCTACAGGTGATCAGTCTCAGCAGCAGCAGCACCAGGGGCAGCAGTAATCTCAGGTGGAGATTGTCCTGCCATGTGGTGTAGTTAGAGTCAGTCCTATGTGTCCTCTGTACTCTCAGGTCTTGGAGTCTTTTGTATAGTGATCTTGAGATTTTGTATCTTGATGTATATAATTACTCAAGAAGTAATTATCCTGAGATGTAAACAGTTTATCTCTCTTTATGAAAGAAGTTTTATGGATCCAAGTTCTTATCTCGAAAAGTTTTAATTTCCCGTGATTTTTGTCTTCTGCTGATTACCGATTCGCTTCTGCTAAGTTTTAATCGTGTTTATGTCATGGTTTGGAGATCAGAGCCCACAACATACATGATAGATCCATATCTATTCTTAGTGTTCCCATTCTTCATAAGAATTGGACACTTGGCCTTGGGATACTAACTCCATGTAACATGGACAAGTTTTCTCCCACTGAATCTGTGCATACTGAACCCTTCAGTACAGATTGCCAATGTATGCTTTCTCTTTTCAGGTCAAGAGGTTTTCAAGAACTATCTCTATAGATATCTATTCCTATCACATAGGAAACATCTCTATCTTCCTTAAAGATAATTTCCACTTTTATATTTCCATTCTAGAACATTTCCATTTCACATCAACATGTGGAATGTGAACACACTCCCACTAAATCACAGATCCCTTCTTTATCTTTGACATATCAATGAAACCCTTTGATTATATCATCAAAGTAAAGATCCAATTCTGAGTTGCTTGTACTCAATCAATCACATTGATTAGTCCATTGTAACTTATAGACTTCATTTGCATTCGTGGATTCATAAACCTTATAGGTTGTGTCACGTACACATCCTTGTTTTATTCCTCACAGGAATGCGGTTTTAGTATCCATATGCCAAATGTCTTAGTCATTAAGTTGCAATCAACAAGCATCATCCTTCTCAAAATGTTATCCATGTGTCTTAACATTTAAGACTTATTCACACTTATGAATTTTATTCCAAAGGGTGCTACCATCAAGGTCATACCTTATGGTTCACATGGATGTCATTTAGGCTGTAATGGTCATAAACGAAAACTCAAAATTCGGTTCCTCATATTCATTTAGATAGTTGACTCATCACATGACCGACTCATCATATAGATGATCGAGATGTATCTGTCAAGGATATAAGAAATTACAACCTTTGTGATTCTTAATGTCCTTTATTAGTGTAGGGTATTATTTATTTAAGAAGAATTTAGTTATTTGATAATCATTCTCTAACTCCTTAGAGTATGATTCCCTTTTGATTTAGACATCACTATGCCTTAATCATGAGCTCACTATGATACACTATCATAATCACTCATAAGGATCTCAAACATTTTGTCCAAGTATTTCATTCATTGATCTCATCAAGAATTAACACTTTACCAAATTTGCACTTCATCTATGATAATCTTGAACAGTTCAAGATATTCATATTGGTATTTCTCTAAACACCATTTGAAGTATTAGCATTTGTTCCAATAGGTATGTAAATACATCACATGTATCATACCTAATAAGATAATCATTCTCCCACTACCTTTAGTGAAGATTGATTAATCATGTCCAAGATATTCATGTCTCTTACTGGTTCTCTAACCAAAAGAGTCAAGATTTATCCATCACATGGAAACTAGAAATGAATTTCTCATGATTGATACTAATTTGATTGTTTGAGTTATCAATAACTTTAGGTATCATTTTATCTTATGCATACCATGTATCACAAGTTAAACAAGGCATTGCCACAAAGATCATATCTTTAAGATTGAAACATCAACTTTATTAATTTCCATCATTGTCATACAATATGCAAAAATAAAGTGTTTCTATCTATTGGAAATATATGAAATAGCAGTTCTCAACTCTATTTCATGCCCTTTAGGCTGAAATAAACTAAAAGATACTCCTATCTATGGCAGCAACACTTGCTCCATTGATGGGTACTTCTTTCTTGGTCCTTTCACAAAGGCCATCACTTCTTTGCGGATCTTGCATATCATATATGATTGATCCATATCTTGGTATCATATACCTTAGATAAAGAAGCAGTTCATTTCATGATACCTTAGGTGGATATGTCCATCCCCTCCTTCATATTCTTTTGTTCTTCCTGATATATAGGGCAATTTCCTCATACACCCTTTCCCCATGTGCCTTGAGGCTGAAGACGGCTTGGATTGCTGGCTAGCATCAGAACACTTCTTTGCTTTGCCCTTGTCCTTACCCTTACGAATGACCTTTTCTTTGATCACATCAAAGATTATGATTTGTCTTTCTTCATCTTTGCCTCTACTATCCTCAACATGTCCAACAACTCTGTCAATGCTTGTCAAAGTTGTTCATGTTGTATATTATCATGAATTGTATGATTCTCACAACATTTGCAGTATCATACCGATAGCCAACTCTTGGCTTAGAGGGAATCCTTCTTAGTTAGGTTTTCCACATACCCAATCACATTGAGTATGTGAATACCTTACTGGATCTCCCTTGTCATGACATACTAGGACAGTGTCTTGGAGACATCATATGTCTCATGTTGTCTCTACAACTCATAGTTCAGAGAACACAACATCAAGCATTCCTCATCAATATCTTCCTTGGTATGCTTCCATAAGAATACTTTCAGCCATTGATGTGGTGGGATTGAGTTCATTTGGTCTTGGTATAACTAGGACTTGAAGCTTTCGCTCTTGAGTGAGAACAATTCTCAATGTCCTATACCAGTCGTGGAAGTTTGTCCCATTTAGCTTGTCCTTTTCAAGGACCGATCACAAAGAAAAGTGATTGTTGTTTGTTGTCATTTGTACTACAAAAGGAAATATGCAATTTTAGTCCAAAAACTTATTTTTGACTTATTTGATTGATTTGAAAAATTGACGATATAATTAGGCCTTTAATTAATTATCGCTCCCACTATTTTACTTAAAATTGATAGCCCTCACCATCAATTCGGAAGATTGCAGTGTACAACCTTCTAGTGGGCAAGATCCTGAAATCCTCTAAGTCATGGACCAGCTAGGGCTGTCACCCATAACTTAGATCTCTCAGGTAGGCAACTCTTGCCAATTGCATCATATGAAACTCTTGAGAAGATGTCATATGCAACTCCTTGCCATGATCATCTCCATGCCTCAAGGTACTAGATCCCATCTAGATCACCTTGTTAAGTCCGACCCAAAGCAAACACGATGAATATGCACCCTGCTAGGGCAGACCCACATATCCATCCTTCATGCTTCCACGAGATAGACGGTGCACCACACTAGGGCGTGCCCACACTTGGTTGATCAAGTTTTTCACGTGTGTCACATTTGGAAGGCATCTAAAACTTAATATTTAATGAGGGATTTGGTCATTATATACATATACATATACATATCCAATCACCACAATACATAGTACGTATCATATACATGCTATATCCCATAGAAAACATGCAAAATGATAAAAGAGATGATTATGGCCATCCTAATGTGATTCCTCGATCCAAGAGGAATCACGGTCATCTATGTCTACATCACATGAAACTTGTACAAGATGAACTTTGTGCTTTGAAACGACACTCGCCATTGTTAAGATAACAAGTGCCATTAACAATAATAAAACATGCGGAAGCAAATCATTTGCAACGGAATTACTGAAAATCACTAAAAATTTAAAACTTTTTCAAAGAGATCCATTCACAGGAAAACACTTTAACCAAGAACCAAAGTGTTTCCATTTCATCCTGGTTTACAAGTACACAGCATGTACAATTCCTTTTTAAGGATTACAACATTGACTGCCTTGTTACAAATATACACAGGCGGTATAAAAACTTTGAGGCACTATGCCAAAACTCCGATTGAATCATTTAAAACTCCAAGGACCTGAGAGTACATAGACGACACATAGGACTACTATCTATATGACTTGACAGAAAATATCTCCACCTGAGATCTGATTGATGTCCTTGTTGTTGTTGTTGTTGTTGCTGCTCTTTTTCTGATCTTAGGGATTTCCTGCCTTGCCTCCCATGCATACCTAAAAATGTTTCCCACGGGGGTGAGACAATTGAAAAATTGCCCCAGCGAGAGATATAACTCTCCGCCAAAACATTGTTCTTGCAGTTTATTAAATTAAAACTGAGCAGGGGTTACTTTTACCTTATTAGGCAGAATTATTCATCATAGAACAGAATAAGATAATCTCCTATTCTCAAGGAGAGTATTGCATCTACCCATGGTAGATAAGTAATTCATCTGTCTACTTTGCAGAGAATATAAAGAAACATAAATAACATTTATCCGCTAAGGAATGCACAAAGAAATGCAACATCAGCCAATGAATCTCTGTATTCAATCCTTAAGCAAACATGCTATATGGCTGATTACATTTTACAATCATATTTAAGCTCTGAGGAGATGAGGTGTACCGCTCATACTCCAACCGGCCATTGCAAAGTCGAAACCGGTACCATTCATAGGTCTAGGGAAGAGCCGACTTCCAAGACCTCCCACGTCTCGGTCAGTGCGAGACAAAATGCAGGACATCTCGTGTCTCTGCTAATGTAGCTTTCCAGGGTATACTAGCAACTTCACTATAGAGTTACAGCGTCAACTGCACTCTCGTCGGCAATCGAGAGATTTCATGTTTATCTCCATCGACCCGACAAAAACATTGGGTGATGGGTACAACATCTGGCCCAATCATCGGTAGATTAGTGATACATCTATCCCGACCTATTCATGAAGGATTTGAGAGGTTTCTTGTTTACCTCCTCACAATCACTTCAAGAGGATGTAAGGATACTTTTTCCCATTGACCCCCGTATATTCAAAAATATACGAAATCCAAGATATGTCGTGGAGCAACCTGTTTCACCATCACCTATTCCTGACGATGATGGATCTATGGTCAGAGCACTACGTGAATAGATTTTACTTGATTATTTAAGTACATTATCATATTCTTTTAGTATCATTCAAGTTCTCAAACATATTTTATTCAAATAAATGCTATAAAGAGACATGTACCACTTTCATCAGATACTTATTCACATGGCTCAGAAGCCATTCACATCTTGTCACCTCTCACTAGGCAACAACTTTATTCACATAGCTCACAAGGCCATTCACATCTTGTCACCTCTCACTAGGCAACAACTTTATTCACATGGCTCATAAGGCCATTAACATCTTGTCACCTCTCACTAGGCAACAAATTTATTCACATGGCTCATAAGGCCATTCACATCTTGTCACCTCTCACTAGGCAACAACTTTATAACAAGGCTTACAAGCCCATACTAATCTTGTTACTTCTTTTCTAAGTAACAAGAACATAATGGCACATATGGCCAATGAACTCTTATCAAATAAACATCATAGCTCATACCTGGCTATGATCATCACCTCATGAGACCTGCATGATTGTCACACATGATAATATATTTATCAAGTTCACAACACATCATGCAATACAGGGTAATACCACTATTCCCTTACCAAGGTTAGGGTTTACCATCAATTCGGGCTTTTCATCCTTTTACCCAAAGCTTGGGTTAGGGTTTTCCTTTCTTATCAATTAGGGTTTCATATTTGTATTATCACTTCAACCCTAATTTATTGCTACACTCCTCTGGGAGCATTCATTGATATCCTAAGTATTCATTCATACTTATTACATTCATCATGTATCATTAAATGATTATCATCACAAGGTATGAGCTTCTCTCTCATCCTTAGGTTGGAAATTAACAAAACGATCATGTTAGGTCACTTTCAATTCAGCTCTAAGTCAAGCATAGAGCACCACGGCCGTGTAACCAAGAATGGCCGTGCAAAGGGAAGCCACCACGTCCGTGCTACCGTACACGGTCGTGCACAATGAAGCTACCACGGCCGTGCTACCTTGCACGATCATGCAAAGTGAATCCACCACGGCCGTGCTACCTTGCACGGTCGTGCCATAGGGGTTCACTTCATAAATCATATTCAAGTATGAATTCTATTCTTTCATTAGGGATTAGGGTTTCACATACCATCTCCCTTCTTTAGAATAGAGATTGTATATAGCATCACCCTTCATTAGGGATTTTTTTTGGTCCCGACTTCATTAGGGATTTCATATCACATTGCCCATAATTAGGGTTTACTAATCATTCCCAATTAGGGTTTCTCATGAAATCACCCTCAATTAGGATTTCACATGGATACACCCTCAACTAGGGTTTCACTTGGATACACCCTCAACTAGGGTTTACTATTCATCCTAATTAGTGATTTCACATGTAGACAACCTCTTATTAGGGTTATACATGGAATCAACCTCAATTAGGGTTTTCATCATGTATTGGATCCATGCATTTGTTAAGCATTCTTAATTAGTACCATTAAGGTAACTCTCACCTAATTACATTAGGTTTCCAAAAAGGTTTGATCAATTGGACCTTCAATAACATGAGGTATCCAATTGAATTAGGGTTTCCAATGTTGATTCCTTCAATCATTGAATTCATGGAACCAATCATCAATTGGACCTATATTCATACTTCAATTGAGTTTGATAAGTCAACCTTCAACTAATTTGACCCTCAATTGACCCTCAATTTATTATCAATTAGGGTTTGATTCAATTGAATTAGGGTTTGGAATCGATGATTCAACAACACTAATCAATGTAAGACTAGTTGCTTTGAAACCATTGAACCATCATCCAAATTGGGTATGACCTGACCCCAAACGGTCTTGAGGTCGTTTGGATGTCCTCCAAACGGTCTTGAGACCGTTTGCCCATCATATCACTCAAATCTAAACAATCCAATTGGGGTTTGGTTCATTGGATTGATCACCAAATCAACATTGCATTGTATATCAGCTTAGTACCTTTAGACCTTCAAACACCTAACCATACTCAACCCTAGACCTCCAAAAGGTCTTGGGTGACCACCAAATGGTCTTGAGACCGTTTGGATCAGCTCCAAACGGTCTTCAGACAGTTTGGCTCATCCAACCTTTGGACTTTAGTGAAAAATCATCATGGATTGGTCTATCGAGTTGATCAACAAACCAGCATTGAGTTGCAGTATGATTTGGTACCTTTGGACCTTCAATTGATCAACTATACTTGACCCCAGACCTCCAAACGGTCTTGGGGTGATCCCCAAACGGTGTTGAACCCGTTTGGATGATCCCCAAACGATCTTGAACCCGTTTGGGCTAATCAACCCAAAATCTCAACTTAACTCATTGGAATTTCAGCACTATTTTCAATTAGGGTTTGCCTAATTGAATAGCCTTAAACTCACGATTCCTCGGGAGTTAACCCCTCAAATTTTGTGAGTCATTAACCAACATAATTATGAACAGGAATCCCAAACGGTCAACGCTTGGTCAACTCACTCAAACAGTCTTGAACCCGTTTTCCCAAGCAGGTCAAGTTAATCAGGTTGAAAATCAGCACTTAATCCAATTAGGTTTTCGTAATTGATTAGCCTTCAACCTATGATTACTTTGGATTTAACCACTCAAATGTGGAGGGTCATTAACCAACATCATTATGAACAGGAATCCCAAACGGTCAACGCTTGGTCAACCATCTCAAACGGTCTTGAACACGTTTGACCAAGCAGGTCAAGTTATTCAGGTTGAAAATCAGCACTTAATTCAATTCGATTGGTCTAATTGATTGGCCTTCAAAATATGATTCCTTTGAAGTTAACCCCTCAAATTTGGAGGGTCATTATCCTAAATAATTAGGAACGAGATTCCCAAACGGTAAATGCTTGGTCAACTCCTTCAAATGGGTTTGAACCCGTTTTCCACCAAACGGTTTGCAACCCGTTTGGTCACCAAACGGTTTTGGTGAACCCGTTTGGTCCACACCTTTGAGATCATTTGCTCCCAAGATATTTGGTGAGGTGCTTGCTTATGATGATGTCATCATCATTTTCCTTTGTGCACCCAAGAACAACAACCATTCTTGATGGAAATTGCAGCAAAGAATCAAGTTTGTAAGAAATTGAAGAAAACAATCAACAAAGCATAGATGATTGATGCAATAGCAACGATTAAGGGTTTGAGTTATAAAACCCGCCTCCAATTGAGCTCCAAATCTCCAAGCTCACACCATTAATGGTGGATGAAGCTCTTGCAACTCCCCCTAGTCTCGTCCTCAAGCTTTTGATTGTAAAAGTTGCTAGGGTTGAAGAGGAGATCGAAATAAGAAGGAATCCATAATTTATTTTCGATTTCCACCATGAAATCATAGAGAACGAAGGCACCTTCCTTGCCTTTAATTATCCTTCATTATCCTCAATTTAAAGAAAAGAAAATTAAGCACCTTAATGCTTATTATATTAACATCCCATTTGTGAGTGGAAATTACTTTTCTTTATAATAAGGTGAGTGGAATTTCACCTACTTAAGATATTTTCGTTCCTTATCTTAGCAAAGGAACGTACATCCTTATTCAAAATCAACCCAAAACATTTTGGTTGAAATCCCTTCAATTATTTTTATTCATGTTTGCCCTAAATCGAATTAGTGTTTCAATTAGGCATTATTCTTGATTATTTTAATGTCAAGATTCTCTCTCCTCCAACTTAGTTCAAATGAGGAGTCCCTCTCATTTTCTTTGCTATACATGATGCCAAGAAACATTAACGACCTTATTGAAGTGGTAATTTGCATATTGAACCCTAGATTTTGGGTAAATTGCACTTTACTCCAAAACTAGGTTTTAATGCACAACATTGTCCAACAAGCTCTATCTTGGTGTTCAGGCTTGTAGAAACCATACTACTACATCATATTCATCCTTATGATGTCTCAACATCAGAGGAACATCTTATCATGTACAATTTCCAATTTAACCCCTCAACTTGGGTAATTTGCACTTTAGTCCAAAATAAGAAATCATTGCTTCAACATTGTTCAAACATGACCAAAATTGAAACATAAGTTCCTCATGAGCCCTAATTACTTTTCACAAGATGAGATTAAACATATAATCATCTTTATTAATCAAAACACCTAGGGTTAAAGCATAACCCAGGTCAGGGGTGTTACAAATTATAAACCCCTAACAAGGATTTCGTCCCCGAAATCCCAGATAAAGGGATCATATATTATTCATTCATCATATCATCATGTCTCTACATAACACCTCATTGTTATGGAGACATCATAGAGCTTTGATCAACACAAAGTTCCTTCTCACAATATTCTCATAGAGTCAATGAGAACTTATCTTAAAGACATATTTAGTTGTTATGTTTATGCAAAGCATAAACCCCTAACATATGATGTTCATATCATTTTATATAATCAGACTGATTTCATAGTTGACCATTCCAGGTAGCCAATATAAACCATATGATAATTCTCAGATACCAGAATCTCTTACCTTGGTATCAGTCACATGTGTTGAAAACACATTATATTCTCATCTTTCTTTTATCATATTTACAACTTTATAGAACAGGGATCACCTCCCTTATTCTCTTTCTCATCATATGAGGGTCATACTTTTACTTCCTCATATACACATACTGATCTGAATTCCTATCAGATCCTTCTTTCTTGTTCTTAAGATATGATACATTTATCTATATCATATTTCCAATTTCATGATACTCTTTAGATTGTATCAGAATGATTGCTTGATCAGGGCAATCAAAAAGATATCAATCTAAGAGTTTCCATACTCACTTTATCATCAATAGTTGTACACCTGATCAGTGCTTACAAGTACTGAGATCAAGTAGTATGCACTTACATGCTATCATATTCCTTTCTTTTCATATTACCATAACATAAGATTTAACATCCCTGGATTTTATCCAGGCATCTCTTCTATACCTCTTCCTCCTTCATGGAGGTAAGATCAATATAGAGCATTTAAAAGAATACTGAACAGAATTCAAATTCTAGTTCTCATCATTTCATCCCTATATAGCAACCAATGGGGAAAACAATATCAACAATCCTCCTTTTTATAACAAAAAGGGTTTAGTGTACTCAACATGTACACATTTATAACATACCTTGTACTCATATCATGGTCTTACTAGTCTTATTACTGAAGCAAAAACTAAGCCATAGAATCTTACAGGTGAAAGGTTAAGGCCTTTGCGCTTACTTAGTGGCTACTTCCCTGGTACAGTAGGCATTTATTGCACTATTAGTACCAAAAACTTGGCCGTTTAAAACCATTAGGAAAATGTCTCTAGAATTATAGAGACCATTCCCTACTTCTCAGCTTATTTCCCCTTCTTGGGCACTACCATCACATATTTATTATCTGTCTGAACTCATGGCAGAGTCCACTTTCTTTCCATAAGTTAATCTTTTCCATATTTTCCCTTGTTCCAACATGACTAAGTCATTTAGGAACTCATTTTAAGATCAAGCTTTCTGTATTAAGGACTGATTACCTAGGTTATAAGCCTAGCATCCAGTCCACTCATATGCATTATTGTTGCCCTAATCTACCCAACAAGAGCATGATCATAGGATTCTCTATCCTGATCATGTCTTAATGGGGATTCTCAGGCACTCATTCTATTCTTGCATGATCCCTTGCACCTCTTCTTGGTGCAACAACATTGCCCTTAGCAATGTGTTCCTTGTGCTCTCCAGTCATTTTAAACTTTACCCTTTCTCTGCACAAGCAGAAATCATTATAGGGTATACTGGAGGACACTAACACAGACTCAACAACTTAGTCCTATGTCTCTATAGACTCAGCGAACCTAGAGCTCTGATACCACTAAATTGAAACGACGCTCGCCATCGTTAAGATAACAACTGCCATTAACAATAATAAAACATGCAGAAGCAAATCATTTGCAGCGGAATTACTGAAAATCACTAAAAATTTAAAACCATTTGCAAAGAGATCCATTCACAGGAAAACTCTTTAACCAAGAACCAAAGTGTTTCCATTTCATCTTGATTTACAAGTACACAGCCTGTACAATTCCTTTTTACGGATTACAACATTGACTGCCTTGTTACAAATATACATAGGCGGTATAAAAACTTTGAGGCACTATGCCAAAACTCCGATTGAATCATTTAAAACTCCGAGGACCCGAGAGTACAGAGACGACACATAGGACTACTATCTATATGACTTGACAGACAATATCTCCACCTGAGATCTGATTGCTGTCCTTGTTGTTGTTGTTGCTGCTCTTTTTCTGATCTTAGGGATTTCCTGCCTTGCCTCCCATGCATAACTAAAAATGTTTCCCACGGGGGTGAGACAATTGAAAAATTGCCCCAGTGAGAGATATAACTCTCCGCCAAAACATTGTTATTGCAGTTTATTAAATTAAAACTGAGCAGGGGTTACTTTTACCTTATCAGGCAGAATTATTCATCATAGAACAGAATAAGATAATCTCCTATTCTCAAGGAGAGTATTGCATCTACCCATGGTAGATAAGTAATTCATCTATCTACTTTGCAGAGAATATAAAGAAACATAAATAACATTTATCCGCTAAGGAATACACAAAGAAATGCAACATCAGCCAATGAATCTCCGTATTCAATCCTTAAGCAAACATGCTATACGGCTGATTACATTTTACAATCATATTTAAGCTCTGAGGAGATGAGGTATACCGCTCATACTCCAACCGGCCATTGCGAAGTCGAACCCGGTAACATACATAGGTATAGGGAAGTGCCGGCTTCCAAGACCTCCCACGTCTCGGTAAGTGCGAGACAAAACGCAGGACATCTCGTGTCTCTGCTAATGTAGCTTTCCAGGGTATACTGGAAACTTCACTACAGAGTTACAGCATCAACTGCACTCTCGTCGACAATTGAGAGATTTCATGTTTATCTCCATAGACCCGAAAAAAACATTGGGAGATGGGTACAACATCTGGCCCAATCATCGGGAGATTAGTGATACATCTATCCCGACCTATTCATGAAGGATTTGAGAGGTTTCTTGTTTACCTCCTCACAATCACTTCAAGAGGACGTAAGGATATTTTCGCCCATTGACCCCTGTATATTAAAAAATATACGAAATCCAGGATATGCCGCGGAGCAACCTATTTCACCATCACCTATTCCTGACGATGATGGATCTATGGTCAGAGCACTACATGAATATATTTTACTTGATTATTTAAGTACATTATCATATTCTTTTAGCATCAGTCAAGTTCTCAAACGTATTTTTTCAGATAAATGCTATAAAGAGACATGTACCACTTTCATCAGATACTTATTCACATGGCTTAGAAGCCATTCACATCTTGTCACCTCTCACTAAGCAACAACTTTATTCATATAGCTCACAAGGCCATTCACATCTTGTCACCTCTCACTAGGCAACAACTTTATTCACATGGCTCATAAGGCCATTCACATCTTGTCACCTCTCACTAGGCAACAACTTTATTCACATGGCTCATAAGGCCATTCACATCTTGTCACCTCTCACTAGGCAACAACTTTATAACAAGGCTTACAAGCCCATACTAATCTTGTTACTTCTTTTCTAAGTAACAAGAACATAATGGCACATATGGCCAATGAACTCTTATCAAATAAACATCATAGCTCATACCTGGCTATGATCATCACCTCATGAGACCTGCATGATTGTCACACATGATAATAGATTTATCAAGTTCACAACACATCATGCAATACAGGGTAACACCACTATTCCCTTACCAAGGTTAGGGTTTACCATCAATTAGGGCTTTTCATCCTTTTACCCAAAGCTAGGGTTAGGATTTTCCTTTCTTATCAATTAGGGTTTCATATTTGTATTATCACTCCAACCCTAATTTATTGCTACACTCCTCTGGGAGCATTCATTGACATCCTAAGTATTCATTCATACTTATTACATTCATCATGTATCATTAAATGATTATCATCACAAGGTATGATCTTCTCTCTCATCCTTCGGTTGGAAATTAACAAAACGACCATGTTAGGTCACTTTCAATTCAGCTCTAAGTCAAGCATAGAGCACCACGGCCGTGTAACCAAGAACAGCCGTGCAAAGGGAAGCCACCACGGCCGTGCTACCGTACACGGTCGTGCACAATGAAGCTACCACGGCCATGCTACCTTGCACGGTCGTGCAAAGTGAATCCACCACGGCCGTGCTACCTTGCACGGTCGTGCCACAGGGGTTCACTTCATAAATCATATTCAAGTATGAATTCTATTCTTTCATTAGGGATTAGGGTTTCACATACCATCTCCCTTCTTTAGAATAGATATTGTATATAGCATCACCCTTCATTAGGGATTTCATATCACATTGCCCATAATTAGGGTTTACTAATCATTCCCAATTAGGGTTTCTCATGAAATAACCCTCAATTAGGATTTCACATGGATACACCCTCAACTAGGGTTTCACTTGGATACACCCTCAACTAGGGTTTACTATTCATCCTAATTAGTGATTTCACATGTAGACAACCTCTTATTAGGGTTATACATGGAATCAACCTCAATTAGGGTTTTCATCATGTATTGGATCCATGCATTTGTTAAGCATTCTTAATTAGTACCATTAAGGTATCTCTCACCTAATTACATTAGGTTTCTAAAAAGGTTTGATCAATTGGACCTTCAATAACATGAGGTATCCAATTGAATTAGGGTTTCCAATGTTGATTCCTTCAATCATTGAATTCATGGAACCAATCATCAATTGGACCTATATTCATACTTCAATTGAGTTTGATAAGTCAACCTTCAACTAATTTGACCCTCAATTGATCATCAATGAGGGTTTGATTCAATTGAATTAGGGTTTGGAATCGATGATTCAACAACACTAATCAATGTAAGACTAGTTGCTTTGAAACCATTGAACCATCATCCAAATTGGGTATGACCTGACCCCAAACGGTCTTGAGGTCGTTTGGATGACCTCCAAACGGTCTTGAGACCGTTTTCCCATCATATCACTCAAATCTAAGCAATCCAATTGGGGTTTGGTTCATTGGATTGATCACCAAATCAACATTGCATTGTATATCAGCTTAGTACCTTTAGACCTTCAAACACTTAACCATAGTCAACCCTAGACCTCCAAACGGTCTTGGGTGACCACCAAACGGTCTTGAGACCGTTTTGATCAGCTCCAAATGGTCTTGAGACCGTTTGGCTCATCCAACCTTTGGACTTTAGTGAAAAATCATCATGGATTGGTCTATCGAGTTGATCAACAAATCAGCATTGAGTTGCAGTATGATTTGGTACCTTTGGACCTTCAATTGATCAACTATACTTGACCCCAGACCTCTAAACGGTCTTGGGGTGATCCCCAAACGGTCTTGAACCCGTTTGGATGATCCCCAAACGATGTTGTACCCGTTTGGGCTAATCAACCCAAAATCGCAACTTAACTCATTGGAATTTCAGCACTGTTTTCAATTAGGGTTTGCCTAATTGAATAGCCTTAAACTCACGATTACTTGGGAGTTAACCCCTAAAATTTGGAGAGTCATTAACCAACATAATTATGAACAGGAATCACAAACGTTCAACGCTTGGTCAACTCATTCAAACGGTCTTGAACCCGTTTTCTCAAGCAGGTCAAGTTAATCAGGTTGAAAATCAGCACTTAATCCAATTAGGTTTTCCTAATTGATTAGCCTTCAACCTATGATTACTTTGAAGTTAACCCCTCAAATTTGGAGGGTCATTAACCAACATCATTAAGAACATGAATCCCAAACGGTAAATGCTTGTTCAACCATCTAAAATGGTCTTGAGCCCGTTTTCCCAAGCAGGTCAAGTTATTCAGGTTGAAAAGCAGCACTTAATTCAATTCGATTTGTCTAATTGATTGTCCTTAAACCTATGATTCCTTTGGAGTTAACCCCTCAAATTTGTAGGGTCATTAGCCTACATAATTAGGAACGAGATTCCCAAACGGTCAATGCTTGGTCAACTCCTTCAAACGGGTTTGAACTCGTTTGCCACCAAACGGTTTGCAACCCGTTTGGTCACCAAACGGTTTTGGTGAACCCGTTTGGTCCCCACCTTTGAGATCGTTTGCTCCCAAGATATTTGGTGAGGTGCTTGCTTATGATGATTTCATCATAATCGTCTTTTGTGCACCCAAGAACAGCAACTGTTCTTGATGGAAATTGCAGCAAAGAATCAAGTTTGAAACAAATTGAAGAAAACAATCAACAAAGCATAGATGATTGATGCAATAGCAATGATTAAGGGTTTGAGTTATAAAACCCCCCTCCAATTGAGCTCCAAAGCTCCAAGATCACGCCACCAATGGTGAATGAATCTCTTGCAACTCCCCCTAGTCTCATCCTCAAGCTTTTGATTGTAAAAGTTGGCTAGGGTTGAAGAGGAGATCGAAATAAGAAGGAATCCATAATTTATTTTCGATTTCCACCATGAAATCATGGAGAACGAAGGTCAAGGGCTTACCCACAGGTTGGGGACGTGCTCCCTGCTCCTCCCTAGCTCCTTGGTCGGTTTTGCAAGCAAGGGGAAGAAGAAAATCCGAAAAAGGCCTTGGTTTGGGCTTGGAAATGGCACTTTTATAAGGAAATTGATGAGAGAGAAAATGCCTTATAAAAATCCAATTAATCCCAATAAAGTGGCCTCCTCTTCCCCCTAAACTACCTTGGGTACGAGGCACCTTCCTTTCCTTTAATTCTCCTTCATTATCCTCAATTTAAAGAAAAGCAAATTAAGCACCTTAATGCTTATTATATTAATATCCCATATGTGAGTGGAAATTACTTTTCTTTATAATAAGGTGAGTGGAATTTCACCTACTTAAGATATTTTCGTTCCTTATCTTAGCAAAAGAACGTCCATCCTTATTAAAAATCAACCCAAAACATTTTGGTTGAAAGCCCTTCAATTATTTTATTTTTTTGCCCTAAATCGAATTAGTGTTTCAATTAGGCATTATTCTTGATTATTTTAATGTCAAGATTCTCTCTCCTCCAACTTAGTTCAAATGAGGAGCCCCTCTCATTTTCTTTGCTATACATTATGCCAAGAAACATTAAGGACCTTATTGAAGTGGTAATTTGCATAATGAACCCTAGATTTTGGGTAAATTGCACTTTACTCCAAAACTAGGTTTTAATGCACAACATTGTCCAACAAGCTCTATCTTGGTGTCCAGGCTTGTAGAAACCATACTACTACATCATATTCATCCTTATGATGTCTCAACATCAGCGGAACATCTTATCATGTGCAATTTGCAAGTTAACCCCTCAACTTGGGTAATTTGCACTTTAGTCCAAAATAAGAAATCATTGCTTCAACATTGTTCAAACATGACCAAAATTGAAACATAAGTTCCTCATGAGCCCTAATTACTTTTCGCAAGATGAGATTAAACATATAATCATATTTATTAATCAAAACGCCTAGGGTTAAAGCATAACCCAGCTCAGGGGTGTTACATGCTTCGTCTTTTGGGTTTGATCAACTTATCACATGAATGATCGGCTCGCCATTAGACCGGTCGGCTGGGTGCCACCAGCCGATCGGTTGGCTCCTCCAACCGATCGGTTTGCCTAGTCGTCATGCATCTCATCATGGCCACCACCCACTCATCTCGCTCCTCGAACCGGTCATCAATCGATCGATTCACTCCTTAAACTGATCGTCTCGAACGTCAACCGATTGGTTCACGCCTTGAACCGATCGTCTCAGTTGTCTTTAGGATGTCCTCTATTCTTTGACATAACATGAAATAAAATTCTATCCTATTTTACATTGTAAAAAGAGAAAACTCGAGTTACATTCGAGGGGAGAAAAGGTAGGAAAGAAATCTCGAATTATATCGAGTTACATCAGGAATAGGAGAAGGAAGATCAGTGCGCAGACCGAGATGCAAAAACCACATACAACCATACACAGATAGGGTTTATTGGCCATAACCACGCTATACATCCACCACAAAACTCATTTAAGGGCGACGCGTATCGAGTGCATTGATAACCTCCATTTTTGCGATGTTATCTTAGTGCTTTTCTTCAATTTTCCACACTCTTTCTTAGATAAATTAGATAGAATCCCTAGTTATCCTCTCTTATTGCAAATATACTGTTAGATTAACCTCTCTCCTTTTACTTATAGAAAAAGACACAAAAAAATCACAAAAGACTCAAAAGGTCCCAAGACTGCATGGAATCACACGGTCCCAAGACCACGTGGACTCACACGGTCCCAAGACCGCATGAAGCCAGCTGGTCCCCAGACCGCATGGAGCCAACCTGTAATGACCCGTTTTCAAATTAGTCATCTGATAAGGGTTTACTTGGATAATTGTATGCTTAATTAAGTTGATCATTGTTTAAAGCTTGATTTGTGATGGTAGTTAAATGTTAATGTTTTAAATATAATGAGAAGGTTTAATCATACTTTGATTCACATAATTCGGGTTAACATTTCAAAAACCCTAATCGGCCCAAATTAGGGTTTTGGTGATATATGAATACAGAATTTGATAAATATAGTGTCTCACTAAATGATTTTTAGTATTTTATGTGTAAAAATGATTTAATTCAAATTTGGATATGATTTGGATATATAAAATGTGAACAATATTGGAAAATATCAGAATTTTTGAAGAATCTTATGACCTGTTTATCAGTCGAGTTTCAAACTCGACAGATCATATTTTCAGATTGATATAGCAGTGTGGTAATTCAATTTTATCTTTTTATTGGTATATCCATTTGATCTTAAATTTTAATTGTACTTGGGAAACTCAATTATAGACACCCTGTTAAATTGGAGTAATTTTTGGATGACTTTTGATCACTGAAGAGAGGGTGACGGTCGAGTTCTGTGCAGGACAAACTCGACCGACCATGCTGCTGATTGCAGTATAGTAGTGTAGTATTTTTTTTAATTTATTGGATTATCCAATTAAGATAAAATTTTAACTGAAGGTTTGATACTCAGTTTTCAACAACATATTAAATTTAATAATTTTTGGGAGAAGTTTTGTATCACAACAGAGCCTTGATCTGTCGAGTTCTGAGAGAGACAAACTCGACCGACCAGATTTTTCTGGAAAAATAAAAAAAGACTGAAAAATGTTTGTAATTAATTATTCCAAGCACCTTAATGAGTATATATGACTCTATTACGACCCAAGCACCTCTCATTTCCGTCCCACACTTCAGAGCTTCGTAATTCTTGAGTGAGGAGGAGATTTTAGGGTTTGGAGAATCTGAAGTGGAAATTTCAGATTTCTGGGTTTTCTCTTTCCAAGGTTGATAAATTCTGTATAGATCATTAATCTTTACTAGGTTTATTTGCTTCTATTCTCTCCTATGTATAGAGCTCGTCACTTCCCTGATTTGGATCAAAAGAATCCAAATTGATCTCTTATTTCATTCTTTCTTCTTCTATTCTTCTTCTTCTAGGTTCTTGAGTGAAGAGGAGCAGGAAGATCCTATTTTCTTCAAGCAAGGACGCGATTCAAGAATTAGCAGTAGTAGCTGGGCTACGAATTTCAAGTGTTTCACACCTGAGGTGAGTGTTTTTATCCCTCTTAAGCTTTGTATCCATGTTGAAAGCCTAATTCAATGCGGCTAAAACAATCAGAAACCTTGTTTATATATGTATGTGATTGGATTTGATTTGGGAAAGATATTGGGGAATCCAATTTTACTGATTTTGATTATTTCTCATTGATTGAAACTTGATTAGTTCATGTTATATTGATTTAGGATGCATGGGTATTCTTATGGGTAGATGAATGTGGTATTTCATGTGAAATTTTCCTAAAAATCAGCCCAATGGCCGATATGCTTGGAATTGAATTGACATGTATAAAGTCATATCTGAATTGTGCTAGATTGTATTATACAAGTGTATTGTTGAATGTTAATGGAGTTGAATGACCACATATCCTGATTAGGAATTGTGTTGAATAAGTGAATCAAATAAGTCAATTAGTCAATGTATACTTATGATTGATGAATGAAATGTGTGAAAATGGAAACTAGGATTTCCATGTTTGTGAATAACCCTAATGAACTCTTGGGTCATGATTGGATTACTGAATTATATGATTCTTATGATATGTTGAACTAAGGAATGAATTCTTGAAAACCCTAAAAGTTTATTATTAAGAATATTATGAGTGATAAAGCTAGAACTTTTATATGATGTTGTAAATGTGATCAAATGTTGAAGTTGAAGATATTAATACTTCAATTGAATATGATGAGTCTTATTAATATCATCTAAGTCTAATGCAATTGTTTTAGTATAATAAAGGATGATCATTGTTGATTATGGGAATGACATTACTAGTCAACATCAAGGTACACTTATCTGAATATAAGAGACAATATGAACAAGATGCACTTAATCGTGATTGCAAGATAAAGATGAAACTAATGAAGATAGTATGATGAAGTATTTTATCTTTAAATTAATTACATATGGATTAACCCAAATTAAATAAATATATACTAAGAAATGTACTTTGATAAATGTTATGTAGAAGAGAAGCATTGTATGTAAAGTGAATCAAGAAAGATTGGTCGAAATAATGTAATGAACATGAAATGAAAGAAGTTGAGACTGCTGAGTATAAAATGATGGAAAAAGATAGGAATTAATAGATGATTCTAAGAATGTAACTCTTACCCTAAAATGATGAGTTTGATGATGCTAGTGAATGATAATATCAAATGGGGAATTAAGAGATGCACATAATTGTAATTGAATTCAACTAAAAGATGAAAGTCAAGTATTTGAATTGATTTATAAGAATGTGTTCTTGAATTGTGAATTGTACTCTGAGAATGGACTAATAGTACAAACTTCAATTGATAGTGAACATGTGATGATTAGTAACCCCATATGAAGAATGTGAAATAAAAGAAGAAGAGAACTAAGTCTGGTATGCATGTATATGCATGAAATTTATTGGCATCTATTCAGATTGGATGGAACATGCATATGTTGTATGATAAATCCATTATTAGTATGAGGAATGATACATGATATCTATATGCTTTTACTATTGCTAGTTTTAATGCCTCTGCTAATATTTGTTCAGAATTGTGATAGAAAATGAGTTGATAAGATTTATGTTGAAATGGAATTTAATACGCACTCCTTACATTGAGAAACCCTAATAAGGGTAAATGTTGCATAATGAGATTATGTCTAGGGCTGAAGGCCCAGTGATGATGATAAAACCCTGATGGGGTAAATGATGGACAATAAGATTATGTCTTGGGTTGAAGGCCCGCTATTGATGATTGTTATGAATTGATGTAGAAGATATAAATAATCATATTTGTTGCAATCTATAGACTTATTGTACTTCTTGCTTTGATCATTGCCCTTATTGATAAACTTAATTTGTTTCATGTTATTATAGTTACGTGAGAATACACAGATATGATGTATGATGTTTTGAATTCTTTTAAGATGACTGAAAGAGATTAATAACTAGTGAAATGATTGAACATCTAGTTAGGTGCCCTGAACACCGTGAGTTTCCCCCGAGGACCACACTGGGGAAACAAAACGGATCTCCTTGTAGTAATTGATGAATTATGAGAAGGATTTCCGGAGTGTGGATCGAGACCTTAAAGGTTACACAACCAGGATTTAGGAGTGAGTCATCAGGAGTGGATCTGGCCCTAAATCCTTGTTGTGAAAGTCTATGTCCAGATGGAATAGTCTCTGTTGAAATGAAACAAGTGAAATATGAAATGAAAAATATGTGAAATATTGTGATATGTGATATATTGTTTTGTTGGTTCCTATCTCGTGTACCCGAGATGAGGACGTGGGCCTCTTTAGGCAACCCTGAGGTGGCCAGGGTCTGTTGTTGATATCTTAGGGTGGTTGGCTAAACCCTAAGATAGTGACGGTGAGTCGTTGACATGAGAATTAGGCGTGGCGACTTCTACTTGGTGAGGTACAAACCAAGTAGTTTCAGGGAAAATGAATAAAAGATGATAAGCCGTGTAGAACATGATTTGAATGGTTGTTACATTCTTTGTAATGCTACTTGATGATTTGTTATTGTTGATTATGCTTCTTATTGAAGAAAGTAATCATGTTGATATGGATATTTTCTATTTCATATTATGATATGTCATGCTGACAAGTTATAAATGATGGGATTTATATCCATTCTGAATATGAGTTGGATTGCTTGCTATTTGATAGTATTGTTTGGTCAAAATGTTTTATGTATACTTCAGCTTCAAGACTACAGGATGTGTTCCTGGTCCGGCTGGTGGAGTGTCACAAAGATAATGTTATTGTTATGTATTGGTTCAAAATGCTTAGAACTTGACTTATTACTCATGTAGTAAGATTCTTAGTCTGAACTAGAAGTATCTACTGATTTGTTCATGTCTAGCTGGTGGAGTGTTACAAGGGTAATTTTATTGTTATGTATTGATTCAAAAATGCTTAGAACTTATCTTATTTCACATGCAGTAGGGCTCTTAATCTGAACTGAGAAGTATCTTCTGATTTGTTCATAGACATGCTCTAAAAGATGTTTCAAGGTTATAATTGGTTCAAGTGATTGCCTTATCTATTGGATTAGATTACCATTGCAAGATAGATTTGACTCATTATAGAACCTTTTGCTATACTTTTCAATATTTGTATGTTTCTTTTAAGTTTTATACTTAATCTGATGCTGATGCATGTACCTAGCTTGAGTGGGAGGTATCCACTCACTGGGGCTCTATATGAGTCTCATGAGGTTGTTTCAAATGTTTTTAGGTATAATGCTATCCAGTAGAGAGGTCACAACATGGAAGATATAAAAAGCATAATCTAGATAGATTAGAATGTCCCTGTACTCTCTCTTTCCCGGGATGGGTTGTAGATTTTGTTTGTTCATCAATGTACATGTATATGATGTAAACTGAACTGCATATGAGAACAAGATTTGATTCTAGATTTAATGGAGTTGAATATGATTTGTGATATCTGAATGTGACGTCCTTGATGTGACATTGATTTATGGGTTTGTGAAGAAAGAGAAACGAAAAAATTTATCTGTGTTTTCTGTATATTGTTTAATCGCCTTAGTCGAGAATTCATTGTTTTATTTCATAATCTGGGTTTAGGTTTGGGATTATCTCTAACGGTTGGTATTTATGCTGATCAAAAGAGTGGGTCTCGACACAACCGGTCTCAAGACCGCATGGACTCACACGGTCCCAAGACCGCATGAAGCCAACTGGTCTCAAGACCGCATGGACTCACACGCTCCCAAGACCGCATGAAGCCAACCGGTCCCCAGACCACATGGAGTCAAACGATCTCAAGACTGCATGGAGTCAAACGATCTCAAGACCGCATGAAGCCAACCGGTCCCAAGACCGCATTGAGTCAAACGATCTCAAGACTGCATGAAGTCCAAATGATCTCAAGACCGCATGAATCCAAACGGTCTCAGAGCCCAAACGGTCTCGGGGTCCAAACGGTCTCGGTGTCCAAACGGTCTTGTGGTCCAAACGGTCTCAGGACCCAAAGACCCAAAACTGACCAAACTGTTTGGACTTCACTTAAGGCCTATAAATAAGACCCAAGGGGTCCTCCCACAGGGGGTATCAAGTTTCATATGCCCAGAGGCTGCCTCTACTACTCCAGAACGTTTCCAACTTCCATCCTTCGCCCAAAGGTTGTTGGTCTGAGATCCACGCTCCATCATGAAGCTACTTTCTCTCTCTTCATCAAAGAAGGTGGGAAGAGGAGACCTCATCATTGAGCAACCTATGAAGTTTGAAGATCGTCATTCTCTCTCTTTCCAAGGGGTTGACTTTCCTCTCTCCTTTGTGGGGATGACACTCTCTCTCTCTTCTTGCCTCCCTCTTTGTCCTAGCTATGAGCGAGTAGTCTCTTTCACTAAGGTGCGGGGAGTAGCCCCGCTACCCATGTTTTCATTTCATGTAATGTAATCCGTATTTTGCAATATAGAGATGCTTTCATTTCAGTTCAACATCAATCGTTTAATGAATGCTTGTTACTTGATCACCAACTTGTGTTATCTTTTATTTTTTAGTATGAATTGTCTATGTTTGTACTATTAGATTCGAATCTCGATTGAATGTTGGTTCTTGATGCATGTATCCACCATGCATCTGTTTCGGTATGTAGGAGTGTTTTTCAAGAAGTGGAGTAAACTCACTTCCATCGTTGTACTTTCATACTATGAAATGGAATCAGTTGACATATGAAAGTACAACCTTGTTAAAGTCAAGGAACACACTTTGCGAAGGGAATGATGCAAAGTAGGTGACCATTCATTCGGGGATGGCTGGAGTTGCAAAATTCCCACACTTCTCGTAGTTAGTTCTCCGAAAGGAAACTAAATCTACAAAGATACTAATTGTTTAGACTCTTGTTGCAGGTTATGTTTTATTTTGCATGTTTTGATCCATGTGTAGTGGCAGTGAAAGTCGATCACATCCTAGTGGTCCCTTATCATTGTTGACACCCTTAAATTTACTTTTTTGCTTCACTTTACTTGTTCTTAGTTTAGAAACAACCAAACCACCCTTTTGATCTAACTACCTACTATTAAGAGATTAAGTGAAATTCTAACATTTTTCATCTTGTTGTTCCCAACAAGACCGTTGTCTCGTGGATTTGACCCTTAACTATACTACGATAAGACTTCCACGTATCTTAGCATACGTGGGTGGAGTTCTCGATCTAGTATAAGCAAGGCTAAACTTAAAGACTTACCATCTTTGGGATTTTTAGTGGTGCACGCAATTCCACGTGAGTGGACGCTCCATCATGCATTAATAATACATATCATATATTTAATTTGGGATTTGTGGATTTAGGATTGGACATTCATAAAGCCAATTTTATTCGCATCGTATGCAATAAATAAAGGCGATAAACCAAAATTGATCATATCAATAATCCCTAAAGTATAGAGCAGTTGACGTGGCTCTGATACCACTGTTGGGTTTTAGGGGAGGCAGAGAAGGCAGCGAAAACAAAAATTTTCTCCCTCAAACCCATAACAAGGAAACGTGTCAATGTCTATACAATAGGAAAGGATGGTTTGTGGAATCATACCTTGTCCCGAGGCTTGCTCGGCGACAATACCTCGTGGCTCGTGTGGTCTTCACCTCCGGTCTTGGACGGTGTCTGTCCAGGTCCTGGTCACACCGGGACTGACGACTCCTGGTCTCACTGGGACTGTCGGGAGTGACAACTGTCCTCCGAGCGGCAGAAATCTCCCGCCTCTAAAGTAGTCCACACGGACCACCTGGAACTCCAATCTCCTTGTCCCACAAGGAATTGGAAGGAGTCGCACCCTCCTGTCAATGTACTAGTCACTGTCACACTCTCTTGCCACCAGTCACTTTCTGTAGTTGTCTTTCCCTTGTTGTGCCTCCCTTATCGGGTAGCACTTTCTCGGGCTCTCTCTCGGTTACCAAAACCAGAGAGAATGACAACTTCACAGAGCAACTGGTTGCACTGAGTTGTACTTTGAGAAGCCCCCAATACCCCTATATATAGAGGAGGGCCATGGGACAGGGTTCTCCATCCCGAGCAATGCGGGACTAAAAGAAGGAGTAGAAGGGTTCGAGATTTTCCACAAAACAACCAACTCACAACTTGAACCGATCGTTTCACAACTGAAACTGTCGGTTGGGGACCTGAATCGGTCGATTGACACCTCAACCAATCGGTTGGGACCCATGAAATGGTCGGTTCACTTCTGAACCGGCCGGTTCGTGGTCCTGATCAGTTCCTGATTGACTTTCCCTCTTTTATTTCTAATTGGTATCAAAATACCAATCCTTTTCCCAATCAAATTGGGCAAGTGAAACGAAAAGAAAATTCTCACCAATCCTACTTTCCTAACTTGCTCAGTTGCACCAGTTGAACCGATCATTTTAACACTTGAAGCAATCATTTCACCCTATACATGAGTTGACCGACTCACCACTTGAGCCGATCGGTTCACCAAGCTGAGCCGATCGGTTCATCACATGGGCCGATCGGTTGGGAGTGCAGATTGCGTAGAATCAGTCAATTGCAGTTTCAATCAATCTGATACTCTAATCAATCTGTCCAACACCTTGAACATTATGATTTTGAGCTATCAATCAATTGAGTGTTTAATTGAACTACTAAACTCCTTTCGTAATCAATCTAAACATTGTTTGTGGACAAAACTCCTCTTCTAGGTTAAATCTTATGTGTGTGACCATGTAGGTCATTTTCACGTTGGCAGTGAAAGTCCATAACACTTATGACTTCACAAGCAAAGAGTGGTGCCTAGTCACACATTAGTGCTACCCAAGTGAAATAGAAAGTTGGAGAACAACTTTCAATCCTACAATCCGTGAATGGTGTTACAATGAATGTATAATTCCTTTGTCATTGATATCCTGAATGAACTCGAGGCATGGAACTGTCATCCTGTCAACGTTCATTCACTTTCTTGATCTCATTGTAGATTGGAAGAGATATGTATGACATCAATATCACATACTGATTCACACATGCGTGTGCATGCCTATTTCAATCCTACTCATCAAGTGGCCTTGCATATCAAACTCCCTCAGGATGGACAAATCCCATATCTATCACTCACCCCTCAAAAGCCCCATGTGTCAAAGCCACCCAATCATCACCTTTATAACAACCCATGTTTCAGGACTATGTTTGATGATGTCAAAGTGTGCCCAATGACATGTGTTGAGTGTAGTGATTTCAGGTCAAAGAATCACACTCACCACCATCACTGTGAGTACTGATTGTGACTACCATGTCATGGTTCCATGTGTCAAACTCACGGTGGGTCTGTCCGGTACACTTGTTCTCTAACAAGTACCTATGTGTTTGGTTTGATATCTCTATATCATGACTAATGATATTCTATCATCAACCAACACCACAATCTAGTCTTGTGTGTCATTTATGTCTATCTACCTTCCACAATGACATATGACTAGGGACATAACAAGAATGTACAAACTCTTGGCATCTGTATGATCTCATCGTTCAGGTCCTGAACCTGAAGGCATACATCATTGAGTACTATCATTCTCTAGACATTCAATTTGTTCTGTCACTATCTCATATGACTGAACCAGAAAGAATTGGAAGCTTAACTTTGATGTTTATCAAATCAATCTTAATGTATCCCACCAATCATCCCATTATTGGCTCTCAGGGCATACATACCAACATAGTCATGTGTAAAGATTTTATTAATCGATATCAATAGTGGAGATTTTTGGACATCAAAGGTCATAGGTCCAAAATTCTAAAGCTATGGTTAGATTCCTACTTTATCCCTTAGAGGTGATCATTCATCCATATAGAACAATTGAGAAATAATCAACCAACATTTCAAGATATAAATATTGAATACACTATAGTGGTATTCAAGATTGATGAATGATCTAGACCTAGGACTTTCTAGGAATTTTACCACAAGATATAGTCATTATTATCACATTTCAAGGTTATTATAAAATCAAGATTCAATATCAAGTACCAATATCATCATGGACTTAACCTATTAGAGACTTAGGTCAAACAATCAAAATAGAGAAAAAGGGGATACCTTTCCAAAAATCTAAATAATCAACAAGGTGAAAATTTAGAGGTAGTCATAATAGTGATGGGCCTAGGTTAGGGGATTCATGGATCAACTACCACCCAAATATAGTACATAAATCTACATTAGTTATGAGCCAACAGACATATCTAAATAGGAAGCTTTTGAATGATCAAATCATATTCTACAAGGTTAACAGATCAAAATTCACAATAATAGGGTAAATATGTCAAGATTTTGTAAAATTGGGTCATATTTACATTCCCTCCCTTTCTTGATCTACATAATGGTTTAATTTGGAAATTGAGAAGTGTATCACATTGTGCAAGGTTATTTTTCATATCCATCATATCATTCAAAATCGATATTACAAAAAGGCATAGTAATTAATAGGGAGAATGTCTTTTGTATCAAAGTCTCACATCATAATTTTGAGAGTCCTAAGGCATAGTAACCCAATGGCATAATCATGATGTGTATCAAATAGGGAAGTAGTTTGTATAACTACGTTTGAGGTTTAATCAACAATAGGTCATTAAGGTATTAATAAAATAGGGTTCTCATCAACCTTGAGGTATAAGGTGTGAATCCTCCTTATTTCACCTATAAAGATTATTATCATTTACCTCAAACATAGGAAGCATGCAGTCTAATTATTGGTGAAATTGAGTTTTCATGAGCGGTCATACATGAATATTTTATTTACAAGATTAGTTTCATTGTTCACAATCGAGTTTTTCAGTTAAGGTCAGATTATGGCATCATCATCTTAATCCAATTTCATGACTTCAAACGAATTTTAGTTTTCCCATGTGTGAGCTTCCCATAATTGAGAAATCATGTGGTAAATAGGCATGAGAAAAGAACCACATGAGGAGATGAGAAGTCTAGATAATAATCATCTACTTGGATGGCTTAGTGTAGTCCTTAAAGAAGAGAAGATATGCTAGATGACTCTCTAGGGTAATAACAAATCCTTTAGCCCATTTTTGGATCCACTAAGGCTATATGGAGCAAGCGATCCTCAACCACCATGAAGATGGGTAAGAGGAATTACTACTAGAACCCCATTTATGCTCTTTCTAGACACCTTAGTTTCACCGTAGTAGACTTTAGGGATTCCTTGGTTTAGACTTTAGAAATATTGTTTCATAAATACATAAGAAGTGTGTGTTGGCTCTGATACAAACTGTCAAGGGACCGTTCTTACCCTAGTCCCAATCCCACAACCTGGGTAGATAGTGTTAAAGGGATTAGAGCACTAGTCTCTAAGTGGCTTGAAAATGACACACACATTTTATGCAAAAAGAAATAACATTTCATTTTATTAAAGGGAACTAAGGATTATATTACAACAGGGGCCTGAAGGCAACAAGAAAAGAAAAAATTACAAGACAAAAGAACTACAAACTAGATTATATATCCCATTTACATGTAATCACATGTGTTGAGTGCTCGTGATTCTAACAGACATTGGCAAGTGTATCGTAGATCAACTTGTGTCAAAATCATCCGGTCCTCATGCCTAAAATTAGGTAATTCAAGATGCAACCAATGCAAATGAATTGGTACACTTTGAAAACAGAAATATTGAAAAGTTGAAAACATTAGTATCAAAATATAGTACTTGGAAGGACTTATAAGCCAAATATTCAATGTGATAAGTAGACTCAAGCTTATTTCAAACAATTCAATTTTATTAAGAGTTTTTCCACTATGTTGAAATCAAAAAGCATGTAAATATATATGGCTCCAATGCCCCAACGAGACGAGAAAGGTCACCTTAGTCCATCTCTCCATTCAAAGGAGGAGGTCACCATTTTCTACAAGCTCCTCCCTCCAAGGTGAGGATGTCTCTTGTACCCAATATCAACATAATCATCATTATCATCATCATCATAATCAGGCAGTCATAATGGGCTCATCATTTATGTTCATTATTTTTCAAGAGTATATATATACAAATTAAAAGGTTGCATAGTAGGGAACGTTGTAGCTCAAACAAATACATACACAAGATTTTCATCAAGAGGTACATACAAGTATGATTCAATATCACTAGTCTTCTGAAGGAGGAAATAGTATAAAAGTGTACCCCTTTAGGAGTCCAGAGTATTTAGCATTATCCACATCAACAACTCTAATGAGTATCAGTTTCCTGGCACAAATGAGAACAACCATGTTCAATATATAGCTCATTGCTCAAATGAACTACTAGGGTATTCGTTCATGTATTATTGTTCTCATTGTATTTGTTTCCCTATGGTCATTAAGAGTATAGATCTAGTATCATATCATTGAGATCAAGAACTTATATATTTTGAGTTAAATTGGATCTGATGTGCAAAATAACATGGATTTGTGATATTAGATCTTGTAGTCATTTTCATGTAATTGAATATCAAGATTATCTTGTATGATTATTTAGTAACATAATAATGTGATCAAGTCATTAGTGTAACATCAAAGTACAACAAGGTCATGATGTGATCATTATCATGGAGATTGGGGTTTTTAGCAAGATTAGGGTTTGAACTAATAGATGAAAACCCTAATCAACATAATAAGAGAGAGATAACTATTATCCTCAAATCATATAATAACAAGGCAAGACAATTGTCACAGATTGTTCTACACATTTTTATAAGAATAACTATATTTTGTGGGTATTTTTCTAATAATCGAGATATTACTAGTTAATTGACAAAACCTTCCAATTGGTAAATATCTAAATCCCTCTCCTGACCCGTGAGCCACTTTGGGATAAGAGGGGTCAAAGCAAGGGTGAAAAGACCAAAAGACCCATTCCAAAGAAATCAAGTGTGTGGCACAAATATAGGCATATCACTAATTTTGTAGCCTTGAATGTTCCGATCATAATGAACCTTCACTAGCACCATTGAAGCAGCGAGCAGATAATCACATTCACAAGAAGAAGACTGGGGTGAATGGAAGCATTGTGAGATAACATTTGGTAGCTAATGTTGAATTTACAACATCATCGTTGAATGGGTGATCCATCTAGTGGCTAAGTTGATGAACGAAAAGGAACAATGGAAGATCCATTTATAGGTGGATGGAAACAGAGATTACATCAAGAGATAACACAACTAAGGAGATACTGGGGGTCCAAGTATTTTCATTACCTCATGAGGAATCATTTGTGTGTCTTGGCTCCTCACCACGGTTCCACGTCATGCTCTGTGGACCTCGCCAGAGCCATCAAAGATGGCACAATGGGAAGTATTTGTCGATGGAGATCTTTAGGCTTTCACACCTCTTAAAAAGCATCAGGGAAGCTCTATCAAAGATCCAAGATGGTGTAGATGCATGTAATTTGGTGGAGGAGCTCAGTGGTGGGAGTTTGGCTCTATGTTTCATGTAGATGCATCAAGAGCTAGATGGATAAGGGAGGGAGTGATGGTGAGAAATTGATAAGACATTGCTGCTAAGGGAAGTGTGGGGGAAATCATGGGGCACTTAATAGTTTCAAACAGTCCTAGGGTTGTAGGGAGGATTCTTCTCCTCGAGACTAGGAAGCATCATTTTGGGTGTTTTTTGAGATAACGATAACGAGGGAGATATTTTGGGTTTGTTAGATAGAGAAGTGAAAATCGTATCTGAAGAAACCATTTTGATGAAAAGACAGTTACTAGGGAGGGAGATTGAATGGTTTGAATTGTAGCACCCCTATGTAGTATCTCACTTGTAGAATGCAGGTGGGATAGACGAACTCCCCTCTTGGGGGCGTTCGTGCCTAGATCTGGGTCCAGGTGGATGAGGCCCATTTATGTTAGAAAATTAGGTTCTTAGGATATTTTAAGGGTATTTTCTCCCTACATTTGTAACTTTTGATTTCAACAAAAATTTTGAAATTTTAACCAGTACTTGATTAAGGTCTAAACTAGATATAGAAAAAGTTTTGAGTCAATAAGATAATGTTTGATCCACCAATAAATCCAATTGAATAAAGTCACAAGTTAAGTCTCATAAGGTATAAATTATGGAAATTGGGCATTCTTATATAATTTTGGGATTCAAAATTACTCAAAGATCAAAAGGATGATGAAGTGGGTGAACTAGGTAATTCTAAATAATAGGAGATCATAATTGTAAATTTATCATAAATGTGGAAAATCCACTCCATCATACTCAGTTTAGGTAAAACTTAGAAATTCATCCCATGGGAATTTGTATGTGTGACAAATCATGCATCACTCACCCACCAATGATTTCTTCCCAGAATGGTTGTATTACCTCCCCAACCCTAGTGCTTTCCAACACTAACATTCACATTTCCACACACTCAACCCTAGTCCCCTCAACTATTGTATAAGACTTACTAGAGGCTAGGGGGTAAGGGTTAGCATTGATTAAAATTCTTTAGTCCCCTTGGTAACTACCCACTCATCTCTTATCTATTTTCACCTACCATTACATCACCTATCGTTCAAAATATGTAGTTTTCAGCATGATCTTTGAAGAAACCCTTAGTGTTTGTGGCACATTAAGACTACAATCAGAAAACTAGTTCAACATTCATGAGAGAGGTTGTGAATATGTATAATGACACAAATAGAGATTCTTTTGGGGGGAAGCCAGGAGATAGTTTTATTTATCCCGCTCTCCTCGTGTAGGATAAAGCATGGTTACAACTACTATTGTTATTGCACAAATAAAACTGAGTAGTATTATTTCTCTTACATTTGGAAATGAGAGCTCTCCTTTCAGTAGGAGGCTGGTGATACTCCTTAAAGGAGTGAGGTTGTTTAAGGTGTCTTTTGGCCAGGTCATCAGCAATGTGATTATTGGATCTATCGATATGAACAATGGCATGCTTCGTCCTTTCCTGTAGGTGCTTCTTGGTTCTGTATGTCCAAGGCACCCAAGCAGAGCACCCCTCTTCCCCCTTTGCCGTAGCCTCCTTCACAGCCATCACACAGTCTGGACGAATTTCAACCTTTGTCCAACTGTGTTGCGCTGCCATTTCAATACCCAGCAAAATAGCCTTGAGCTCTCCCTCCACCACTGAATTGACCTACATATTCTGCCCTACTCCCATTTTCCATTCTCCACCTCCAATTCTCGCCAACGCAGTAGTCGCACCACTCCTCCTATGTACCGTCGCATCGACATTAATGATGATGGCACTACCCTAACCTTCCTACTGGGGTTGTTGGCAGCTAGAATGTTGGAGGTTCCCTTTTGCTTTCTTCCTAGTAAGGACCTCCAGGAGATCCATTCTCATGTTACGGATGTAATTAATACTCTGGTCCACCATCCGTTCAACATGTTGAAAAACCGCATGATTTCTATCATTCCGAATTCTCCAGCAGCCCACGAAGAATCTAATCACCTCCTCCTCATTGCCTTTAAGGTTAGTGACCAGCCATTTAGCCATGGACCTAGTCTCAAGAAAGCTCTTCGACATCCCCATTTTTCTCCATCCTCCTTGGCCTTATCGCAGTCCCTCAGCACATGTAGCTCTGGCATAGCTAGCGTCTGTAGTGAGTTGCTGACACCATCTTCTTCTGTTCATCATGAGCCCATCATGTGCAGTTGTCCACATAAAAATCTACATCTTGGCTGGTACAAGAGCTTTCCAGATCTGCTTCTAAGGTCCAGATTTAGTTCTGCTCTTCCATTTTCTGAGAAATTGATATGCTGACGTTTTTGTAAAATGCCTGTCCTCGCACAGGTCCTAGGCCCATTTGGCAGTGCCCAGTGATGCTAACGGAGGGGACACCTCCTTGATAGCCTTGATGACCTGCTCCGGTAGGTACAACCTCATAAAATCCTCATCCCACCCTCCCTCAATGGTCACCATATCCGCCACCCTAAGCTCCCACAGATTAGCACCCACCGTATTAGTAATGTTGTCCATGAGCTTAGGGTGCCCAGGAACCCAGTAATCCTCCCAAACTCTGGTCATAGATCCATCTAGAATAATTTTCCTACCGTATTCCTCCATCAGATTCTTCATGTTATAAATGGCTCTCCAGAAAGTTGTTGCTTGTTGCCCACTTATGTTGCTGTAGTTTCTATATTTGTTCTTGATTACACTGCTCTAGAGGCTTTCCCAACCTCTCCACAGCTCGAAGCTACTTCTCATCAGCAAGGCCTTATTCCAGTCCTTGCTATAGATCAACCCCAGACCCCCATCCTCTTTGCTTGACATGACCTGGTCCCAAGAAACCAACGAGAGTGGGTGATCCTTGCATCCACCTCCCCACAAGAAACTGCGGTTGACTCTATCCAACCTATTGTAGAGACTGACTGGGAGAATGCTTGTTTGCATAGTGTACGATGGAATGGATGTCATCACTGCTTTGATTAGGCATCTTCTGCCCGCCATTGACAGGGTCTTTGCCTCCCACCCCATCATTCTCCCTTCCACCTTCTGAACGACGTCACTGTAGGTATTCTTGTCAATCTGTCCATGCACAATAAGAACCCCTAGATATTTCCCCATATCATCAGTGGGTCAGAAGCTGGGCCGTCTACACACCTGCCTTCTATTATGTTTAGGGGTGTCTTTGGTGAAGTAGATCTGGGTCTTATCTGCCAAAATGATCTGCCCAAAAGCTAGTTCAAACATTTTGAAGCATTCCAGAATCGTCTCTATTTGGTTGAGTTCCGCTTTGGTGAAGATAATGATGTCATCAGCAAAAGCAAGGTGGGAGAACTTTGGACCACCCCCGGTGATATGCAGAGGCTTCCAGCACCCCTTATCGACCTATTCATGAATCAGTTGACTAAGCCGCTCCAAACACATGACAAACAAGTACGGTGACAGGGGGTCCCCCTACCTTAGGCCTCTAGTAGCCTTGAACTGAGGTAGCTGCTTGCCATTCCAGAGGACAATAGTTCCACCACCTGTAATAGAGTTCATCACGTACCTAATGATATTAGGGGGCCAATGTGCTTGCTCCATTGTGTCAAGAATGAACGGCCAGGCCATTCTGTCGTAGGCCTTAGAGAGATCAACTTTGATCGCAATATAGTTCTTGTGTCCACTTCTACGCATGCTATGGAACAGTTCTTGGACAATCATGATGTTGTCTGAGATCCTCCTACCAGGTAAAAATCTTGTTTGTTCTTTGGCAATCCAATCAGGCATATGTTCTTTGACATGTTCCACCACTATCTTAGAACACAACTTCAAGATGGTATTGTTCAGAGAAATAGGTCAGAGCTGGCTACAGCTATAGGGGTTGGACAGTTTAGGGATCAAATCTATCACCACATCACACATTCCCCCTAGAAGGGGGAGCCCCAACAAGGCACTTTGGACCGATTTCACCACCGAATCCTTCACCACATTCTAGTTCTTGTACAAAAATTCAGTGTCCACTCCATCCGGGCCGCTGCCCTTGTTAAGCGCCATCTGTTTCAGGGTAGACAAGATCTCGCCTTCATTAGGGATACTAGAAATATAGTTTAGCTAGGGTCTAGAGAGGCGTTTGAAAGCCGCTGGCATCTACCTCATATTCACAGTCAATGGGGAGCCTTCCGCTGTAAACTGAAGCCTGAAGTAATCATTTACCATCTGCTCAAGTTAATTATCTTCACTCACCCACTGACCGTTTCCATTCTTCAAGGCTTTAATACATTTCCTTTGTCTTCTACCTTTGACTATAGCATGGTAGAATTTAGAGTTGCAATCATCAGACTGAGATTTGCTTCTTCCTTAGCCAGTATACCTGTGTATTCCTTTTCAGCCTTAAGACATTCAATATACACCTCCGGGTTGTAATTGATGACTTGGGCAGCTTGCATAGAGTTGATTTTTGCATAGAGGTCCTTCTTTCTTCTATTCTTTTCAATGTCCTACTTCTGATCCCATTTCCTGATGTCTGGCTTAATACTATTGAGGGCTTCATGGAAGTCCATACCTCCATCCCATTTGTCTTTGATTAACTCGTTAAAAAAATTAGAGATTAAGCTTGTGCACCTTTTAGATAAATATTTTAAAATTAGGCATATTTGGAAAAATGGTTCCAATTCCCAAATTCACATCAATATCATAAGGGAAATCTAACTAATCAAACAAAAAGAAATTAATAAAAGCTACATCCAATGCAAAATAAGGTGGCATGCAGGTAAATTTTGTTTTCAAAAACAATTACACAAAAATGCAAGAAAATGAACTATATGACATGTAATTTATAAAACATGAAAAACAAAAAAGAATAAAAAAAATCTATCAATCAATTGAATAGACAAAATCTTACAAAAAGAATAAGTAAATGCTAGATAAAGGTAGGGTGTACATCCTGATGACTCAATAATTTTGAATCATGTTGTCTTCAACATGATGAAAGAGATTTTGGGATTTTAAAATTCAATTAAAAACTCAAACCAAAGAAGTAGGAGAAAATAAGGAAGACACTTCGATTTAGAGTGGTTCCAACCTATGAATCAAACATTGTCAATCCACTACCCAATTGTCTCCAATTGATATTTTGTAAGTGATTTATTTTATTTGCCTTGCAAGGATGTTACAATTAAATACAATAACCTTCATTGAAGTAGCCTTCACCTTGAAGTACCCTCAACCTCCTTGAAGCAACCTTTTTGAAGTAACCTCAAGCCATTGGAGCAACCTTCACCTCCCTGCAGTAGCTCCATCAACTTGAGGTAGCCTTCACCTAGAAGTAGCTCCAACCTCCTTTGAAGAAGCCTTCTTGAAGTAACCTCAATCACACCTTGGAGAAACCTTCACCAATAAGAAGTATCTCTAATCACCTCCTTCAAAACAACCTCCAACCCTGGGAGTAGTTAAGGAGTACACAATACAATACAAAGGAAATAGATTGGAAGAAAGAAAAACTTAACCAATAAAGTAAAACATCTTAATTTGTATAAGAAGTGTATATGTCTTCCATCCATTTAAGATGGATGCTGCTATGTGGTGGCTAGGAGATTATATCTATATGATACAACTTTGGAGCTCAAGGAAGAAGCTAGGAAGTGATTCTCAATTTTGTTTCTCTCTGAAGTAGAAGCTCAAGTGTGGCTTATGTGTATTGGGTGTCCTATGGCATCTCTTATATATGGAAATGGTTTGCAAGTGATTAAGGGACGTTTTAGGAAGTCTCCAGAGTGTTCTTAGTTGTTAAGTAGATGTTATGTAGAAAGTAGTTGGTTAGCTATGGATAAAATGTTCGAGTTTAGAAGAAAAATCTAGAACCCAGCTCGTTCGACAAGTTTTTCAACCGAACATGTCTCAGGCAAGAATTTTTGCGATTGAGCCAGAGTTGAATGTAAGTGTATTCCAACGGCTATCCTCAACTCCCAAACACTCGCTCTAATAGTCATATGGTTTGGGCCTAAGATGACTCGTTTGATAATAATTTTGACCAAAAATGACTTAAAGCACAACATGTGTAAGTTTTTGACTAGTGCTCTAAATGCTTGATTGAGGTGGTTCTCAGTTGATAATATCTTTGACTGAGGAAGTCTCAGTCAACTAGTTTCTTGACTAGGAGAGTTACTATTTTGATTTTTTGAACCACCTATCAATTTTTTGCTCTAATGCAGGATATTGACTCTAATCTCTAAGGGTATCATAACTAAGGGTTATGAGTAGATAGAGAAGATCTAACAGTTGATTTACATGATATCTAAGTACTTGTACATTATATACTTGTCAACTTTCACATTGAGTGCAATCATGATAATATTAATCATTTAAGCACATTGATCTTCAATTATGCACACGGTATGATCTCTTCATCTTCTTAAACCCTGAAATCTCAAAGTAGCACATCAGATCGACAAGAATGAAATGTTTGTCATCATAAAAAAAGGGTATGATAATGTCCAATTTAGCCAACAATTTTCCCCTTCCTGAAGATGACAAACTTTCCCAAAATATAAGAAAAATATTTGAAATGAAATGAGTTTCATACCTATGATATACCTGAATAGATTCTTTGAAATCATAAGATGTATGCTAATATACCTACAGAGATATGGAACATGATATCCATCTCTTAAGGAAAGTTAGCACCAATTAATGTTAAGCTGAGAGCTCATGAAACTCATGAAAGTATTTTACTTTTTTTCTTTATTTTATTTCTCCCCCTTTGTCATTTAAAAAAGATAATCATATGTATAAACCAACAAGACCCCCCTTAATTGTCTACTCCCCCTTAATTTATTATATCTAAGAAAAATGTCAAATTTGGCCACAATTTAAAACTAATGTGAATTTCTCAAATATTTACACGGGATGTTAAGCCCTAAAATGATTTGAGATTCCTTTAGGCTCATAGTATGATCAATAAGTTTATCTATAACCAACCATTATAGATGTTAAGCCCATTATTTGTATATAGAAAACAATATAAGAATAATATCAAAAAGGTGTACAAGTCAAATCCAAACAAGTTTGTTTTCCTGAATAAGTAAACTCAAGAAATCTCAATTTCATTAACAATGAATCATTACATAGATATTACTGCTCACGACATAAAGATAACTAGAGAAGTATCACTTGAAAGTATTTAAAATTACATCAACTTCAGGATCTTTCCCATAAAATGGAGTATCACCATAACATTTGACAAGTGTCTTCCAATCAAGTGCGCCTGTCTTTGTGAGAGCATATGCTCCCAAAAATTTAGGTTCTTGATCAAATCAGAAATGAGCATCTATGTCTTGTAGTGGCATTGGTGAATATTGGGTATGGGTAAGATCATTGGATGGTGGGGGGTGTAACTTGGGTATATTGGATGTGAGGATTGAATGGATAAATGCTCTCAGGATATTATGCATAGGGATAGGTGTTAGAAACATTAGGAGTTAAGGCTTGCATCCTTTGATTTAGGTAGGTCATAGCATTGTGATTGTAGTCTAGGTGCCTCCCAATTTGGTATATTGCCCCTTTCAGATAGAGACATCATTGGAAAGATTTTCTATGGAATAGCTAGGAGGATTAGGAGGTGGAGGATTGGCTTTAGTGGATGTTTCTCCTTTAGTCCTAGCTCTTTTATTCCCAAAGTCAATCATGAGTTTATCAATTGTGTTTTGTGTGATTTTTTGGGCATGTCTATCACAATTGTAACCTAATTCTTTTAAATCTTTTCCAAGAGAATGTTGGATTATTTGACAGACAAAATTGGCATAAGGTGGGTTTCTAGAAAAATAAAAAATGTTGTAAAGGATGATGCAAATAATGTTTGTGGGAATACTTTCAAGAATGGCATAGATAAGACACATACTAAATTGGGGAATTTGGGTTTCATTGGCTCTAAGATGGATATCATGGGTAATAATAAGATTTACTAACATGGTCTCAGGGGTTAAAGTAGTGGCATAATAGGTTCCCCTATGTTCACATGATGAAGTGCTAGGAGTAAGCATGGCCTTTTTAATATCACTAAGACTGAATGGTTAATTCTTCGGTGACAAACTTGGAGGTGGGGTAGGTAGTGGTTAGGTCTAGAAAATCCACATACTCCTTTGTATCTGTGTTTAACATTTCTAGGATTTCACCTTTAGAGAAATGGAAAGACATACCAATAACCATAGAAGTGAAGGAGTAGGGGTCATTGGAATCTCTAGTTAGGTTGGCATAGAATTCATTTACAGCTTGGGTTTTTCAAAAAAAGAAAGGATGGTATAAGTAATTCCTTCAACTTTTGCACCTTGAAGAGTTGAGAGAGATCAAGAAAGGTGATGAAGCCATTGAGCTCCACTGGCCAATGAGGAAGAGGAGACTTGGATGTGAGCTTCAGGTATCTTTCTCCAGTAGTTGTGTCATTAAAGGGGATGTCATTGATGATGCACAATGCTAGAGTTGGGGTGCGTCCCTTCCTTGATGCTACTTGCTTCTTTTGACCACGAGAAGAAGGTGCCATCTTGAGAAAAATATGGTGGAAGAAGATGTAGATATGATAGGGGGTGAAGGTTGTTGAAAAAGATCTCTAAAGAATGCTAAAGAGGTGATAAAGAAGAATGCTCTTGAGTTGGGAAGAGAATGTCTAGATTGAGGGCTATTTATAGAAAGAAAAATTGTCCTCGATCGACAAACTCATCGACTGAGCCCTCCAATGGCTCCTTATCTCAATGGCTCTATAATGGCTATTCAATAAAACTTTTATTTTAATTGTCTAGAAGATTCGTTGCTAGGACACGCATAGTTGATTGAGGGTCCCACTGAGAGAAACTCAGTCGAGAATTTTTTCGACTGAGAACTTGCTCCGTCTAGTTTTTTGTTGATTGAATTTGGCACTTTGACCAATATCTTATTATGGGAATGAATTGAGCTTGACTAAGTACTTTCATTCATGATACTGAATCATTGTAGATAAATATTTAAAAGAATAATTCTAAAGTTACTAAGTAAAGTGGCTAGAATATACATCTTCAGGAGATATGCTTACTTTAAATTGGTCCAAACTAAGGGGTTTTATGAAATATCAACTAATTTATCGTGATGAAGTCATAAGCTATTAATTTTATCAAAGTAATCTTTTTAGAGGTGAATTAAATATGTCTTATGAATCAATACATGTAATGTATTGCAAGATGATAACTTTTGTCAGACTTATTCGCTGTCGATTCTAACTTTGATCGAGGTGCCCCTCGGTCAAAGTACTTGTCAACATTTGAGGTATTTTTGTAGGTTTACAATGCAACATTTAAAAGATATATCAATTTTAATTATCTTTTTCATAATTAAAATATCAATCACTTAGAGATATACAAATTGAAGCTTATTCTAGTTGAGATAAGATACTATGAATTTCAATGAAGTTTAAGTCAAATCTCAACTAATATGTCCAACATTTCTAGGTTGGAGGTTTTGGAACCCAAATCAAGTCAATATCCTTATGTTTCATGCATGGACAAGAAAATAAATAATGACCAAAACATAAATAATAATGACAACAAATAAAATAAATTTCATTTCTCATCTTAGCATTATGGTCATGATCTAGATTGTCTTTATGCACATACATGACCTTGGTCTTAGGCACTTGTGTCTTTCTAACTCTAGGCTTTTGATAAGGTTTATCTTTAGGTACATATCTTAGACCTCTTCTTCCAATTTGTCCATAGGAGTTTTCCAATATCTTATCAAGAATATTATTACTCTTTAGACTATCAACATGTTTTTTGTAACATAGCAATTTCATCAATTTTCTTTTCAATATCTAGTTTTTTATTGATCTAAGCTTGAAAGCACAAAATCTCTTTCTCTCTAGAACAGATTATGATGATGTACATTCACATGACTGGTACAATTCAATATCGAGTTAGTAGATTGGCTGAGGCCAATAGATAGAAATGAGAATGATTCATGGATATCATACCATGATAATGAGTATCACAGGATAAGCTTGAGATTTTGATATAGTATGATGGGTAAATGATGTACATGTTCTTCCTATTCTTTTTAAAGAGAATAGATGATTTAGTACTTTATCATAGATAGTTGCAATGCTTTAAAATATGAGAATGTTCTAAACTGCTTATCCTATGCTCAGTTTAATACTATTTAACTGTGATAATAACATTGTTGGCAGAGAGTTATATCTCTGGCTAGGACAATTATCTCAACCTGTGGGATCCACATTTTTTTTAGGTGGATGTGCACGAGGGGGGTTGAGACCATACTGTACAGAAAGAAAAACAATAGTAGGGACAACAATGACAACTCAGGTAGAGTGTATTGTCGGTCATGTCTTGTAGATAGAAGTGTTATGTGTAGTCTCTATACTCTCAGGTCCTTGGAGTTGGTTCATACTAGTTTCATGAATGATCTGAGATTTTTTATTGAATGCCTCGAGGTTTTATGTTTCTATAGTATGTGTTTCGATAGAGACACAGCTATATGTTGTCCTCGAGATAAGATGAAACAATGTTGTACAATGTAAATCATGATATGTATGTGTTTTGGATCTTTCAGTAAAGGTTTTCTGGACAAGGATCTCCTTGCAAAAATGGTTTTAAATTTTAGTGATTTTGAACATCCATCCTCTAACTGAAGGCTTTCTCTATGATTTTTCTTTGGCCAATACAGATGTTTCTTGGTGCCACAGTCATGTTGGCCTCTTCAACAACACTTTTCTCTTGAGTTTGTGATTTTCTTGGACTCCTTTGTATCATTTGAGTCTTGGCCAGTAGGTGTAGGTTGAGGGAGCCTTGGAATTCACTTTGGTCCGCTCTTAGGGTAGAGAAACCCTAGTGTGAATCTTCTCTCTCGCTCTCCATCCAACGTGGTCCAAGTACCTAAGAAAGACACAAAGAACGTTCATAGGTGGATTTGATGATAAAACACATATAGAGGGAAATAACATGTAATCTAACATGTATAGATGTGATTAAAGTGCAATAGGATGCAAGATGAAGCCCTAAAATAGGGTTGCATCACCAATCTAAACTTAAAACATGGGATAAAGAGAGGCATTCTCTCCCCCTCTCCCACTCCTGTGATGGAGGTCGAACGTCTGGGAGGGTGGTAAACCAAGGCGGCAGCTGGGATTCGAACCCGGGTCCCTTCATGAGGGGACACCGTGCTTGACCACTTGAGCCACTCCTTGTCGGCAATCTAAACTTAAAACATACTTGTCCTCAAGTATGCTCCAACTCAATCTCTCTTCAATTTTTCTACAAATAAGAAACAAAAAATGCATTGCAACAAATGTATATTGACTAAATGGGTTCAATGATGACTAAGTACATGTATTCCAGTTATTTCAACTCCTCCTTTATAAACCAATCATTATCAAAGCATTCAGTATACAAACTTCACATATATAGCATAGAATATAAAATCAATCCATATGGCTTTCATATAACTCCAGGTAAATCGTTTCATGATGGAAAAGATAAAAATGACTAATTTTGTAGTTTTACATTCATACATTCAATATAATATGTCAACCCATACTAAGTAACACATGTGGATGTGAAAAACAAAAAAATGAGCTAGGTTTAATGTTTCCTAGATCAATGGGCATGTGAATGGAACAAAGGGTTGCAGTAAGAGTATGGAGTGCTATTACATAGAAGCACACATAGTTTCTTTAGATGCTATTACATAGGAGCATATTTTATTTTCTTTTTGCATTTTTTTTCTTTTTCTTTGCCCTTTCTGTAGATCGAGCACATGGTTCTGAGAATGAAGCAAGGGGTATAGATATGGCCACCCTAAACTTTTGGAGGTGTCCAAGGTTGAATATGTGCACTTTGCTATCCTTTCATGGTGCAAAAGGTAGGAGGATGACTAAACAAAAGTGAGTCAAAGAGGGGTTATGAGTATGGATTTCAATATGAGATCTTCTGCATGAAAGCTACTCCAACAATTTCATCAAGTAATGACACACCAAATGAATATGCAATATTGAAAGAACACTTTTATCAAGAGATTCTACAAAACCCTATGCGTTTGTGGTTTGCGCAAATCACAGTTCAACCAAACAATTCACAATAATGAGAGAGATGATTTACATGTAAAGAGACAAGACTAAGGCCATTCAACAATAGATCATGACAATGTAGCATGCATTTATCATAGGTCAACATTTTCAATCCAATAAGTAGAAATTGGGTCAAAACACACTTTTAGGCAAGAAGTTCTAAATTTGGGTAAAATTGGCCAAAATGGTGCCAAATTGCCTTCAATCACAACTAAACTTGTATTATGGAACATAAAGCAAGAAATAAGCAAATCCTAGCTAAACATGCGAAAATTGTAAAATATACATGAAATGCAATTCATGGCAAAATTTTGAAAATTACACAAAAATTGTAAGTGAACTACCTGGCATGTAAATATGCAAAGCAAGAAAACATCAAGACTAGATAGCAAAAAAAAAGTAAATGACGGGATGGAAAGAAAAAAATAGTGAAATAGGCCATACCGCCCTACTACCCCAAACTTATGAATCATGTTTTCCTAAGCATGACACTAAAGTCTAGGAGTTATAGGGTGACAATAATGGTTGCCACGATGCTCCTCCCAGTGGTAGAGGACACTGGTTATAACTACCCTAGTAGTCTGCCTTTGGTGACAGGTAGGCATCCTAGTAATTGGATGGTGCACCCCACCAATCTTTCCCCCACTGGGGTTCCTCTATACCTAAGCATGGTGAAAACTATACATATGGTTGATATGACAGTGCATCTGCTAGTGATCCAACCTTAGTGCATCTTGTGTGTGATGAAAACCCTCTTGTTCCCTCAAGATATTGACCTCAATTCTCTATATACCCTCCAGTTGTGCATCTATAGTAGACATATCATATGTGTTCATTGTGGGTGATTGTGGATCTATCACCTTTGCCTCTCATCTCATCATTCTATAGGCCTCTCTCATCCACCACTCTCTTCTACTCTTCTTCTTGTGACTAACCAAGTCCCTCAAGAAACATCACAATTTCGGGTTGCTCAACATCCCTGGGATACACCTCTTCCCATCTCCTCGGTGTATCCAAGAACTCTAGAGTGGGGCTATACTCACCTAGGATAGGTGCAACATGGTAGGATAGACCCAGTGAGATACATGCATAAGGGGGATGGACCTGATATATGATTTTCTAGTCAATTGTTGCAGTCATCAAAGAACAAACAAGGTACTATAGGTCTACGAGCTTTCCCCTCTCGGTCTTGGTGTATCCAGAAACATCATGATCCAAGGCAAAGGGCAATGGAAGTAACAATCCCACTCATGATAAAAGGATTTTTACTCTTGGAGTGGATTGTCCTCAACTGATCAATAAGCAACACTCCCAAGTTCACATGTTTATTGTTTTTCATTCATCCAATAAAACAAATAGTCCTTCTTTATGCAAATTCCTTGATTTTCAGACCTACTAAAGATATTATTGGCTAGTTTCTGAATATAGCGAAGGAGTGGACTATGATAAAACTTGTTTTTGACTTCCCCTCAACAAAGTTTCTAGGACCGGTGAATTTCTTCCACATGGTAGTGCAACTAGAACCTGAATTTTTTCTGTCCTTCCCTGATCTAGGAGGGCTATTGATTCATCACTTAGAGGAAAAATCTTGTTCAATTTGGAGGTTAAGAGACAAGTTTCATTTCCAATTCTAACACAAATGACATATTCTCCTTCAATACATGTCTTCTCAAATGTGGCAAAGAATTGGTGCGTCATCTCTACATATGCCTCTTGAACTTTCATTAGAACCTTAAATATGCCCATGGCTTTCATAACACCATGGTAATAATCAAAGAAACCTAGAGCTTCCATTGTCTCCTAGTATACATAGAGGGTGATTGTCACCCTACAGATCAAGCACTCTAGGTGCTTTGGTTTCTTCACCTGATTTCTCCTCAAATTAATTGTTTTCTAACGCTGGTTATTAGGAACATCCTCATGTGGTTCATCTTGCATCACTTCCTCCTCATCATCTAGAAGCCATACATGCTTATGGCTATGGTTTTGATTGTGGCTGTTGCACATAGGATCTCAAAGGCTGGACCGAGGTCAAATGTCAAACTGTCATAAGGGGTTGTGTTTCTCCCGAAGAAACTGAGTATCAGACTGACAAAGGTGGTGGTAGAGGTTACCTTCAAGATGATGGTGTTACACACCATGTCTGAGACGAGACGTCATCCACAATAGGACTTATCACCGCGTCTAGATCATGCTCTGATAAAAGGGTTGTTCCTCTGTGAGAGCCAAAGGTAGACCATGGGCAAAGATGTTGTTGGGTTTCAGAATGATATGTTCTTGGGCATGTGTTGGTAGGAGAGGATGTACTTGGTCATCTCGACCACTTTCTTAGCAACTTGTTTCATTTTGGAAAGTTTTTGGTGGATAAATAGAGGAAATTTAGATGAATGATGACACGTCTCCTAGGGTTTAGGATGGGTGGGCGATCCTAGGGCAATCCTAGGCGGCGGCCGCCGTCGTTCCCTTCCCTTCGGGTGGGCACCCCGCCCCCCGGAGTCCACCGACATACTCCTTCACGTTGTTCCCAGATCTGGCCTCTCCTGGTCCCGACGATGTTACCGTCTCCGTTCACACGCAGAGTGACAAGGCAGAGCGTCTAGGCTATGAACGCGCAGAGGGCGGTGAGAGACAGACGCGAGGGCTTCGCTGCCCTCTCCACACCGCCGGACATGATCATCCAAGACATCAGAAACGTCCTCTGGTCGCCGTCACCAGTAAACATCCAGCAGGCAATGGAGGTCTCAGCAGGACGCAGGGAGGGAACACGAGACGTCATGCATGATAAGGGCATTGACGACACGGAGACGGCTCCGGACGAGCATTCTGATGAACCTACTCCCTTGCAGCAGGAGATACCTAGGGTTACAGGTGCCAACATTGTAACCCATGGTTCAGATGAGACCGCAGAAGATGCAGTGATGATCGAGACTAAGGATCCGATGCAAGAGCACTCCACCCTTCGCGACAAGGCAGAAGTGCCTAGGCCGGCTCCGTCCAACCAAGTGGCGAGGAGAACAATCCAAGAAGATGATCAGAGGCATAACCCGCGACAGTCGCATACATATATGAAGGATGATAGGAGAAACTCCCGTTTAGGATCATGGACGCCAAATCTGCCAAAAGATACGTGCTTCCGATGCTTAGGTAGGGGGCACTGGCAGTCACAATGTCGTAGCTCGATAGTTTGCTACAAATGCCTTAAACCTGGGCATGTGGCCAGAAGGTGCATTGTCAAGCTTGCATCTCTGCCCCCGGACATACACTCTAGCTCAGACTTCCCGCCGCTGAGTGCTGGAATCCCTGCTCGTGGTGCACCTATGCACGTACCCAAGAGAATAGCGGTCAACCTGGGTCCTAATACGGAAGAGAGGAAGAACAAGGAGATTGCTCTGGAACGTGCAGTGGAGATATCCTAGCCGAATCACATAGCATGGGAGGACCTCTATCAGAACCTTAAGATCAGATGGAACCATGCCACAGATATTTACCGACACTCTAGATGGAGAGTCGTGGCTTTCTTTGTCAGCAAGGAGGAAGCGAGGGAGGCCTGTAAAGATAGTGTCTTCATCTTCAAAGGAGCGAACATTACCATCAGATCCTTGGAGAATGGAGAGAGATGCTCTAGAAAAGAAGCTCTCTGGTTCTGGATAGCTAACCTTCCTATTATGTGCCGAGATGATGACGCCATTGACAGTATAGTAAACAGCTTTGGAAGTTTGATCCTTGTCTCTGATTGGATAAGAAACCCAGATGATATTTTCGGAATCTTAGTCCTAGTGGAAGATTTCAAAGAGGATGTTCCCCAATATGTCACACTGACATATGGAGATCGAAGATCGGATGTCTTGCTTCTGATTGTTGCTAGAGGCAGTCCAAGATCCAATCTCTTTTCGAGGACTGAGATAGGAGATGAACTTGACATCCCGATGGAGGCGTTTGATATTCACAGAACGGCCTATGTGAACGGAGACCCCACATATCATGATCATGAGGAGATAGTTGCGGCTACATCTACAGAGAAGGAGCAATGCACAAATGTTATTGTGGTAGAAACAGAAGAAAGGCGACAACAGCCACCGAAGGATACCCATAACAACAGATACGTGGTCGACGAAGATGGTATTAGAAGACCGCTAACCCAGAGAAGCCTTGAAGATTACTTACACTTTGGGGATGAAGGAGGTTCTCGCCCAAGATCTCGTGGAAACAGTTTCAGAAATGAACCACGTAGACATCTCATAATGACTCTGAGGGCCATCGTAGATATGCACACATAAGACGCCTTTCCGATGTAGAATTCTCGTTCACAGATGATGACTGGGAAGAGTGAGGAAGGGGAGATCGCAGATGAAGGGGGTCAGTGGAGTAGCAGTCTTGATCCTAAATCATGGATTCCAAGATCCTATTCTGGAACATAAGAGGGGCGACCAACAACAAGACCAGAAAGGTTCTGGGAAGGTTATGTAGACGACATTCACCGAGGATCATTTGTGTTGCGGAGCCTTTTCTTCATGCGGTTGAAGCGGAGGAGCTGCTCGACATAGTCAGGTTGGACTGGTCGGCGAGCAATGAGGCCGAAGGTGGGAAGATCTGGATCTTTGCGGATAAGGCGATCAACCCATCCATTGTCAGATTGCACGAGCAGCATCTAACTGTTAAGTTTACTGATGACAATAACAATGTGGGGTTCGTTACTATGGTGTATGCGAGCTGTAGCTACACGCATAGGAGAATCTTGTGGGAGGATATCATCGACTTGTCAAACTTGATTGGTGACGCCTGCTGGATGATCATGGGTGATTTCAATATCATTCGGAATAACTCGGAGAAAAGGGGAGGTGTTAATAGACACTTTCAGGAGGTCATGGACTTTAACTCCTTCATTCACGATGTGAATCTGAGAGAGGCACCCTTTGAAGGTAGCAATTTTACTTGGGTGAATAAGTAATATGGCACCCCCACAATCTGGGAGAGATTGGATAGAACACTTCTTAATGAACCTTGGAGCGTGAGAGTTCCTAGACTGATTACTAATCATCTTACTCGGTATCGAGTGTCGGACCACTGTCCAGTGTTGTATCAGTCGGGTGATAAAAGAAATCTTCACAGTCCTAGACCGTTTGTGTTTATGCAGATGTGGTTATAGAACGAAGAATGTCGCGAGATCATCAGTCGCATCTGGGACGAGGAGTCCAATGGCCATCTATCTAATATCTTCTTTGATAAGATTAAGAAAGTCAGAAAGGAGCTAAAAGCGTGGAGCAAGCGTACATATGGCAGCATCGCTCAGAAGAGGAAGGACCTGGAGGATGTGGTGCACACTACTCAGATCGCTTTTGATGACAACCCGTCTCATATCAATGAGATGAACCTTAGGACAGCTGAAGAAGAGCTCCAAGATGTTCTGGATACTAAAGACAAGATATGGAGGGAGAAGTCAAGGAAAAATTGGTTGAATGACGGAGAAAGAAACACTCGTTTCTATCATGCTATAGTGAAGGCCAGAATGAAGCACAATAATGTCCGTTTCTTACAGTTGAGTGATGGTACTAAGGTGGAAGAGCCGAAGGACATTGCCCAGATAACTGCTGATCATTATAGTCGCTTCTATAGAGACAAATCTTCCTATGATGAGGATATGTTGGCTGATATGTTACATCATATTCCCGAGAAGCTATCTTTTGATGACAACTGCACCTTAGCTGATGTACCGAAGGAGGAGGAGGTTCGGCAGGCCCTTGATCAGATGGACAGGCATACGGCACCGGGACTTGGTGGATACACTGTGTCATTCTTCACTGAGATGTGGAATATGATCCGGAAGGATTTCATGACGATGACTGAATCATTCTTCAGAGGGCAGAACTGCCACCGTAGCCTTTTCTGCTGTAAGATCTTGCTCATTCCAAAGGTGGACAACCCCACAGCTATTGAGAAGGACTTCAGGCCAATTTCCATTGAGAATGTTGCGTTAAGAATCATGGCTAGAGTGGTTAGTAATAGGTTGTCTCCTTTCATGTCGAGATTAATCTCGGAGGAGTAGGCTGCCTTCATACATGGAAGGGAGATCACACATCATATCCGGATGGCCAAAGAGCTTATGCATGACATTCAACAAGGTGGTGAGCATCCTAACCTTATGGTAAAGATCGACATGGCTAAGGCATTTGACAGAATAGAATGGGACATTCTGAAGATGATAATGATGCAGTTTGGTTTCTCGGAGGAGTTTTGCAATCTGTGTTTGAGCTTCTTCTCGAATACCTGGGCTTCTATATCGATCAGTGGTCAGAACGCGGGTTTCTTTCCTTTGCTTTGTGGTCTCAAGCAAGGAAATGCGATCTCACCCCTCCTTTTCATTATTTTTGAGGAGCTACTTTCTAGATATCTTCATCATCAGGATCGCTTGTATCCGTTGGATAGATTCCGGACTAGAGGTCATGGTACGGCCCCTCTATTCCTTCTTTACGCCGACGATGTGGTTCTGTTCCTGAACGCGCAGCACCAGACTTTGATTCGTGTGAATCAGATCCTGAAGTGTTATGAGGCGGCCTCAGCTCAATTGATCAACCGCAATAAGTCCATCTGTACCATTGGAAGTAAAGATGATGAGCTGATCACGAGCATTGCAAATGCTCTAGAGATCGACAACACAGTGAACTCCTTTACCTATCTAGGGGTTATGATCAAGATGGGAAGATACCATCTTAATGACTATGAAGCTTTGTTCCAGAAAATAAAATAGAAGATCGCCTCGTGGAGGTCTCGCCTCCTGTCCTTTGCCGGCCGTAAGATGCTCATAGCGCATGTGCTTTCCTCATCTACTGTCCACACTGCAGCGGCTGTTGGCATCCCTGTGGGTATCTCCGACCGCATTGATGCACTTCTTTCTAAGTTCCTATGGAATGATCGTGAGAATCATCATCGCAAGGCATGGCTAGATTGGAAGAAGATTGCTTTACCGATTGAAGCGGGAGGTCTGGGCATTCACAACACCAGGATCATCAGTGACGCGTTCGTGGCAAAAGCTAGTTGGGAGGTGATAACCAAAGACTCTATCTGGGCCAATTTCTGCAGAGCCAAGTACATGAATCGTGCTTTCAGCAGATCAGCCAACCATCCGAGCCACTTACGATATAGTGATGCAGCCTCTACTTATTGGAAAAAGATCTGGAACATGTTTCCACTGGTTTATCCTTATTGTAGATGGATCGTGGGGAAAGGTATGATCCCTTTCTGGGATTCTTTGTGGTGTGATGCTAGGCTGTTTGATCATGCCATCTATACCAGTGATAGGAACCAGCAGTTTCTTGTCCGAGATTTATGGATTTTCAATGAAGGTTGGGATTGGGTATCCCTGAGACAGATCCTTGATGATGATGGCCTCCAGCTGATCAAGAAAGCTAATCAAGTGATAAACGAGGATGATGATTATATTGTTTGGTCACCGGAGATGGCAGGTAACTTCAGCATCCGATCGATGAAGAAGATTTTGACCAAGAACGATGATGATGAATCTGATGATATTCGGCATATTTGGAACGTTGATGCGCCCAAAGCCAGCTCCTTAGTCTGGAAATACTTTAAGGGAGTAATCCCGACAGATGAAAACATATCTCGATGCCATATTGCCCTTGCGTCTAAATGCGACTGCTGTGAGGAGCCCCACACTGAAGATTCTGACCATTTGATCTTCCATGGACAGGTAGCAAATTTCTTCTGGGATAGATTTGTTCATATCACCGATAGAGTCAGGCCGACTAACAAACAAGATCTTCTGAGTTGTATCTCGCTTGGCACATCGAAGAACGTTATGTCATGGATCACTGCCTGTCTTGGGGTAATTATCCCTTTCTCTATTTGGCGTTGGAGATGTAGAGCTCGATATGACGGAAGGAAGTTGCCTTTAGAGAAGGAGATGGTTTCTATGATAGATCTAGTTAACTCTATGATGAAGAAGAAGAGCTTCCGCATCCTGGCGAATCCCGAGGAGCATCGAAGGTTGAATCTGATCGGGATTGATGATCCGAATTACGTGCTCAAAGAAGTGAAGCTCATGAAGTGGATGATCCCTGACATCAACACGATGAAGATGAATATCTCTGTTGGTAGAAGTCCTGACCATGATGGTCGCAAAAGGTGGTGGATGGCGAGTATTGTTCGAAACCACCGTGCTGCTGCTTGTCAGATCACGAGAGCGTGGCTCACGGCTGATGATCATATCACTGCCATGATCCAAGCTTGTGTGGTAGGTTTAAAGTTCGCTGAAAATCAGTTCCTGAGAATCTCGGTGATTGAGATTGATGACACTCGAACCTACCATATGTTATGGGGTAATAACACCATCCCTTGGAGGTTGAACAAAACTGTGAAAGATATTAGAAGCATCCTTGAGGAGGAAGCAATTGGAGGTTCCCTTGTTCATTGCTGCATAAATTGCATTCCCAAAGAGATTGGTCGATGGTTGAGCTTTACACCTGAGCCCATGGTGATATCAGATTGCAGAAGAACTCCTACCAGGATTCGCGGCATGATTGAGCTCGAGAAGAAGGGTGTTCCTTATGCGGTGATGTGATATCCTAGCTAGCTGGTTGGTTTTGTTTCTTGGGTGTCATGTGTTTGTTGTTTTGTTTGTGAGGGGCATGTGTTTGTTGTTTTTCTTGTGAGGGGGTTTATCTGCGGTAGTACGCAGGAGCTGTATTCTGATCTTTGTTTGCTCACGAGGGGAGGGTGAGATGAATAGAGAGCCTCCCGACTTAACCAGAAAAAAAATAGAGGAAATTTAGGTTTTTTATAAATCTAGGGTGTATATGAAATAGGGTAGTTTTGGTGGAGGAAAAGGGGTGGAAATGGTTCTTGGAGGTAGGGGAAATGATGTGGGAGTGATTGGTGGTTGATTATGGGTGAAAGGAGGAAGACATATAGGTGGAATATGGCTTGTACTAACCGCATGGTCACTGGAGTCATGAAGAACATTTGTGTTGTTCACTGGATTCAAAATGAATGTGAATTTAATGTTGTTGGATCATTGACTTAAGATTCTATTTTGGGGATCAACATGCTAGTGTTGCATCACATGGCCATGTTGTCTTCTAGAACCATGGTTGTTCTACACCACATGGTCATGGTAGCTAGTACGCCACACGGTCTTTGCTACATAGAACATTCATTCTAGCCCTTTTCCAATTTTTCTTTAATTCTCTATATTTCTCTATGACTTCTCTATGAATTTAAGTGTCTTACCATGGCCGTTCCATGGTATCACATCCGTGGTGGACACTGCAGCAAGTAATATCAACTTGAACTTCATCAAAACATCAAATATTTATTAAAAGTGATTTTTCATGAATCTTTTTTCCAAATTTCATCCAAATTATTTCACTTCAGCACTATTTTCACCTCGACTTCTTAAAACTAAAAAAACAAAAAAAAAACAACTGTGTATGTGTTTGTTTTCTTATAAAAAAGTAAAAAAAAAACAAAAAGTTTCAAAAATGAATGGTTGGGTGGAAAATCCCAAACTTATATGGGTTACCTCCCATTAGTGCTCAGTTTCATGCCTTTAGTCGGGCTTGTTGTAGATTCCTCAATCACTCAACCATTTGGCATCATCATGTGTTCACTCTTGCAATAGTGCATCCATCATTTGAATTCAACTTGTATTCCTTGTCCTATTGACCACAAAAGATATCACCAAGTCATCTGTATGGATCTCATTTTTTCAAATGATCAGTCAAACTCTTCATGTGACCATGTTCAATATTTCCATCTCGATATTGCCATGTTGGTGTCTGGAACATATTGATCTTGATCTTCATGTCCACGAAAGAGATTGTCATTGTTCCACTGTGCACATGTATCTCTCCATCAAATGTAGATAAGAATAGTTAACCCAAGATGATGGAAATCTTCCTATCCTTCGTATCCATGTCAAGAACAATGAAATCTTTGAAGAATGATGATATCCTTTCTTTGTCTATCATCACTAAAGCATCATACAATCCTCCTCTAGGCACTTTGATGGAGTGATCTACTAGTTGGAGAGTGCAATGAGCTGGTTTCAACTTGCCCAACCCTAGTTCCACATAGACACAATATAGCATCAAATTCACACTATATTCCAAATCAATTAGGGATTGTTCTATGTGATGTCCCCCTATGTATTTAGGTATGAGTCGGGCTCCTATGTCTTTCCCCTTTACAGGAAGTGAGTGATGGATGATAGATCTCACTTTTTTAATCAACTTGATTTTCTTAGCCATTCTCCCCGTTGACTTCCTCTTCACAGTACATAGCTTCTTGAGAAACTTGGCATAAGATGGGATTTTCTTGATAACATCAAAGAATGGAATATTCACCTTAACTTGTCAAAACACCTCTAGAATGTCAACATTGTGCTTATGCCTCCTTTTTACTTACGGGGGCTTATCCAATTCTTTGGGGAATGGTGTCTCATTTGCTTTTGAAGCACTTGATTCAACTTGATTTCCTTGTGATATCACATGAGGGACTCTAGGAATCATGGGTGGAACTGTAGAACCTACAAATGGAGTACAAGGCGGAACACAGGGTATAACATGCTCAAAATAAGGTGTCACAAAATCATATTTAGAAATTTCAATAATAGTATCACCCTTGTGCTTCATTGCCTTATCTCATCAACATTTCATTGGCTTGTGGGATACTAAAGAGATCTTCCACTCCATAGAACTCTCTCATCACTTCCTTGGTCATGATGGAGAGAGGGATCTTGTTTGGGTTGTATAGCATGTGGAGGTGAAACTTGGTACATGAATTGAGGTGGGGGATAAAATTGAGGTTGTTAGGTGAAGTGATGGAGGGGGAGGAGACATATAAGGCTTAGGATAGCCTTGAAATTGATAAATGGGTTGCACTTGCATAGGAGGTGGATTATATAAAACTTTAAAGGAATGTGTTGGTCTACTTGCATCATTGAAGTTCATTATGGGTTGGGAGGACATCTTTGCTTCCGCTTCTTGAGAAGGAATTGAGGAGATTTGCTCCACTTTTTTCTCAAGCTTTGTCACATTGATTTGTACATCATCAAAGAATTTCAATGTAGAGAGAACTTCCTCCTCAAACCTTGAGCTATATCTTGTACTTTCTTATTCCATATAGATCTAAGGATGAGGTATCTTCACTTCTTCACCCAAGGACTCAAAAAAATTAACCAAGTGAAGAGGAATACTCCCCACTTGGTTCTTCATAAATCTCACCATTTATCCAAGAACCTTCATCATTTTTGGGTTTAAATCACTATGAGCTAGAGATGTCACACCAAAGGCGAGGCCACCATCATTCATCATGCTAGAAAATAGGATCCTTGAACCTTCTACTAATTTCTCAAACAAGGGCCACATCTCCTTAGGTGTCTTAGCCATAAAAGATACTACAAAAGAAGAATCCACTTTAGCTTGTCCAATTGGAGATAGACCAGAGTAAAAGGATTGAACTAGCTGCCACAAAAGGATCGCATGGTGTGGTCACTCTCTAAACATCTTCTAAAATGTCTCCCAAGCATCACGGAACAACTCATTACCCACTTGATTAAAACTCACTATGGCACACCTCATTTGTGTAAACCTTGCAATGGAGTAGAATTTCATTCAGAAGGAATTCTTCATCTCTTCCCAACCCATGATGTCCCTTCTAAAATCATACCAATCTTTTGCTTTGTGTTTGAGAAAGAATGAGAACAAAGTCAAGTTGATTGAGTAATCACTGGTTGTCGGCATGCTAAAGGTAGAACATAGTGCAAGAAAGGAGTCCAAGTACTTGTAGGGGTTCTCACTCTCTAAGCCGTAGAAGGTGGTAAGGAGCCCAAGAAGACCTGGAGGAATCGAGAACTTCTCCCCTGCATTTGATCAATTCTACTTGCAATAGGTGATTTGTAGTTTCTAGGCAAGAAATACTTATAGAGTGGCTTGTGAAGTGCATTTTGGCCTTCCATCTTGTCTTCCACGTGTTGTTAGTCACATGCAAATGGAACAACCAAACAAAAGAGGACAAGTTATCAAACCAATATGCACAAAGAATGCAAATAATAAAGAAATAAAGAATAGCAATGATGAGGCTAGTAGGAAAAGATCAAAGCAAAAATAACTAGCTAGGTTGAGCACCTTTCTCCCCATCAACGGTGCTAGAAATATTTGTTTGTTTCTCAAACACACAAAAAAAAGATGGAAAAAGAGGGAGGGGAGAGTCAACACCACAACTTCTAGGCATCTATGGTGCTTTTTGTCCTTGACAACGATGTTAGAAAGCTTGGTGAGTTTTTCTTGATCCTGGAGGTATACACACCAAAATCAATTAAATCTTGACTAGATGTGTACACCTGAAGGTATTGAACACACTGGGTATCTTTCCAATTTGTAAAGATCTAAGATTTGGAGACACTCACATAGACTGACACACTTACTCGCAAGTGCATGGTGTAGTGTTATAATATAGGAGGGCGACAAGTTAGGCATCCAACCCAAGAGAGAAAGGGAGCACTATAGCTTGGTTATTTTGGGTAGGTTCCTACTATGGAGTCTAGGCTTGAAGGGTTTGAAGTTTGATTTTTAGTTAATTACACTAACATGGTTCAAACAAGCAATTAAAGATGAACAACATTTAAAACCTAAATTACCCTAGACAATTATCTAAACAGAAACAATTGACAAGCTAAGCAAGAAAAGCCAAGAAATGAGATAACTATACTAAGGAAAGAAACAAGATATCTACACTACACTAAGATTTCAAACTAGGAAAAAGAGCAATCAAAGACCTAAACTAGAAACAACAAATCAAGAACAAGGAAATCTAAACATCTATCTAAGCTAACACTAGGTAATCAAGAAGGAAATTAGGTTTTTATAGAAATTAAGACAAGTGTGGGCTATTTGGGGGAATTCCCTTGTCAATTGGGTTGGGGGTGATAACATATAAACAATATTCTTTCATTTAAAATGCTAAACCATACAACTAACTAGATGCTGATGAATTGCTCTAAACTAACTGGCCATGGATACAATAGGGTGTGTATATGGGAACTAGTCCCTATCACCTCCTACCCACCCTTATGAGTCTCAATTGGATTAGGGTTTTGGTGTAATTAATTTAGGATATATTCAAGCCTAGGTTTCTAGGATAGGAACTCTTAGGGCATTTAGGGGTCTAGGGTAGTAATGGAAGGTAGAAGTGAGGTTTTAGACCTCATCACCTACATTCGAGCCTTGAGTAGGCTCCAAGATAATAACACTAAATGTTCTTATACTAGCTTCTTAGATCACACACCTAGGTTTAGGAGAAATATTTTAACATGTAGAGAATATCTAAATAGATATCCACTAATTAGACTTAGGAGAAATTCATAGATTAGATACATATAAGTAATTTTCCTAGAATCTAAGTGATTTCAAGCATAAACTACAAAGAAATTTATTGGGAATGAGATATAAATAGAACATAATCATTAACAAATGATATTACAATGTTTACATATGACTTTCCCCCAACATGGTATCAAAGTAACATTTTTGGCCCCAAACATCCCACCTAAGGGGCCTAGTTACTCATAGAACAAGAACATACAAAAAGAGAGCAAAAAGAGGTAAAGTATCCATGGAGCTCGGTTTATATGAAGTAATTCTCCTCTCTAGGTGCTTCAAGGTCGTGATCCTCCCACCTCCAAGGTGAAATGGCATGGAATGATGGTGGGAAGTGGTCAAAACCCTAAGAAACTAGGGTTTTGGTGGCAGAAATGGTCAACTGGAGGTGAAATAAGGTGGGATGGTGATGGAATGGATTAGGGGAAATAATGGGAAGATAGTACATATCTAGGGGTGGCTTAACCCAAGCTTCAGCCACTACCTATGTATATATAGGTGGTGGGGAAGCACTCGGTCAAGTGGAGGTAAAATGGGTAAAACAATGTACAAAATTGAGTGGAATTGTGAATGGCATGGCCATTCTAGGAAGTACGATCTTGGTGGACATGGTTCAGCATGCCAGTAGTGTGATGGAATGAGAGAGGTGAAAAAATGGAATTTGGTTCAGTGAAAGTTTGGGCTTTTACATGCTGGTGGCACAGTCGTGGTGGTCACCACAACTATGGTGGGTCATACATAACACAGGCGTGCTGGTTGTTTTGGGTGAGGAAGGTGCTACCCTTTCTAAGGAGAATGACCACTATGACTTCTTGGTAACATGGTCGTGTTGTGCTGCATGACCGTTCTAGGTCAAGTTTGTATTATCGTGCTTAGATGCAGGGTCGTGCTACAAGTCTTGAATATCCATCCTCTAATTGAACACTTCCTCTGTGATTTTGCCTTGGCCAACACGACCATTCATTGGTACCATGGCCATGTTGGTCTCATTAGCAGCACTTTTCTCTTGATCATTGGATTTTCTTAGACTCCTTTTCTTCATTTGATTCTTGGCCACTCAGGGTAGGTTGAGGGAGTGTTGGAATTCACTTTGGGCCTCTCTAAAGGTAGAGAAACCCTAGTCTCATCTTCTCTCTCTCTAGTCCAAGTACTTGAAAAACACACAAAGAACGTCCATAAGTACATTTGATGATAAAGCACATGTTGAGGGAAATAACATGTAATCTAATAGGTATGGATGTGATTAAATTTCAATAAGACACAAGATGAAGCCAAAAAATAGGGTTCCATCATTAGCCATGTCCTTATACCATCCTTAGATTGAGAAATGTGCCCGACTACTTGGTCTCCATGTTTTACTCTCAAGTTTTATTCTCTTAGAACCAAAGTTTCATGACTCCTTTTATCCTCTACAACCTTGTTTTTAGGAAGGGTATTCTCTATTGTGATTCATTTTGAGCCTTGTTTCCTGGTCGTTCTTGTGTAGGTTTCTTGCTAGGGGTAGCTTTCATGCCCAACTTTTATTTTTTTGGGAACGCTATGTTGGGGTGGGCCAAGGCTGCAAGGCATACTATCATACTCAAGATCATTTAACTATGAGTATTTTTGTAGAAATAGTGTTACCAAACTATTAGTCCTACTGTAATTTCAGGTGGTTATGCAAGTTCCCTTTGGAAAATAGTTGGGTGATGATTTTGGCTTACATGCTCTACTACCACATGCAAGATATCTGCATTCATGAGTGTGGCCATACACCATCTGGATAGAGCCTCCAGCATCTTGTAATGCACAACTCTCATGATTTTATACATTCTTGACTTTTATTCTTTCTCATGACGTTTAGGTGAAAGGATTTTTAGGAAAAGTTGGCCGCTGAGACTCTTTTATTCCATTAGTGGGTAATTAGCACTAGAAGGTGTATATGTTTCCTTTTGTGAGATGTTTGTACTTTTCAACCTATACTAGGAGGCTAAGGTGATCGATAGGGAGTGTAATAGATTAAGCCCTCCTTATTTTAGAGAAACTCCTTGGGATAGTAGTGTTCTTTGGCTGCCTATAGTGTCTTGAGATATGAATCATGTAAAGACATGATTTCATAGATTTTTGTTAAGTGAATTAGCAACCAAAAACATTATTATTGAAATAATTACACTAAGATAGGAGTCAAGATGACATCTAGGAAAATCGGATTCAATTTTTTTCCAAAACATCAAACTTTTGCCTAAATATCAATATATTACCTTGTAGTGAGATAAATCAACATAATATATGTACAATTTAAAATTTTGAGTTGGAAAAGAAGGAAGAAAGAAGAAAGAAAATTGCATAATTTAAAGATATTGGGCATGTATACGTGTCTATCTTTCATATTGGACCCCCTCCTAAACTTATCATACACCCTATCCCTGAGGTGTCAAAGAGTGAGGTTGAGAGAGAACATGTGAATTAAAGCTTCAAACTTGTCAATGCCCACTCTAAGGTTAGGAACTCCAATGCATAAGCCCCTTATAGGTGGTGGTAGTAATCTTCAAGTCGGTAAAATTCCACCTTATTATTAGATGTTTCTATCATTTTCATCAAGAATAATACATATGAAACCATTGTTATTGGAATCTTGTGCTTGTTGTGAGCTCCTATGACAAAACTACAACTTTTTGGATTTCATGTCTTCATTTTCCTATCCTCTACCTTACATTTTGATTAGTTCAACAACAATAGTAGCCACCAATGTTTCTTTCTATTTAGTTACACTTGTAGTTGTTTTATGGTATTTAGTTCTTTTCATGTTGAACATGGCATATGCACAATTGTATATGATTGATGTTTTGGTCCGTGTATTGATCAATAGAGGCATCTAGTGTCCATCATGTAGAATAGGTACAAATATTAGGCATTGGAACACTGGACTTCAGGTACTCTATAAGTCATTGGAGTTGTCCCAATTCCTTCTTCAATATTATGTCCCCTACTATATCATTGAAGTCCATGTATATGTTTTCAAGCTCATTGGCTAGAAATAGTTGGCATGTTGTCATGACATTTACTGTTATATATCCTCTAATAGTGAGTATGTCATGGAGGTATGTCTGTAGGACTTGGACAATTTCTTTTTTAAAGATTGTGATAATTTCATCGTCAATGGTCTTGAGTTCTTGCATGATGAAATTTAGATCCTCTAGCGATAGACCATAGCATGCATCTTTGTCGAAGTTATCTGATGTGGGTTGTATTAGATCTATTGGTTCTAGTTCATTGACAACATCTTTTGCAACATGGGTTTTGTCTTCTTCATTTGGGAACACTTCTAGTTCTACCTCTGATTCCATGACATTGTTGTGAGGTGGGGAAGTGGCTTCTATAGCTTCATGGGCTCTTATAGGTGTCTTGGGATTTTCTAAATGGACATCCTTCTCGTGTTCAATATTTGACTCAGAAGCTATCTCTTCTACTTCTATTTCATGGAAGGGTTTGTTGGATGGGATGTTTGTAACTATAGGAGGAGGTGTTAATTTTTATTGGGTGGGAGGAGTTGTTGGACTCATTTTGGATCCTTGTAGAGTAGTGTCCTCTGATTCCTTCCCTAGGTTAATTTTTCCCTCCATGGTGTTCATTTGGGAAGGGGTGTGAGCAAGTACAGCCTCTTAGGGATGTCTCCCATGTGTTGGCCACAGAAAAATCATCTGTCATGGATGATTTCCATTACATGTTTTCCTCACAATGCATGGAAGTCCTTATTTGCAATCTATGTCCTCACTTACAAACTATTCAAGTGGAATCCGCCTATTTAATGTGTCAATCGACCAGAGTATGATAAATGCACTATCCCTGAGTCTGGAATTTGTTGGAGTCTATTGCATTCAATGCATATCTCTTTCTAGTTAGGATGATACCAGACATGCATCCCTTGTATTAAACATTTAAGGCGTGCTAGGGTTTCTTGTATCAGTTTGCTCCTCCTTTTTAAATACCATCCTTCCACGTGGTAGGTTTTTCTACATTGTAAGAGTAAGTAATGACCCACCTAGTGGAAAAAATATCCACGATTAGCAACCAATGGTAGAAAGCTTTAAAGGGGAAAGTGGCAAGTTGAAGTTTCCTTATTCTTTGTAGAGCATCTTGTCACTCTTCAACAAATGGATCTATGTTGGTATTGACTTATAATTGTGTTGATAGATTTGATTTGGCATTGAAGACAGGACCCTCCTTGTCTTTGTACATATACTTCTCAATAATTGGACCACAAAGAACCTTGAAGAATACTCTACTGATTAACGCCTTGCGTCTAAATGTTGTCCTTAGGTTATTTTAGTTCAATGAGTATCTATCATTATTGTATTAGATATTGTCCCTTCACTTTTCATCATTGATTATATATTCCAGGACATGTATGTCTTGGAGTGGCATCCCTAATATAGAAGTCATATCTATATCTTTCATTTTACATGGAAGCAATTTGAAACTATAAGACTTGTTGTAGCATCTAATAAAGGCTTAGTGAAGACTGGAATTTTAGGTTTGATTAGAGCCTTATTGAGCATCTAGTTTAGTTTTTCCTCATCTTCCTCAAAAAATTGCTCCTATATTTGTTATTCAAAAGGATTGGAATGAACTACTCTCTTGATCAGTTCATCTAATGGGAACTTGTTTACAAAGTCATTGTAATCTATGGGAGGGGGTCAAGCCTTATATTTGAAGAGAGGCACTACAAAAAATTTGGCCTTTGTTGAAGAACATTTGTGAGGAACCAAAAATCGTGAATAATGATGTCCATTTGTGAGGGCTCATCCTTCAAATATGGGACCAAATCCCTCAACCGTGTTCTTAACATCGTTAGGCATTTTATGTGAACATTGGTCCCTCACAAATACATTTCTCACGAATCACTCCGTGAAAGATGCCGTGTCAAATATTTCCCTCCATCTCATTACCCTTCCCTCCATTCTTTTACCATTGTATTCCACGGACTTTCCCAAAATAAGCCACTTTTAGTGATATTTGCAATCACCAGAGCGAGGGTTTTGCCCCGATCGCCCCCGACTCCTCCCGACTCCCCCGACACCCCGACCATCGCACCTCCTTCCGCGTCCCCTTCCGGGTCATCTCCTCCCCTATCCATCACACCTTCTTCCGCTCCCCCTTCAGAGCCATCTCCTCCCCCGACCATCAATGCACCTCCAACCGTCGTCTCTTTCCCCAGCAGGAAGCTGTTCAGGGGCCAACTCAGTGGCTGGATCAGACGGTAGTGGCGACCAAGCGGGAGCTTCGAGATCATCACAGAAGAGAAAGAAGGCTTTATTGTCAGGATGCCGTCGTCTACAGAGAGGGAACGAATCCTCAATGAATCCCCATGGTCGATGGATGGAGCGTTGGTTATCGCTCAGGCGTGGGCACCAGGCTCTGCACTTCAACCGGGATGGCTGGAAGTACCACCGGGATACCGCTGGACTTCGGGGAGATTTCCCTTTCATCCAGATGTATGGATGTTGCTTCGCTATGCGTGGAACTAACCTGCTCCGATAAAATCCCCAAATCTACTTTGGTGGAAGTTGACAGATCTAAGAAGCAACTGAGGGTTGAAGCTATTGCGAAGCCCCTCTTTTGCTCAGGATGTACAAGATTCGGGCATAGGCTGAGTTCATGTCCCAAAGCTAGCAGAATTGTGGCTCCTCCAAAGGACGTCCAGTTCTGCTTCGGGAAGCAGGCACAAGGTGCTCGAAGATTTGTCAAAGAGAAACAAGCAGTGCCTACATAACATAAGATGGCTGACGATGCCGACCAGGGGACGGATGTTGCGATGGAGCAGTCTATCACACTTCAGGTGGTCAACACTGTCCTGGACGGTGCTATGAAAAATTTGCCACATAAATTGTTGATGTTTTTATTTCCTAATGCCTACTTCTCAAAGAATGCCTTGTTCTTGATCAGGTATAGGATAAATGTAGAGAAGGCAGAGTGGATAATATATGTTACTGATGTTGGACAATCACAACACTTTGACATGGTATTCAATGTAAGTATCTTAAAACTGGATCCTTGACAGGTTGTATCAATTATACGCCAATTGATATCTTCATTTCATTTTTCTTAACTCAAATACAGGCTGCAAAAATGGCTGGTTGGCTTCCTGATCTTAATGAAGCTTCATATCCTAAAGTAAACCATGTTGCATTTGGTCTTGTTCTTGGTTCAGATGAGAAGCGCTGTCGGACAAGATCTTCTGAAGTGGTTAGATTGGTTGATTTACTTGATGAAGTTGTTACACGCTGTAGAAAGGAACTCCAACAAAGACTTGAGAGTAATGGTAGGTGTTGACTCAGTATTATATCTGATCACATATTTACACTCGCATTAATCCTACACCTTTTTCATTTGAACGTCAGGTAAACCTCCTGAATGGACAAAGGAAGAAATTACAAAAAATGCTGAGGCAGTTGGTTATGGTGTTGTGAAGTAAGTTATCTTCTAGCTATTTACGACCTCTGCATGTATGTGATTAAATACTACATTATTGATTGACTTATTAGCATATACTTGCATACATGTAAATGTGTACTCTTGGTTTGGGCATAGACCTATAAGACAATGTTTGCTAATCTGTTGTATGGCATCTTATTCAGAACTGTTTACTACAAGCAAGTTAATAATTGTTCTTTGCTTTGAGGCAATTCCTACTTTTTTGTTTAGAAAGTGCTTCAAGGAGAGTTGATTTGTTTTTGTTAGAAAGTCTCTTTTTTAACTACTAAGTCACCACCACTCTGGCAGTCAATACATGAAACCCAACTCTCTTATGATCCAGGAGGCAATCTTATATCTACTATGTTTTATGTTTTCTCCATATATCAACTTCCCTATTCTGTATATGATATATCTTGAAATCCTTTTGTTCTAGGTAGTATTTTGAGTATTTTCCTTGAGTTTAGGAATTTTAATATTATTTCCCTAATAAGGGTTTCCTATGATTGGGGAGTACATTGATGTATTTATTAATTGTCATTATACTACTAATGCCATTTCCAGTACCGTAGTTATTTACTATGACTAGTCTAGGATTATATTACTATTCACTAGTAGGAGTGTATGAATATTCATACATAGGAGCTTGACAAGATCATAAATATTTATCCTAAAAGTTCTAGTGTAGTTTGTATCTCAAACCACAATGTTGGTTTGCCACATGGGGGCATGATGTTTCTTATTCTTGATTATAATCCATAGTGGGTATTATCTTAACCTACTAGGGTGAACTTATCTATTCTATAGAAATAAAGGATATTTATATCATGGACTTACATTTGTTGAAGGAACCTTGGAGTATTTACACACAAAAAGGACTAACATGGTATGAGTTTCCAACTATTAAGAGAAAGAACCACTAAAAATATGTACACACGAAAAGGAAAAGAGGATATCTCCACAACTAACTTTTACATCATCCATTTCTTTTCAATCATTATCTTACATGAAAATCTAGATTGATGGTTGACCTAATTAGTATTTTGGTTTCCTTTGAAAAATTTCATTGTTGTTCTTTACTTGATAATTTGTTCCATAAACATTAACGAGAGCTAGAAAATATTTTTTGTTGTAGCATTATAAGGAAGAAAATTTATGTGAGAAAAATCCCCCTACAAAACTGAAAACAATAATAGTATCAGTGTGAACATCTCTACTAACTGATAAATCACAAACATGGGCAAGTCCCACAAAGGTCATTTCACCTTATAATGTAACAATGGAGTCTCATACAAAATACTAGCATCTAAGCTTGAAGATAATCTTAAATTGGATTGGCATCTCAATTGTTGCTTGTGGCTATACGAAGGTGTTTATGAAGGGTTGTAATATTTTTACTAATCGTTACTATAATTTATAAAGTCACGTATGTTTGTGTAGTTCTCCTATAAGAGTTACTCATAGGGAAATAAAGGGACTATATGTTTATCCATCCTTACAATATAGGAATCAATTTCCTACTACATATATGTCAATGTACCTTGTTCTCCTAGATCATGAGATATATTCTCTTATTGCATTACTCGACTCCACTGGGTGAACATGTTTTCTTAATTTGTTTATAGGATCATATAGGAATCAAAGTCACAAAGTAGGTGCAAGATAAATAGATGCCTGCCAAGTTAAACACCATACATGATTTTCATTGCATATAGTATAAGTTTTATACACTATCTCTACTTTATAATTATTTGAAACTTATCAAAATGGGTAATTAAACCCCATAGTTGGAGAGTTTTAGAGAACAATATATAGAGATAACTCCATGTTATTAGGGAAAATTGTTTGATGATGATAGATGTAGGTCAGGGTACCACTAAATACAAGGACAAATAAATCTAAATATTGAGATAAGGATTTATGTTGTTGTTAAAATTATGCTAATCTTAAATGAGGTTGTAATTGAGGCAAGTAGCTGATGTGAGAATAGGGCCCCACACCCTGTCCCTTATGACCTTTCCAATCTAGGTCCAACAAAATAGTGGGAAAAAATCACGAGTCCTAAGTTATTCTACTCACCTACACCTGATCTAACTTGGCAACCATAGTCCCTAAAAACCACACATTTTCACAATACCTTTTCTCTACCACTTACTATACTATTTCCTTCCACATTTTCCTCATAATATTCAAAAAGGATGATCCAATCTTTATAGGATTATGTCAAGTTACCATTTTAACAACCTTGGCCTTTGATGGTTATTTTTACCTTTTTAAAACTAATCCCTAATGTCAGAACCCCCCTTACATGTATAAGTAATTTCCAGGTTTGTCGCCAAGAGTTGAAATCATTCATCATTTATTATTGGGTTGATGCCATATAGTTCCATCACCTGACCCCTGCCTCTTTGCCTTTCGGCTGTCTCATAAAGGTATAGGACAGGGACTGAATCTGGAAATAGGGGAGGGTGTTCACAATAGAGAACTCAGAGCAAATTATTGTGTAGTGATCCCAGTAAAAAGGCTATTAAAGAAGCAACCAGTTTGGTGGTGGATGTAGTTTTTCAGTCCTTGAACGTGCCAGTTTTAGATGGGGATTTGAAGCTCTGACCAGGCTATAGTAATTTTGAGCATCTTAATGATAGTCAAAACACCATTCCATCCATCTTGGAAGGCCATTACTTGAGGAGATGTCTCATGCTCTTCTATGGGCCTGCACGCACTGAGGAACCAAGATTCTGAAAGAAAGCACCCTGCAGTGCGGATCCTAGAGGCCTTGCATCTATAGGAGGAACAACTGTACAAAAACAGTGCTTGGGGTGGACTTTGTAGTGATTTGGAGAGTAAAATGTCGAGCTGTCACTGGTGTGTTTCAAGAGAGTAGACACCAGTAACAATGTTGTAGCATTTGTAAGTAATGACTTTTATATCCCCTCTCTTCTGCTGACATCCCTAGATTTCTCTTTTCTTTTTGTTGTGTTGTCCCCTCCTTGCTCTCTATTAGGTTCTCTCCTCAAGATGATGTTATAAGGTCAGTCATCACATGACAGTATAGAGACTTATTGATGTCAGAATTGCCTTGCCTAAACCTGGAGGACCTTCAATTGTTCAATGATCACCAGTCAGTTATGAATGCTGGTGAGATGCACCTAATGGTCACGTCGTAAGCTGAGAGTATATATGAGATGACACCAATGCATGCTAGAAATGCTTTGAATCATTCTTGTTCGGCTTCATAATCTTTTACTTTCAAAAGAAGAAACCTGGGCCACATGCTTGTTAACAGAGATGTTATTGCCAAACAAGTTTAAATGCCATGTGTGAATGACTGCCTCTTCAAAGTTCTTTTTAACACATGGTTAATCATCCAATCATTTATTGATAATAATGGGGTAATCATGCACCTGTCTATTTTTCACTTCTCTTCTCGATTGGATTATTATCATAGTTGATCAACCTAAGTGCTGCCCCTTGATTTGGCATACAAATATACAATTAACATTGACTGTAACATTTCTCCAATGCACACATCATCCACAAATAGTAAGCATAGTTTAGGTACCCTCTTGTCTTGAATATTCTTCTAGAAGTAATGAAACAATTATATGCTTGCCATATCTTTGCATTTCCCCCTCAATTTCATTAATCTTTCTTCACATGCTTTATCAATTAGCTCATCTAGCATGTTATGCTTGACTCCTCTCCTCTCATACAAATTCTTAGGAACAAGAGTGCCAAACATAAATCAAGTTGTTTTGTATGAATCCGAGTCAAGGTTTTCATGAACATATAAAATAGGCGATCAAGATGTGCAATCTTGTGTAGGTATTTAGTATCTCCCTGGCTTTATGTTATCAATCAAGTAAAACTTTTGAGGGAACCACAACTACAAATTGGCTAATTGTAGAAGTTATGAATGATGTCCCAGTATACTGCATGTGAGTATGACATCGTCCCTGTCAATATGGAAGTTTCTTTTTCCCCATGGTGGGGATGGGGCAAGGGATGCTACTGACTTGTTTTCTGTATGCAACGAAAAGGCTTGGGAGTTAAATCACTTTTCATGTTGTTCCAACATGTGTTCCCGGAAGGATGTCTATCTGAAAATTGTAAGAGTAAGGGTAGGTTTCTGATTGGCGTGGCTATTACATCCATCTGGAGTTACTACCAAGAAGAATACCTGGTTATGATTGAGGCCATACTGTAGTACACATGGTCCATTTTGCATGAAAGGAACAAATGACATTCTTCATCAAACCTCAATCAATACATCAGTGACAAAGTGTCACAAATGACATTCTTCATCAAACCTCAATCAATACATTCTTCATTAGTTGTATGTATTTCTTTTAGATGACTAACAATGTGGAATACATGCTCTGATTCTCTTCTTGTATCATCTGAAAATATATTGTTTTTGATCTCTTTTTTTATCATTTGAAAATATAATGTTTTTGCAGATTAATGATCGATATGAGTTCCCACTACAATTAGATCTTGACAGAGAGAATGGAAAGTATCTTTCTCCAGATGCCGACAGAAGTGTCCACAACCTCTACACACTTCACATGTAATGGCTGATGTAATGCTATATCTATGGATCTTGTTGGATTCCAGTAGGCTGAACCGATTATTGATGTACATGAAGTTAATATTGCTATTTGTCCATCTGTAGTTCCTTTTATGAATACAAGAATGTTCCAAATTGACCTTGCTTCATGGTGTGCAATTTAGATTTGAAGGTTTTAGGAAATGAAAGCTGCCATAAAATAAGTTTTTGTACCAGTGGGTGCTGATATGGTGATGTTTTTGTACCAGTGGGTGCTGATATTGAGATGAATTATATATAGATATAAGTTAAACGTTATATGATAAATAAATGACCATGTAAGAGAATGAACATTAAAAGTCTCTAAAACAAAACTAGTTCCACCATGTTGAATTTAGTATCACACCTGGAGTCCCCACAAGCATATGAATTGGATGATCCAATGGGAAACAATTTTCTTGCCTACAAAATTGTTAGCAAAGGCATACCAATTGCAAATCAGACCCTATTAGGGATACACTCCTAATATAATATGAACATAACAGAATGTTTAATCCACTCGACCCCAACTGATCAATTTATAGTTTATTTCCATTTGCTTGATGCTCTGAATCGTTTTCGCTCCAACCCTATTGAATATAACTGTCTCGGGCACCGTAATACTACATGCATTATTTTCTTTTACCAAGACGTGTCTTGTGTCTCTGATTTTTTTTCTAAAGTATTATTTTTCTCACCTTGTGTCTATTTATGGTTTGCTACAGTATATCCATGGCTTGTCTACTCACGGGGTTCACTACTTGCACAGACCTGGGCCAATTCTACAGGACACAGGATTTCAAATTCTTCTTTCGGAGTTTTAATTTATTCTCTGTATGTGCTCTTTGCTTGCTTATAATGTCTAACTGACTGTCTTATCATCTTTATCGATATTAGGAGCTTGGACCAGACAGGGCCTACATCAGTGAAAGTGTTTTCACCTTCATCTTTGCATCCTTTGTGTTGGTAATGATCATACCCTATCATTGATTTCTTTGATCTTGTGCATTTTGACAGTTTACCACATAGTTATTTTGCAACTTGTATATCATCTTTGTGACAATATTTTGTTCTCCCACCAACATTCAATGTCACTGGCATGACAGTAATATTATCACAACTGCACCTACAGACTAGAGTGGTCTTCTATTCTGACATTATACAGTTATACCTTTTTATAAATGATCCCTTATTGCTACATCAGGATATTGAATGTTGTTCTGAAGCCTCTCCATGCTTGTTTTACAGTGGACTGTTGTAGGCTTTAACTAATTATCCATGGAAGGTTATGTTTGCTCAAATGATAAGGATATTATAAAAATGAGAAATGAATTCCATTCTAGATATATCATAAGCCAAGCAAAGCCTACTAGTTATGTATGAGTCGTTGCATACCATTTCTAAGAGAAGGACCACATGGATGTATCATGTCAATGTGGTAGTTTTTTAGCATATGTGGATGTAGAAAGTGTGTTCCAACTTATGCAGAGAGTTATAGGTTTTTGTTTCAGGCACTGCTACTTTATTCCTTAATCTCCTAAAATGAAAACAATTATGAATATAAGGAATGGGAGACATTTTTCACATGAATCCATGCCATATCCCACAATTTCTCTTCACATTAGATGACAAAGACAACACATTTATTGATTAAAAATAACATTAGGAACATACCAGGTAAAGGGAACAACAAATCGTACAGATAGGTTAGATCTCCATATGCTAAGAAATAGACTCATCTCAAAGTCTTGTTATGAAATTAAAAAAGATAACAAAAAATTGAAGCAATATGGTTAGCATATGTATTCATATAAATAACACTACTCAAAACAAATTTCAAAATTGAATTATATGTATGTTGCTTAAGAAGGAGAAAATGTGAAGAAATTAAGACAAATAGAATAGATTTTCCAAAAGCCAGCAAGCACATATTATTAGAAGACAAATAGCCATCTAAGTAGATTCACATTGAAATCACATTCTCACTTCACAAAAAATGATCTGCTTGATAGGAAAACCAACATAATCATGTAGCTAAACATCAACTTATAAATTAGAACCATATTTAGAGAGTCATTGGCATGTGTATTTAGAGAACTGCTAACACATGTTCCAACCTGCAGTCAACATGAATTTCTTAGAGTTTCTTGTGACTTAATTGTATATTAACAAGATGGAATTGAGGCCTTTACTTACCAGCTGATATATTCTCAAAGTTATAAGAGAAATAAGTGAGAAACTAACAACATACCTATCAAGATCAGTAAGATCTATTGTTATCCAATTAGAAGGTTTGGGAAAATGTATAAAATATTAACCCATAATTAAAAGAAAGTAAAACTTCATCCAAGATTCTTATATTTATCTTTAGTTCTTAGAACGTCTTGTTCTTTTTGTCTTATAATATGTGTGGTCGTATACTTGAAAGGTAACATTTGTAACACCTTCATCCAAGATTCTTATATTTATCTTTAGTTCTTAGACCGTCTTGTTCTTTGTTGTCCTATCTAGATTGCTGCAAAGTATAATGCCACTGCATATAAATACATTTTGCAGAAATCACAACTCTAACATGCAGTCCATAGCATCCGGTCCATCAAACCAATAGCAATGATACCAGTGTACCATTCAGCAACACAACTGTGACATTGCAGCCACAAGCCCACCTTCATCACAGGTTACCCCCAATCAAAAAATATTTCCTTAGTAGTATACCAATCCATTGCTGCCCAATTGTGTTGTATACTTGTAGCCACAACAGCCCTGCAACATGTTACCGACCAACTCTACACACCTCCTACATCCACACCAAAAGTGATAGCATTCAACTTGCAAAAACTACTGCATCATCTCTTCCTAAGCAAGGCCATTATCTCAATCCACGATCCATCATCACCTACTGCCACTACTACATTTTTTTGTTATAACCATGTTCTTTGTCCTGTTCTTAGCAACTGGGAGAACAACAAACTCTAAGTCATTTCTTTCTGATCTAGTTTAGAGATGGCTACTCATTTTTGTGGAGGATGAACTTGATTTGGTTGTAGGGTTCTAAACTAAAATGACCACACTTCTAGAGTTCACTTGGTTTGCTCTTCTTTGTTGGTCCAGAAATCCCATCCCTCCAGAATCTTGTTCTCATCAAGCAGGGAGCTCCCCAACCTGGAGCGTTGCACCTAAATATTTAGGCTGATAGTTACGGGTGATCAATCTTATGCATTTGCTGGCTGGCCGGCTTTGGATGTTGCTGGCTGCTACTACTGTACATTGTATGTATGTGCACCCCTGTTTAACCACCTAACCCATCAGCTTCATCAGATTCCATTAAAACTCTGCATATATGTTCCGTGATTTAATAAAATCATAGAGTTTTTCCTATAAAGCATTTGTACCTTTATTGATCTCCCAAACAACTATTTTCTTTCCTGGAATGCTTTCTGAATCTTCATAATAGGTAATGTATTTAATACGAGCATTTCTTGTCATATTTGGGACAATATCTTCATCTGTGTGGTGGCTTATATTTAGATGTAGGTGCACTAGAATTTTGCATATATGTTCACTGATCTAATAAATTGCAGATAGGACTTAGTATTATCTGAAATTGGAAGATGTGATTTAATAAATTGCAGATATGTTCGACCGACAATGCACTTTGGAGTAGAACAGAACTGAAGTATAAGGGTAAGTTGTTTGTTGTACTATGATTTATGTATAAACTTTAAATTCTATTAATATAATGATTTGTCATTTTTAGGAGAAGAATACTCAAGTACCCAACCGTATGAGGCCTTGCATTGATGAAGAGCACCACACCATTTGAAGGAATATGGAGACATTACAGATCTTAAGAGTTTCTAGCATGATATGTTGATTGTCATCAATCTCAAATTTTAGAATCATATGTATTCGTTATTTATATCAACGTTGAGCACGCAATGCATGGATAATATTTTGCTTCATTAATAGAAATTTGTTTGAGTTCATTTAACATTTTATGTGTCATTTTGGTGTTGAAATTTCTTATAATGTCATGTGACTCTTATAAAAATATTGCTTGAGGTTATATATACAAAGTTTTCATTTAAAATTAATTAACATTCAACAAATCATTCAATAAATCAATAACCAAATCATTTACAGTAATCCCTCAAATATATATTAATGAAGGTCTTTAGTCCCTCAAAAATGAGATCCAGATTGGCCATCATAATTGCATTGATGACGACCACATGGCCCTCAAAAATAATATTAATGAAGGCATTAGCCCTTCAAAAATATATTCTCCAGGACCATCAAGTCCCTCAAAAATGTATTTATGAGAACTAAACATGCCCTCAAAAATGTATTTATGAAGGCTAAATAGTCCTCAAAAATGTATTTATGAAGGCTAAATAGTCCCTCAATATAACATTCTTGAGGGTCAGTTGGTCCGTGACAATTGTATTTGTGAGGGCCACTGGTATTTGTCACGTGAGTTCTCTTCATGGACCATTTGTGAGGGCCAGTCCCACAACCGTCCCTATTTCTGAGGGCTTGTAGAGAGGGGTTTGTGACAGGACTCACTCGTGAATAATAGCCCAATTTTTTGTAGTGAGGGTTCGACCTATTTATTAAGTCCCCAAATGTTTCTCCCACCTCCTCCATTTGATGAATCTTGATCAACGTCACTTTCTCTAGTTTCTATGATGTCCTTGGGGGTAGCTTTCCATTCTGGTTGTATTGGGAAACCCCAGTCTACTTTTTCTTTGGGTTCCTTTGCAGCTGGATGTTTGGCTGAATGCTCTGGTGAGGATGGGGAATCAGTAATAAGTATCATCTCCCCCAATGGGCATCTATATATTCATGGCACCTCTTCTACTTGTATAGAAGATAGTTATGTTGTGACTTCTTGTACTGGAGGAGGAGTGGTGTGGTTAGTGCCTAACTTTTTGAACATTGTATATGCCTTCACTTGCATGCCCATCTCTACTTCAGGTGGGGGAGATGCCTCCTCATTTGTGATATTTTATCTTTTGGATAATGACTCTTCATGGGATGGTGGTGTCGTCGGCACTTCCTTTTTTTGGTGTGTCATTTCTCATTCTCTTTCTTTACTTCGTTACAATCATGTCGTAGTAGAGAGAATTCTCTATTTGTACCTACATGAGCCTCCATGATCTGCAATTTGTTTGTTGCAAGTAGTTGCATCACTTTTGGAAGGCTTAGTAGTGTTGTATGTCAGTTGTAATTTTTTGGAACTTGAAAAGTTAGTCAAGATACATTTAAAGTTAAATTTGAGGTATTTATGGTAGTGTTAGAAATGATATCTCAAAGGTCAGTTATATCATGCCCAACTTCCATGAACTTTGTTGCAACATGTGCTGATTTTGGTTGGTTGTCATTTTTCCTCAAGCTCACCTCTTGCCCAATTTTTTCCTTGGACTGAGATGTTGTGTCCTTTGTCACTAAGGTAGCTTTTTTCAGTCTCTTTGGTTGATGGGGTATGATTTTTTCTGAATGTATCTTTATCTTCTACCTCCACTATGATTTCTCTATCCTTCGCCATAGATGTTTCTTTATTGACATCACTTTTGTTGGTTGGTGCCTCAGTAGTTATACTACCTTCGTCTTACTTGAAGAAATGCAGTGTGATACCATACTAGCTTTGATTGATGGTGCTTTTGTCTCCTCTTGTTGTAGTTGGGTCCCAGCTAGTATTTGTGCATGTTCTCCTAGCTCGAGTACTCACCATAATATCTACTTCTTCTTCTATGGTTATAATCTAGAGCATGGTGGTTTTCTTCTATTTTGGGTTGGTGGTAGTCTTTTTGGGAAGTCTTACTATGAGTTTCTTCTATGTTGGTCTTGTAGGGTTGTCCATTATCTTCTTGATTTGTCCATCCGAAGGTGCTTCGTCGCTTATCTGTGGGAGGGGTTTGGATTCAGATTGCATTTTCAATATGTCCTCATCTCAAAACATGAGTTTGTTGCAGTCATAAATACTCATTTCAGGTAAGGGAATTAAGTCCATTGACCTTTTGAATGTGTAAATACTCATAAAATATGATAAGTACTTTTTTGGATGTCATACCAGAGCAGAACTTTTTATCCTTTCCCATTTCTTATTTGTTAGAAATCCCTAGACTTGTCTATCCCCCTTGGCCTTATTGCCTAATTCAGCTTGCTCATCTGAATTAGTGACATTTGAATTTATCCATCTCTCCGTCAAGATATAATCTTCCTTAATTATTCAGATCACTAGCTTTGATCCCCCCCACACAATCTTTTGCTTCATTTTCTTGTACTGGTAATTTCTTCAAAGATTACATGAATTCTTGGGTAAGTTCATCCTAGGAGATATGGTTGTTAAAAGAAATATTGTACAATCTGACCTCATTCAGATGTTCTTTTACCTATCGATAAATTCCCAATTTTACTATCATGTTGACGTCCCCAAGACTAGTTTCCTTAGAGGTTTTGTTATCCCATATCTCGTCCCAAACCTTGGTATGATTAGTGGTAGTAGTTACTAACCATGCTTGGGTTGTTATTTTGTTGGGGTTTATAAACAACATTAGTCACCTGGGGGACGTCCATGACATGTGTCTTAGTGGTAGTAGTTACTAACCATGCTTGGGTTGTTATTTTGTCTTCAACCCTTTCCTTCTTGGATATCTTAGCCACTTTTCTTAGTTTGTCTATTGGAGAGGGATTTAGTGATTTCCTCATCTTAGGGTGTCCAAGATTAGATGAGTGGGTATGTTCAGAAATTTTAGTCCCCTTTGACTCTATATAGTTGTAAGACTCCTTAGGGATTGGTTTTTCTATATGTTTCCATTGGTCTTCCTCCAATCTAGAATTTATATTGGTTTGAGTGGACTCCCCATGGATTTTCATGGATTTGACAGCCACATCTTTCAATTTTTCCATCCTATCAATTTCTTCCTTACTGAGTGTTTCCCTAATTTTACTTGTGTCACTCACTTGTTTAAAAAGTCCTTTGTGGATGATTTTCTCCTTACCTATATTTTATCCCATTATAATTTGGTTGCAATTTAGATACATATATATTTAGTGCAAGAGTGCTTAGAAAAAATAGGTCAATTTGAAAAGGTAGAAAGTATTGTGTAGAGTTAAATTATAAGGAGTTAGGAAACTCCGTAGGATTTAAGTATTGGTAATTAGGATGTCTAATGATGATAGGTTGCCTACCAATGGGTCTATAAACCTATAGTTTTTAGAGTTCAAGGGCATATGCCTTCCAATGGTAGTGCCTATATATGATTTGCACCTATTGATGGTTCACGAGAACCAATGGTGGACGATTGAAATTGGTAGAGGGGCCTTCCGAAGGCTAGACACCTTCTGATGGTTGGAAAGAAGGTGAAAGGTGTAAAGCTTAATGGTTCAGAGAATACATGATATATACATCTTTTGATGGTGGACATCTTCCAATGCAAATGTGTCTCCTCGAGAAATGATGGCTAAAGAGTGGGGAAGAGTGAGTTCCACCAATTCTAGTGTAAAACTCAATGGTTTAGAGATACAAGATATAAATGTGTTCTGATGGTGGACATCTTCCAATGCAAGGTGTCTCCTCATGAAATAATGGCTACAGAGCGGGGAAGAGTGAGGTCCATCAATTCTCACAATGGATGACAGAGATGATGGGGATAAAAGAACATGAAAAATGAAGTATGGAAAAAACTCGGTGATTGCCTTCCAAAGGCGTCTTTTATCTCTGTAAAAATTGACATGATGCCTAAATAAAGAAAGAAAAGAGAAGAAAGGGGTTAACAGTTGTGGGTGGCATCCTTCACTCCAATGTTTGTCAATGGTGGGGGGGCTCTTCCACTACATTGGTTCCTCCACCATGTCACTGATCGGGTGCTCCCAAGCTACATAAGTTTCTGCTATAGCTGGTCTCTGTGAAAATGACATTGCAAGGATTCATGAAGCTAACTTCAAAAGTTTTGATACCTTTGCCATTTGATTTTGAAGGTTGAAGATGAAGTCTTGTGGACCGCGAGCAGCAAAATGATGGTGCTAATTCTTTTTCGCTTCCGATGTTATTAGGTGATATAGGGTTTACTTTTTCATAGCATCCTGAACTCCACTTGTATCAGGTAAACATACAAGTGCTAGGCCCCTGCCCTTTTATAATGTCTGCCTTAAGAAGAGGTGGGACCCATGTAGCTTTCAGTGGGGAGCTCACCACCTTGTGATGGTAGGGCAGTTGGTCCTCCTTCTTATGGTTTTGCAAGTTTTTGTCCTACTAATTGATTGCATGAGCCTTTTCAAGGTAAAACTGGATTATTGCCTTCTGATGGTTAGTTAGAACTGTTGATCTGATGGATTGCACTGCAGTCTCCTTCTGATGGTGTTGCTCATCATTATAATTTAATGGGTTGTCTGGTCTCCTCATTGAGATTCAATGGCTTTTCTAGCTATGTTAAATTTGATGGTTTGCTTCTGCTTGGTCTTCCAATGGTCTTGTTGACCATTCAACTAATGGTTGGGTTGGTGTCTTTACCAAATTAGTCACCTTTAACATATGAGCTTATTTTTAAATTTATTTATCCATTTTATTCTATGTATACTAAAAATATGAAATAATGGAAATGTTAATCTAGGAAAATGACAAATCAATAAAGACCTAAACATGAGAAATTAGGAAGACCTAGAGAGTGACAAAATTAGAATATTTGAATGCAAAAGTTTAGAAAACATGGGTTGCCTCTATAGAAGTGCTAATTTATAGTCTTTATCTTGACTTTCTATATAACTTCAGTTGTCCTATTCAGGAAGTGTTGGAGGTGGATCATCAAGTTGGGTCTTATATCTTCTTGTAAAAGTTTCATCTTCATACTACCTCTTTACTCTATGCCTATTTATATGGAAAGTTTTTGTATTTTAACTAAACAACTCCATCATCCCTGGTAGATATATTTCATACATTGTGGAATGGCTTGTTCATCTAGATCGTAGTTTTCCAGGGAAGAGCCTTATATTGGAGTTGAATAACAGGACTTTATTTCCTTCAGATATATCTTTTCTTTTTAGGTGAGCATCATGCCACACCATTCTCCTTTGTTTATAAATTTTGGCATTCTCATAAGTGTGCATTCTAAGCTCTTCCATTTCTTATAATTGCAAGAATAATTTTTTTCCTACTAATTATGGTTCCATATTGATGAACTTAATGGCCCATAAAGCTATATGTTTAAGGTTTATAAGTACATGGCACACTTTTTCATATATTAGTCAATTTTTGGTGGTCCCAATATGAGTCTTATAATATGTTTTATATTCCCATAAGGCATCATCTAGATTCATAGACCAATCTTTTCTAGTGTGTCTGACTGTGTTTTCTAAGATCTATTAGATTTTCCTATTTGATACTTAAACTTGAAGTTTGTAGGTGATATGGTGTTATGACCTTGTGTTTCACTCTATACTTTGACAAGAGGGACTCAAAATGTCTTTCCCTAAAATGGGATCCCTAATCACTAATGACGGTGCATGAGATTTTGTATCTTGATGAGATAGTCTTCTCAAACAACTTTATCACTGCCTTCAAATCACAAGTGGGTGTAGCAATCGCTTCGATCCAGTTGGATGCATAATCAATTACAACTAGGATGTATTGATTCCCTAATGATGATGAAAATAGCCCCATATAGTCAATTCCCCAAATATCAAAGATTTCCACTTCTATCCAGTCAGAAAGCGACATCTCATTTCTCCTTCATATGTTCCCAATTTGTTGGCTCTCTTTCTAAGACTTTGCATAGGCTTGTGCATCCTTTTATAGGGTTGGCCAATAAAACTCAGATTGTAGAATGTTAGACGCATCCCTGTCTCCTCCTAGTTCCATCCATAAGAAAAATAATGAAACTTGGTATAGTGTTATTCATACTTCTTCTTCAAGAATACAATGACAATATAGGTTATCAGCACATTTCTTGAAGAGGAGAGGGTCGTCTCAATAGTAGTAATTCAATTAGGAAAAAAAATCTTCTTTTCATTATAGGTTATATCAGGAAGAATTTGTTGACATGTCAAGTAGTTGTACATATCGATGAACCAAGGTATAGAATATATGATGGTATTTTCCATCATTAAAGCTTCATTGGGATAATTTCCATTAATCGAACGGGAGTTATCATTGGATATGACAATGTGGGATAAGTGTTCAGCCACAACATTCTCTTATCCTTTCTAATCAATAATTTTGAGGTCAAACTCCAACAATAGGAGTGCTCACCTCAAAAGTCCAGACTTTGTATCTTGATTTTGCATTAGATATCTAATTTCACCATGGTCTGTATAACTATCACCTTTAATCCTATAAGATAGGACCTAAACTTGTCGAAAGCATAAATTATTTCAAGCATTTCTTTTCAGTCGTGGTGTAATTTAATTAAGCTTCATAGAGGGTTTTGCTTTTTTTTAGGGCAAAAGGATCCATTCATTACTCTTAAGCCATACAACATCTACAATTTGAGGCAAAAATACAGCAAGAGCAAACAAAGATCAAGTTAATATCACTACAACCAATATCGGAAAGAAAGTAGAATGCTTCTTCCTTGATGTTGTCTTAAGAAACTTTCCACGAAGAATTCATTCGACTTGAGTGTGTAGTAGTGATAGAGAGCCTCGATCTGTGCGATGCTCCGATGAATCATCACCTCAAAGGAAGCCATATAACCAAGTAACAAAACAAGCAACAACAACATGGAGATGTAGCCTTGGCTAGGAATCTCGTCACTCTCCTTGAGAGAGGTCGCAGCCAGCACAAGCAAACAAACGCTGACAAGCAGTGAGCAAACAAACACTGACAAACAATGAGAAAACAAATGCTAACAAGTAGTGGCTAGAAAAGGCAGAGTAGCTTCCACTACACACTATGCCAACAAAAACAAGAAACTAGCAAACTGAGAAAGACGGATAAGAAGAAAAGGGGATGGGGAGCCAGATCCGTGAGGAACAAGAAAGGAGGAGAGTCTGTAAAATATCCGTTGACATACAATGCAATAGCAAGTTGAGGAACACCCAATAGATCTCTACACCGCAGTCACTCCACAAGCTATAAACACCGTCGGTAATCAGACCCTAACGCTCAGATCTCGGTGCCGCTCAACAGAGATGGGGGGAGAGCAGATCTTGGCAGTGAACGCCTCCTTGATTACAATCAACGCGACCCTGATGGGAAAAAAGGGCTCGGGGGAACGGGGTGGCGTTGGCCGCCACCAAAGCCGCCCAAGCCCCCTCCCCCGAGCTGGGGAACCTTGAGACCTAGTCACCCTGAGAATCGCCTAGAGCGAATGGGTGCAGACCAGTGTACTATAAAAATCAGTTCAAAGATGATGTGTTTGATTTCAATGATGAATGCTTGCAAGCTTTCAAAACCCTAAAGAATGCTATGACTACTGCACTAATCTTTTTTATTAGACCAGGGTCTTGCTTGCATAGTAAATAACATGGTTCTTTTTATCCTTCTTTTTCCCAAGCACAACCAAGATTCCTTAATCTCTCTCATCACACATTAATTCAAATGGGAGTTTTCCATCTGGAGCTTGGAGGATTAGTGCAGTAGTCATAGCATTCTTTAGGGTTTTGAAATCTTGTAGGCATTCATCATTGAAATCAAACACATCATCTTTGACAAGAAGGTTTGACATAGGTTTCAATACTTTGGAGAAGTCTTCAATAAATCTCCTATAATATCTTGCATGTCTAAGAAAGCCTATCACCCCAATTATATATTTATGAGGTGATAGTTTAGAGATAGTTTCCACCTTGCTCAAGTCCACTTCACTTCTTTTTTCAGAGATTATATGACCTAGTACAATTCCTTGTTGTACCATGAGGTGACACTTTTCCGAGTTCAAAACTAGTTGTTTTTCCTCACAACTTTCGAAACTCAAATAGATTACTTAAGAAACTATCAAAGTTAGTTCCATATATGTAGATGTCATCCATGAACACCTCCATGATGACTTCTAGAATGCTTGTGAACAAAAATTTATGCAATTTTGGAATGTGGCCGGTGCATTATAAAGAACAAACAACATTTTGCTAAAGGCATATTTTTTGTTGATGCAAGTAAAGGTCATCTTTTCTTGGATGTCTGGGTGTATGGGAACTTGGTAGAATCCTGAGTACCCATAAATGAAATAAATATATGAATGTTGTCCCAAACATTTAAGGACATGGTTGATGAATGGTTTGGGAAAGTAATCTTTCTTTGTCATGACATTTATATCTATAATCTATGGAAATGCTCCATCTCATAATTGTTCTAGTCATGACTTCATCCCCATTTACCATTTGACAATTGTCATACCCCCTTTATTGGGTACCACATGGATAAGGATCACCTAATTCCTATCGCTGATGGGATACATAATTGTAGCCTCCTTAAGTTTTATAAGTTCCTTATGAATGACTTCTTTTATGTTCGGATTTAGGTTCCTTTGAGGTTGGGAGAGAGGTTTCACATTATATTCTATATGGATTTTGTGAATACAATCAACTAGAATTAAGCCACCAATATCTTCCATAGAATATTGAATCATTGCCCTCCTTAAATTGAGTTCACTTAATAACTTTTCCCATTGATCTTAAGTTAAGAAAAATTTTATAATGGAACCACTTCTCTCCTCATGGTTGAGAAACTTGTACTTTAGGCCTTCAGGGAGCTACATCATCTCTGTCTTGGGTTTTAGAGCTTCTTTCTGTTCAGGAGTTTGTTCTAGTGAAGTGCATTACACAGTTTGTATGGTCATTCATCTGCATCACTATAATCATCTTCTGGTTGCTTTAAATATTCTAGTATTTCAATTATCTCTAGGTCTTCTTCATCGGGACCTGGGTTGTTAAGAGTTTTAATTAGTTGGGCATCAATAGCATTATGTTCGTGAACTTCTTCACATAATCGGTTTTAACTATCCATAAAGTATATCAACTTGAAAAGAGAAGGCCCCATTATGGAGTCTTGAACACAAAAGTCAATTGGATCATTTCCTACCCTTATAGTAATGATTCCTAATTCTAAGTCTATCAATGCTCTCCATAGAGAGAGGAACATTCTTCCAAATATCATAGGACATGCAGGTTTTGACATGACATCCATCATGTCTATATCGCAGGGAATAAAGAATTTTCCCACACAAATGGGAACATCATCTATAATCCCAATGGGTGTTGTGAAAATATGGTTGGCCAGTTGAATTTGCATTCCAATTTTGATCATGTCACTAAGACCTAGATTGTGGGCTAACATTAGTGGCATTAGGATGATGATTTCTCCTAGATCAGCCAGCTCATGTCTTACCTCATTATCCCCCACATTGAATGGGATAGTGAAATCTCAGAGATCCTTCTATTTTGTTGGCATTTTTTCTTGTACAAAGGAACTGGACATCTTGCCTAGTTTGATAGTTCCCTCATCTCTGTGTATCCTCTTTGTTGTAGTTCTTTGAAAACTTATGTAAGTTGGCATCTCTTTGATAGCATCTAGAAAAGAAATTTCTCAGTGAAACTTCTTCATGGATTTCAAAAACTTCTCATATCTCTTCTTTATATGAGCCTTAATCAGCTTATATGGGAAGGGTATCCTTGGTGCATAGGGGTACTTATTGGTTATGGCTTCTTCGATCACGTCAAGATTTTTCTCTTTCATTGGCTTTTTTCCCTTTACCATTTTCTTTTCCTTCTTCTTTTGGCCAAACATTTTAATATATTACTTCAACTTCTGGTTCTTCCTTTGTTAAGTTACTTTAAGGTAATGACTCCGCATCTGCAAGACTTGTCAAGTATCCTCATTGGTCATCTCTTTGAGAATATTCCATGGTCTAAGAGTAGCCATTTTTTAGTTTCAGTAGTGGAAATGATCTTCCCATGTATATTCTTTATCATCTCAGATAGTTGCACAAGTCATTGATCAATATGTTTTCAATGGACTTACATATAAGCCATTTGAGCAGTTACGCCTCCCAATTTGTTTTGCATCATATTAAACAAGTAACTATTATTGATAGTGCTTTGAATTTGTTGTTCATTTATAGTAGATTTCCTTTTTGTGAAGGTGAATATCTCAGACATAAAGTCTTAGTGATTAGAAATGTGACTCTAACATTAACATTTTCAACCTAAATTTTGGTTTTGGCCTTGTTCTTGGGAATTGTTTGTGTTTTATTGATAGTTTGTGTTTGTAATATATCCATAGGGTCCTGCCCCTATACCAAACCCAGGGGCTCTATTAGGTGGATTATTCTATTAGTGGGAGTTCTCAGCTACATCTTTGTTCCCATAAGAAAAACCAGGGTGATTTGGTCTCATAAAGTTGACATAGGAGAAATTTTTAGTATCATCCTCTTGATTTTCATTGTTTGGCTAGGTATAGATGTAGTTATCTACTCCATTCCCACCTATTTAAATTTGACATAGTTCATCATTCTTTTATCTCTATTCATTCCTTTGTTCTAATAATCCTTCAACTATCAAACGAGTGAAGTGATCTTTTAAATGTGAGTGATTATAGCCTCCAAAGTTTTAGATTCATTTGTTGTCCCTTCTACAGATACTTTGTTCATTGTTCCTCATTCATAATCCATGCTATCTTGTAGAGAATCCACGTTGTCAAATATCTTCATAATTTTCTTTGGGTTCATACCCAGTAATTAATTGCTCACGAATGCATTGAGAAAAGTCCTTTCAGTAGAGGTAAGGACATTACAGAAGGTCTTACTAGGAATTTTTCATAGTTGTGATGAGGGAAATCCCATTGATATTCTTGAAATCTTTCTCATGATTAATACAGGTTCTTACATGTCTTATGCTTGAAGTCCATGATGTTGTGTCTATTTTAAGGGTCTTCTCCCCTGGATAGAATTTGGTGACAAAAGCATCAACCAGAGGTGCCCAACCATTGATGTTCTTATCTTTCTAAGATAGGTATCTACATATAGCATTGTCTCTCAAAGAGAAATTGAACCCTTTGTAGTAGATAACATAGTGTGTCACTTGATTCATCTTAATGGTTTCATATATGTTCTTAAATACATCTAGGTGGTGATAGGGATTTTCATCCAAGGAGTTCCTACAAAAGTTCTTTGTTGAATCAATATTTATAAGTATTGGTTTCAACTCAATGTTTGAGGCATAGAATCAAGGAATGACAATTGGACATGTAGATTCATTCACCCTGATGGTGGACAGCATGTGAAGAGAAGGACCGCCATCTTCTTCATTGTCTTTTTTCTTGTTACTCCTATTTCTTCGACCACCACGAGGTTGAGGGCCTTCAAATTCATGGAAGTGTTCTTCCTCTTCTTGTTAATGGTGATCCTCTTCACAATCTTCATTACGATCTTCATTATGCCCCTCATTATTTTGGATGGGGATGACTGGTACCCTAGGTGGAGGCATGATCCTTGCAGTTGGAGGTGACTATGGTTCAATTTACTCAGACTTCTTGAAACAATTCCCATAATTGAGCTAGATATTGGACATGTGACACAAATATTCAAGAAGGTAAGATCTATAATATCTAATATGTTTGTTCAATTCTATATCTAGACATTATTCATAGGTGTGTGATATCTAGGCTTGGTTTCTTAATTGTACCAGTTGCCTTGACCCTGTAAATTGCACCCAAAAATTGATAGAACCAAATTATGCATCTAAAAGGAGTGGATCTAGAGTAACCAGACATCTAAACCTATAACCTGACACTTAGGCCCAAACAATGAGGTCTGATGTAGTAGATCAGTGTCAAACATAGGGACAAGGGTGATGAGTGTTATGATCCTTATAGCCTTGGCTTAGTCACACCAATCAATATTAAGATAATGTATGTGTTCCATATGGAATGGAGATTCTCAACAATAAAGAAACAATTATGTAAAGTAAAAGAAAGATAAAACAAAAAAGTTAGATTGTTAAAGGATAAGAAAATAAGAATGGAAGGAAACTTGGATTGGGTTTCACCATCTAAGGTATCTCATTAATAAGAAATGCTAAAACCAATCGCATACCCTTAGCAACTTTACAAGAAATCATCATAAGTGTATATTCCTTCCTCTCTCGAGCTTAGGATATGTCTTTATCATAAGGTTATCTCTCTCAAGATGCAAAATAGACAATCAATATATAAAATATGATCAATAGTTAAATAATTTTAACATTTCCATGCATTCATGCAACTCCATAACTCTTAGATATGAGTTAGTACTACTCTCTTGAGGTATTAACAATCAAACTACACTAGATGGTAGCTAATCATTAAAGTGAATCATTAAGAACAACAATATGGAGATAAACATTTATAATCGCATATAATGATGAATATGAGTATATACATGTTGGGAGAGCCTTAGTGGCTACTCCCAACCCAAGTAATATGAATAGCCACTCATGGTGGTGAATGACATTGTGGAATGACAAGTATGATGAGACATGGAGATGGGGATGGAAGAAGGTGAATAGATCAAAGAAGAATATGAAAGATGCACAAACAACAACCCAAACAAGCCAAGCTCAATGGAGACCTCCTTCTTACTTCTAAATCTAGTGATGGAATTGAAGATGGTTGGCTCTTTCTTCCTCCTTCTCTTGAAGAGGGATCTAGGAACCAAACCAAGATGATGAAGGAATAATGACATTTGGACTCTCATCCTTATGATGCAAAGAACCAATGGCAAGAAGCAAAGGATGATGGACATGAATCACTACAAAAGCACTTCATCTTCCATCCAAGTTAACACAACCCCTTAACAATAGCAAAGCATATGTTGTATATATGTCATGGTGTGGGACTCGAGGCACTCTTGAATGTGCTTTACTTGTTCCCCAATCCTTCTGAGCATGTGCCTCAGGGAACATCCTTAACTAAATGAGTGATTGATGTGTTTAGTGCCACCATCGATAGGCGGTGGCACAAAACAATCATCGATTGGTTCACCTTATATTCCTGAACTTTAGTTGGCATCAATGGGCACGCCATTGGAAGATGTGAGCTTATAGATCCATCAGAAGATGGTGTATGCAAGCCATCAATTCTTGGGTGGGCGATACCTAATTGAGCCATCATAAGGGCTTAGATTTTCCATTTTTTTGGAAGGTGCACTTCTGATCCCACCATCAAAAGGTCATTTGCATGCCCATTGGGTGATGTCAATCAATGGTGTTCGATCCCTTGCCTTCTGATTGAAAGGTAGTGTATGAAACATCCAATAGTTGGTCTATTGGTGGTCATTTTGGGGAGAGGGACAAAAACATCGATTGTGGAACTGATGGTGTGTCAACTTGGTGGATTCATGACCTAATGATTTAGCTTCTGCATTTAAGTAGTCAAAGAGAAACCATTGTCTATGAAAATTGAAGGGAAACATGACCAAAAGGTGATAACTATCATGTGATGGATTTCATGCATGGAAAGGAGTGGTTAATCTTGAATCAAGGTGCAAGTGGAAATCATGAACAAAATGTGAGAAAGTTAAAGCAAGTATACACCATAGAAGGAAATTAAGGGCAATATTAGTCAAGAAATTTCTACAAAATTTGATGTTATCAACTATCCCAAACTTAGAATCTAGCTTGTCCTTAAGTTAGTAAATAGAATCAAGCCATCAAGTGAATGTTAAGCGCTTTATTAGTTTAGTATTTTCATGTACTTAACAATGTCCTCATACCATCCTTAGATCGAGATATTTGTGGGATTGCTTGGTCTGCATATTGTACTCTTCAGTTTTATTCTCTTCGATCTAGAGTTGCATGACTTCTTTCATTCACTACAACCTTCTTTTTAGGAGGGATTTTCTCCATTAAAATTCTCTTTGAGCCTTGTTTCCTACTCGTACTTGTGCATGACTTTTTATAGGGGTAGCTTTCACACCAAACTTTTATTTTTCTGGGAACCCCAACTAGTTTTCCTTGGGTGGAACAAGGTTGTGGGGCATACTATCCTCCTCGGGGTCACTTAACCATGAGTAATGTTGTAGTAATAGTGTTACTCAATTGTTATTCCTTATGAAATTTAGGTGGTTTGCAAGTTCCCCTTTGTAAAATAGGTGTGTATTGATTTTGGCTTCTATGCTCTACTACCATGCATGACCTATCTACATTTGTGAGTGGATACAGACACCATCAAGATAGAGACTTTTAGCATCTTTTTGAGCTCAAAATTCATGATTTTATTCACGCTTAGCTTTTATTTTTTCCCACAAGGCTTAAGTAATAGAATTTTACGGAAAGTGGACCACCAAGCCTCTTTTGTTCCCTTAACATGGAATTGGCACTATAAGGGGTAGTTATTTCCCTTTCAAGATATTATTGCACTTTTCAACATGTACTAGGAGGCTAAGGTGATCGATCGGGAGTGTAGAGGATTAAGTCCTTATTTTATAGAAATTCCTTAGGGAAGTAGCATTCTTTGACTACATGTAGTGTCTCAGATAATAATTGTGTGATGACATGATCTTATGGGTTTTTTAAAGTGAATTAAGATCCCAAAAACATCACTATTGAAATGATTATGCTAAGAACTATATTAAACACAAGGAGGTCTAAGATGGGAGTGAAGACGACATCCTAGAAAATTGGATTCAAAATTTTGAGTAATTATGAAAAAAAACCTTGTGGTATGAATTATTGACATAAGATATGTACACTTTCAAATTTTGAGTAGGAAAAGTAGGATGCAGTAAGAAAGGAAATTGTAGAGTTTAAGTAGATTGGGGATTTAGACATACCCAGCTAGCATGTTTGGACCCCCCCTCCAAACTTATAATACACTTTGTTCCCTAGGTGTTAAAGAGTGAGGTGGAATGAGAATAAGAAATTTAAAGGTTCAAACTTTTCAATGTCTATTCTGAGGTTAGGAGTTGCAATGCATAAGTCCCTCATAGGTGGTGGTAGTAATCTTCTTATAGGTAAAACTCCCCCTTCTTGTAAGAGGTTTCTATCATTTGCATCTAGAATAATACATAGAAACTACAATCATTGGAAACTTGTTCTTGTTACAGGATCCTATGGAAGAAGTGTAGTTTTTCAAATTTCATGTCTTCATCTTATTGGCCTCTGCCATACATCTTGATTATCTTAGCAATATGAGTAGCTACCTTTTTTAATGTTCAGTTACGCTTGTAGCTATTTCATGTTATGTGGTTCTTTAAATGTTGAATACGATGTCAGAACTATTGTATAAGGTTGGTATTTTGGCCCTTGTATTGATTGAAAAAAGCATCCAGTGGTCATCCTACAGAATAGGAATAAAGACTTGACATGGAACACTAGACTTAAGGTACTCTATAAGTCATTGGAGTTCTCTTGATTCTTTCTTCATTATTATGTCCCCTACTATATCATAGAAGTCTAAGTATATGTCTTCGAGCTCATTGTCTAGAAGTAGCTCAGAGGTTATCATGACATTTTATGTCATATATCCTCCAATAATGAGTATATTATGGAGGTTTGGTCATAGGAGTTGGCCATTATCTCTTTCAAAGATGGTGATAATTTCATCATCACTGAGCTTGAGTTCTTGCATGATGAAATTTAGATCTTCTAGCAATAACCCACAGTATGCATATTGAAAGTGGTTTGTATCATATCATTGGTTCTAGTTCATCTACAACTTCTTCTACAACATTGGTTTTGTCTTTTTCTTTCGGGGCCACTTATGGTTCTGCCTTTAGTTTCATGACATTGTTCTGAGGTGGGGAAGTGGCTTTTGTAGCTTCATGAGTAGTTGTATGTGGAATGATATTTTTTGAATCGGTGTCCTTCTCATGTTTGATGTCCAACTCGACAACTATCTCTGCTATTGTTATTTCTTAGAAAGGTTGGGAGGTTAGGATGTTTATAACTGTGGGAGGAGGCATTCCTAGTTTTTATTGGGAGGGAGGATCCACTAGACTCATTTTCAACCCTTGTAGATGAGAGGACTATGATTCCTTCCTTAGGTTTCTCAATCATTCCATCCATGGTGTTTGTTTAGGAAGGGGTATGAGTGAGTACATCCCCATAGGGATGTCTTCCATGCATTGTTCATTGAAAAATCATTTGACATGGATGAGTTCCATAACATATTTTCACCTCAAAGCCCGAATGTCGTTATTTGTTATATGTTCAAGTGGAATGTGTTTATCATCCTTAGTACAATAAATGCACTCATATCCCCTAAGTTTAGCATTTGTTGTAGTCTGTTACAGACAATGCATATCTTTTTCCAGTTAGGATGATACCATCCATGTACCACTTGTATTACACATTTCAACCATCTGTGGATTTCTAGTATCGGTCTGTGATCCTCCGTTTCAAAGACCATACTTCCACATGATAGGTCATTCTTATTGCAATTGTAAGTAAAGACCTGCCTAGTGAAAAGATCCACCACAGTCAGTAACCAAGTGTTGAAATATTTAAAGGGGAGCTTGACAAGCTATAGTTTCCTTGTTCTTTGTAGAGCATCTTTCAACTCATCAACTGAGTGAGCTTTGTTGTTATTGACATATAATTTTCCCACAAAATTTGATGTGGCATTGAAGATCGGTCCCTCCTTGTCTCTATACATATACTCCTAAATAATTGTGCCACGGAGAACCTTGAAGAATACTCTATAGATTGATGCATTGTGTCTGAAGGTCGTCCTTACATCATTTTTTATCAGTGATTACTGGCCATTGTTGTATAAGATATTTTCCCCTAGCTTTTTGTCATTGAGTATATCTTCCATAATTTTGTATGTCTTGAAGCAGCATCCCTGATGAAAAATTCATATACATTCTTTTATTTTACATGGTAGTGATGGTGGCACTACCAGACCTATGTATCAGCTAGTGGAGGCTCAAGAAATACTAGAGTTTTAGGTTCCTTATTGAGCATTCAGTTCATATTCCCCTCATCTTCCTTAGACAATTGCTCTTGTATTTCTTCCTAAAAAGGATTAGGATGAACTACTCTCTTGATAGGTTCATCAATTAGGAATTCATTGATAAATTATTCATAAAATGTGGAAGGGGGTGGGGCCTTGTAGTTTAAGAGAGCGTCCAACCCAATCATTAGTATCTAAGTTGTTTCTCCTACCTCCTCCCTTAGTTTTTCTGACTCTTGAGTAATGTCATTTTCTCTAGTTTCTTTGACATCCTCGGGGGAAGCTACTCATCTTGATTGTATTGGGAAGTCTAAGTTTGCTTTGTCTTTGTGTTACTTTGCAGTTGGCTAGTTGGTAGAATGCCCTGGCAAGGCTAGAGAATGGGTAGTATGTCTCCCCAGAGGGCATCTCTACATTCTTGATAGAGTCCTCCTCAACTTATTTAGCAGATAGTTCTACTATGACTTCTTGTAGTGGAGGTGGAACAATGTGGTTGGTGCCTAACATTGTGAACCATATATATTCCTTTAGTTACACATTTATCTCTTCTTTAGACTGGGGACATGCCTCCTCATTTGTGATCTTTTATCTTTTCGATGACAATTCTTTACAGGGAAATGATGACGTATGTGCTTCCTTTCACTTCATTTATTTGGCTTGCAACTTCTTATTATGTTTATTAAATTCATCCTGATCTTTTCATAGTAGTCTGACTTCTCTATCCATACCTGCAAGAGCCTTAGTTATCTGCAATTGGATTGCAGTAAGGACTTACACTTGATGTGGCAGGCTTAGTAATGGTTGTATATCGTTTGTAATTTTTTGAACCTACAAAGTTAGTGCAGATACATTTGAAGTAAAATTTGAAATATTTATAGTAGAGTTATAAATGATCTCATGTAATTCATCTATCTCTTGCCTTACTTCCATGAACTTTGTTGCAATAGGTTCTTGTTTAGTTTATTGTCATTTTTCCTCAATGTCACCTACCAGGGCTCCTTTCCTTGGATTGAGATGTTGCATCCTTTGTCTCTGAGTTGGTTTTGTTCAACCTCTTTGGTTGATGGGGTAGGGTATTTTCTAAAGGATTCTTTTGCTACTACCATCACTTTGATTTGTCTGGCCTTCGCATAGATCTTTCTTTATTGACATTGATTTTGCTAGTTGGAGCCTCAATATATATGATACCTTTGTTTTCCCTTGGAGAAGCGTGGTGTGATTCCACTCTCTCTTCTAAGGAGGGTGCTTTTCTCTCCTCCTATTCTAGTAGGCTCCCAGCTAGTATTTCTGCATGTTCTCCTAGAGTGCTCATAGCTAGGATAGTCACCAAAATTGTTGCTTCTTCTTCAATTGTTATAATCGTCGGTGTAGGGGTTTTCTTCCATTTTTTCCTAGAAGTAGTCTTTTTGGGAAGTCTTACTATGAGTTTATTTTGCATCGGTCTCATATGGTTGTCTTCTATCTACTTGATTTGTCCTTATGTAGGATCTTTGTTACTTATTTGTGGGAGGGGTTTGAACCTGGACTACATTTTTAGAATGTCCTCATCTTACAAAATGAGTTTCTTGCAGTCCTAACTACGCATTTTAAGAAAGGAAATGAATTCCTATGATTCTTTAAACCTATAAAATTACTTATCATTTGTCTTAAGATGTTTGTGGATGTCAAATATTTAGCATCCACAAGTCTTCCCCCTAGACATGGTAAAATTATTTAGTTCTTTGAGGTAGCCTAGTTGGTGCACAATGTACATTATTTGGAACCCTATGTTGAAGTCTTAGGAGCTTTGTGGTCTCATTGTTTGTTCCAAACTGTCAACTAAGATCCACCCTATGTTGACTAGAATTTTTTCAAGGAAACTCCATAGGATGTGGAGATCCACTCGTGTAACATTATCAATATCAATCATGAATAATAGAGTGTTAGCAAAAAATGTGCATAACATGCATGATGTCAGCTTATTCTAACTACCATCTTAAAGCTTCCCTTGTTCTATTTTGCTTCACCTTCTTGTGTTGGTAATTTCTTCAAAGATGAGATATGTTTTTAAAATAGATATTGTACAGGCCGACCTCATTCAAATCTTGTTTTACCTATTGATAGATTCCCAATTTACTAGGGTGATGGAACTCCCAAACCTTGTTACCTTAAAGGTTTTCTACCCCATATTTCATCCAAAACCTTATCAATGCTCATCATCCCTTAGGATAAGATGGTTTTCATGCTAAATTTATAGATGACTTTGGTCACACGTGGGTGACCATGATAGGTGTCTTAGTAGTAGAGGCCTCTACCCATTCTTGGGTCATTGCTTTATCTTAAAAACTCTCATCTTCTCAGGGTGTCTGAGCTCAAATGACGGGGTGTATTTGGATGTTTCAGTCCCCTTTGACTTTATAGAGTTGGAAGACTCCTCATGGATTGGTTCTTCTATTTTCTTCAACATGTGTACCTCCAATTTGTCTTTTATATTTCTTGGGGTGGGCTCCCCATATATATTGATGTATTTGACAACCTCATCTTCCAGTTTTTCCATCCTATCAATTTCCTCCTTGTTGAGTGTTTTCCTGATTTTACCTGTTTCACTCGCAATTTAACAAGTCCTTTGTGGACGATTGTCTCCTTACCTATATTTCCTACCAAGTTAATTTGGTTGCGATGTGTTTATATATATATATATATAGATATATATACATATATATATATACAGAGAGAGAAAGAGTGCATAAGAATGGTTAGGCCAGTAGGTAAATTTCAAAAGGAAAAAAGTATTGAGTAGAGTTAAATTTTAAGGAGTTAGATAACTCCACATGATTTAAGTCATGGTAAGTAGGATGTATAACAATGATATGTTGTCTACCAATGGGTCTAGAAACTGATGGGTTCTGGAGGTCAGGGGCTAAGACTTCCAATGGAAGTGCCTATTGATGGTCTATGCCTACCTCTAGTTCATGGGAACCAATGGTGGAAGATAAAAAGTAGTAGAGGGGCCTTTCGAAGGCTAGACACCTTCTGATGGTTGTAGGAAGATTAAAGGTGTAAAACTCGATGGTTTAGAGAATAGAGGATAGAGATGTCTTTTGATGGTGGTTGTCTTCTAATGGAAGGTGTCTCCCCAAAAAATGATGGTTAAAGAGTGGGGAAGAGTGAGGTCCCCCAGTTCTCACAACTGATGGTGGAAAAGATGAGGATCAAAGAAAACAAAAATTGAAGGATGGGGAAAAACCAAGTGATCACCTTCTGAAGGCGGATGTAGTTATCCTAAAAATTGATATGATGCGTAACCTAAGATAGAACATAGAAAAAAAGGGGTTACCAGTTGTGGGCGGCGTCCTAATCTCCACTATTTGTCAGCAGTGGTGGGGGGCTCTTCTACTACTTCAATTCCTCTACAATATCAATGGTCGGGTGCTTCCATGCTAGGTAAGTCATCTCTATAGTTGGTTGCCATGAAACTAACATCAGAAGGATTCAAGAAGCTAAGATTGGAAGTTTTGGTACCTTCATCTTATCATGGTGAAGGTTAAAGATGAAGTTTCATGGACAGAGGGAGGCAAATGATGGTGCTAATTCTTTTTTAGTTTTTGTGGGATTAGGTGAGATAGGTTTTACCATTTTGTAGGAAACTTAAGTCCACTTGTAAGATGGTAATTTACAAGTATTAGGCCCCACCCTTTTATATCATTTGCCTTAAGAAGATGTGGGACCCCTGTAGCTTTTGGTAGGGGGATCACCGCCTTCTGATGGTAGGGTAGTTGATCTACCTTCAAATGGATTAGATGATGTTTCACCCACTGATGAGTTGTCTGAGCCTTTCAAAGGATAGACTAGATTCTTACTTTCTAATGGTTAGGTAGAATTGTTGATCTTCTAAGTTGTTGATTTGGTCTCGTTCTGATGGTACTACCGATCATTGTAATGTGATGGGTTGTTTATCTCCTCATTGAGACTCAGTGGATTTTATAGTTGTGCTAAAGTTGATGGCTTGTTTGCTTGGTTTTATGATGGTCTTGCTGATCCATCAACTCATGGTTGGGCTGATGCTTGACCAAATTAATCACCTTTAATAGATGAACTTCTTTTTAGATTTCTTCATTAATTTTATTTTGTGTACACTAAAATTATGAAATAAAGGCAATGTTAACTAGCAAAATAATAAATCAAAAAAATCTAAACACGAGAAAATATGAATATCTAGATCTTAATAAAACTACAATCTCAGAATGCAAAGTTAAGTAAACTTGAGTTGCCCCCAAGGAAGTGCTAATGTATAGTGTTTAGCTTGAATTTCTCTGTGAACATCAATTGTCCTATTCGGCTGGTGGTGGAGGAGGGTCATTAGGATGGGTCTCAGCTCTCCTTATAAAAGCTTCATCTTCATAGTACCTCTTTATTGTATGCCTATTTATAGGGAAAGTTCTAGTCTTTCACTAAATAGTTCCATCATCCTTAAAGGATATATTTTTGACACGGTGAAAGGGCATGACTATCTAGAATGGATTTTTCTAGGGAAGATCCTTATATTGGAGTTGAATAACAAGACTTTGTTTTCTTCAGAGATATTCCTTCTTTTTGAGTGGGCATCATGCCCCACATTTGTCCTTTGTTTATAAATTTTGACATACTTGTTAGTGTGCAACCTAAGTTCCTCTAGTTTTATTGTAGGAATTTTGTCTTTCCTACTCATTTTGGATCCATATTGAGGACCTAAATGGCCCATAAAGTCTTATGTTCAAGCTCGATAGGTAGATTACATGCTTTTCCATATAGTAGTCTATATGGGGTTACCTAAGTAGGAGTCTTATAAGTTGTTTTATATACACATAATTCATTATCTGGCTTCATAGTCCAATCTTTTTGGGTGTGCATGACTGTATTTTCTGAGATCTATTTGATTTTCCTATTTGATACTTAAACTTGAAGTTTGTGGGTGATATGGTGCTGTGACCTTGTGTTTTAATTCATATTTCTTAGTAGGTCCTCAAATTGTCTTTCCCTAAAATGGGATCCCCCGCCGGTGATGACGGTGTGTGAGGCACCATATCTTGGGAAGATATTATTCTCAATCAAATTTATCACGGTCTTCAAATCACAAGTGGGTGTAGCAACTAGTTCCACCCATTTGGATACATAATTGGTTGTAACAAGGATGTATTGATTCCCTTGAGATGATGGGTATGGCCCAGTGTAGTCAATTCCTCATACATCAAAGATTTCCACCCCTATTCAGTCAGAAAGAGGCATTTTTCTTCTCCTTGATATATTTCCAATGTGCTAGAACTCTTTGCTTGATTTTGCATAGGCATGTGCATCCGTTAATAGGGTGGGTCAATAAAATCCAAATTATAGAATTTTAGAAGGGGTCCTATCTCTACCCAGGTGCGCGCCATAAGTCAATGAATGTCACTCATAAAGTATTTTTGGTACTTCTTCTTCTAGAATACATTGATGATATAGGCTATCAGCACATTTCTTGAATAGGAGAGGGTCATCATAATAGTAGTTATTCAATTCGTAACAAAACTTCTTCTTTTCATAATATGTTATATCAGGCGACAATTGTTGACATGCCAAGTAATTGTAGATATTGAGATAGGTTTGATGGTCCTTTCCATCATCAAAGCTTCATTGGGATAATTCCATTAAATTGAAGGGGATTTGTCGTTAGTACGACAATGTGGGACGATTTGTCATCCATAATGTTCTCCATTCCTTTCTTATCAATAATTTTGTGGTAAAACTTCTTCAATAGGAGCCCCCCGCCCAGAATTCTCAGCTTTGTATCTTTGTTTTGCATTAGATACTTAATAGCACCATGGTCTATATAGACCTTTGAACCTATAAGATAGGACCTAAACATGTCAAAAGCATAAACTATTGCTAGCCTTTTTTTAGTCGTGGTGTAAATGAACTGAGCTTCATCGAGGGTCTTGATTTCATAGTAAATAACATGGTGCATTTTATCTTTCCTTTTCCCAAGCATTTCCCCAATTGTGTGATCACTTGCATCACACATTAATTCAAATGGAAGGTGACAGTGTAGATCTTGGAGGATCAGTGCAATAGTCAGAGAATTCTTTAGGGTTTCACAGGCCTGCATGCATTCATCATTGAAATCTAACACATCATATTTGACAAGACGGATCTACATAGGTTTGGATATTTTGAAGAAATCTTTAATAAATGTCCTACAATTCTTGACATCCTTTCCTGATATAGTACCTTGCCTGATAGGGTATCCAAGGTACAACCTCAGTTGTCCTCAACCCAATATTGTTGAATAATAAGGACTAATAATTTTTCATAAAGAATTCTAGAATGGATGTCCAAAGAATCTTCTCACCTAGATTACAAATTTAGGATGTGGGGGTTTTGAGATAGCTTTTACCTTGCTCAAGTCCACAACTGACACTTTTCCCAGTTCAAGACCAGTTGTTTTTCCTCACAATATTTCAAAACTTGATATTGATTACTTAAGAAAATATCAAAGTTGGTTCCATATATGGAGAATTCATTCATAAACAACTCCATGATGTCTTCTAGAAAGTCCAGGAACAAAGAAAACATGCAACATTCGAATGTGGTTGATGCATTGAAAATACTTAACACATTCGTATGAACGCATACGTCATGTAGATGCAACTAAAGGTCGACTTTTGTTTGTTTTTCGGGTTTATGGGAACTTGGTAGAATCCTAAGTATGTAGGGAAATATTACATCAGATATGACATCGGTAACAAAAAAATTATTTATCATATTCCATTAAACAATAGATCTTGTCAACAACTATATAATGGGATGGAGGGTTACAATGTTAATAAATGGTCCTCGTGTAACTGCAGCAACAATCCCTTGTTCCAATATGCACGTTTCTTCATGTTGCACCTCAACAATTTTTGGAGGCAACCTCTTTCTTGATGACCATACACGGTGGTTGATTGTGTCCTAGTAGGTGGCAAAGGCCTCCTCACCTCTGTAGTAGTCCACATGGACCACTTCAAACTCTTTTCATTATAGATGAATGGATAAGAAGGAGATGTCCCTTCTAGTCAATGTGTTAGTGTTGACTTACTCTATGTATTGTATCACCCTTGTTGTTCCTCACTTTGATGGGTAAAACTTGCTCGGGTTCTAATGCTACCACAACTGTTAGAAGACAATAATTGTAAAGCTTATTGTTGTGTTTCTACCCTTCTATTTATAGGAGGGTCAGGTTATGAGTTTTAGTTTCAGCATGAGTCGAAGAGACAAAATTTCATGAATTCTTTGGATCATGTGAATGTTGAACAAGTCAGTTCACTATTGAACCGGTCGGTTCTCATGTGACCCAATCAGTTCAATCCCTGAACCAATTGTTTCACTATGTTTTCCAATCGCAATTGTATTGGCAATTAATATTCAATAGATACACAACATGACGTCAACATCAATTCTTAATCCAATCGCATTGATCAACCAAATGGTTAGTTCACTACCTGATCTAGTCGGTTCATACTTATGAGCCGCTCAGTTTAGTTGTTGAACCGGTTGTTTCAGAGTCTCGATTGCCAATCTTGGTTCAAATCGACCTAACACTTGAATCCATTGGTTCAACTCTAGAACCATTCGGTTCACAGTCATGCTAGTCACTTTCTAATTGTTGTTGTTTAAATTGAATACAAAACACTTTAGTAATCAAGTTAAACAACATTCACTGAATAAATTCCAATTAGGGGGTGTATCCTATGTGTATGACCCAATAGGTCCCAAGTTAAATTGGCATTGAATGTCCATAACTAATTTATGACATCAAAAGAAATGAGTGATATCTAGCAGGACATCATTGGCAACCAAGTAATCGGAAATTTGGAGTACAACTTCAACCTACAATCTATGGATTGTATTACAGTGATCGTATAGTCCATTTATCTTTGATATCTACATTGAAATCAAGGAATGGATTTGCCATCCTCTTCAATATTGAATTCTTGTTCTTTGATCTAGAGCAGACTATCTGAGATATATATAAGCTCAATATCACATATTGACTCACATGATCATGGCCATGCATTTCTCACTCTCGCTTATAAAGTGGGTAGGATATCAAACTCCCTTAGTAGGTTCAAATCCCATCTACATCACTCACAATCATCTCCATGTGTCACAATGCACCCGAGCACCAGCATTGTGGCATCCCTTATTTAAGGTCATGGTGGATGATGTCAAAGTAAATTGAGTGACATGTGATGCATGTAGTGATTTTAGGTCTAAGAACCACATCAACATCATCACTGTGAGAAATGATTATGACTACCAATTCCATCTATTACTCTCAAGGTGGGTATGTCTAATACACTATTCTCCAACAAGTATCTATGTGTTTCGTTTGATATCACATTTCATGACTAATGAGATTCTATCATCAACCAACACAATCTTAAGTGTTATTGTTTCCTAACAGCTTTCCACAATAACATCTGACTAGGGAATAACAAGAATGTATATATTCTTAACTTTAGTATGATCTCATTTATTAGGTCCTCAAGCTAAAGACATACATCATTGAGTAATTTCATTCTTTAGACATTTATTATGTAACATTATTATCTCATAGTTGAATGAAACAAAATAAATTGGAAGATTGCCTTTATTGTTAATGAATTCTCTTACAATATATGACATTACAATCATCATATGATTGGATATCTAGGCATACATACCAACTAAGTACCGATCAAGGAAATAGAAATATGAGTGGTGGACCAAATGTTCCAGAATTTGGTCAATGAACAGAACGGGCAAGTGATCCTTCTTTGTTGTGGTGTTTATTTTTCCCATAATTGATGCACATCCTCCATTTTGTGACTATTCTAGTCATGACTTCATCACCATTTACTCCTTTTACCACTACTAAACCCCCTTTCTTGGGTACCACATGGATAGGGATCACCCAATTGCTATCGCTTATGGGATTAATAATTCCAACATCCTTCAATTTTATAACTCCTTTTTAACAACTTCTATTATATTGTGATTGAGATTCCTTTGAGGTTGGGCAAGAGGTTTTACATTATATTTAAATGGATTATGTGCATACAGTCATCTAGACATACACCTCCAATATCTTCCACAAAATATTCAATCACCTTCCTTCTTAGCTTGAGTTCACTTAGTAGCTTTTATTGTTGATCTTCTATCAAGGAAGAATTCATAATGACATGATTTGTCTCCTCATGGTTGAGGAACCTATACTTCAGGCCTTTAGGGAGTTGTTTCAGCTTTGGATTGGGTTTTGTCACGTCTTTCTCTTTGGGAGTCTGTTCCAGCAAAGTGTATTTCACAATTTCTATATTTGTATCATCTTCACCCCTATAATCATCTTCTTGTTGGTTCAAATAGTCTAGTATTTGAACAACCTCCAGGTCTTCTTTGTCTGGACTAGGGTTGTTAAGAGCTCCCATTACTGGGTCAACCTTAGCATTCTATTCCTGAACTTCTTCACAAAATTGTTTATAACGGTCCATGAATTATAGAATCAAAAAGGGAAGGCCCCATCATGGAGTCTTAAACACAAAAGTTGATGTGGTCATTTCCTACACTTATAGTAATGAATCTAGCTTTGACATCTATCAATGATCTCCCCATAGATAGGAATAGTCTTGCAAATATCATAGGATATGTTTGGTCTCACACGATGCCTATCATGACTATATTAAAAGAATGAAGAATATTGCCACAAAAATGGGAATGTCCTCTACAAGCCCTATGGGTCTTGTGAAAAAATGGTCCTCCAATTGAAGTGATATCCTAGTATTGACCATGTTATTAATACCTAGCCTCTGGGATAATGCTAGTGGAATCAATCTGATGCTTGATCCCAAATCAGCCAACCCATGTCTCACCTCATTATTCCCCACATTGAATGGGATAGTGAAAGATCTGAGGTCCTTCTATTTGGATAGAATTTTAGCTTGTATGAAGGCGTTGGACATATTGTCTAGTCTAAAAGTTTCCACCTCAACTCCATGTCACCTCTTTGTTATAAGTGTTGGTAAGGAATGCCCATAGAGACAATTATCTTATGATTAACATGGCATATACCATAAAATATTTGATTAATACTCATAAAGGCAAGCTTTCAGTTCATTTTGTTTCACTCAGTTATGAGATAATGAGGAAACACTATGAATGTCTAAAGAATTATATTACTCAATGACGTATGTATTCAAGTTACTACCCTTGTGGATGAGATCACACAAATGTTAAGAGTAAATATACATATTCTCATTATGTCCTTGATTGGTTGTTATTATTGAAGGTTGTTAGACAACAATAACACATAAGATTAGAGTGTGAGTTTGTTGATGACTAAATCTCATTAGTCATGATATGGAAATATCAAACCAAGCACACAGATACATGTTAGCGAACAATGTATCGAAAAGGCCCACCTTGAGAGTGACACATGGCTGTGGTAGTCACAGTCATCTCTCATAGTGAAGGTGGTGATTGTGATTCTTAGACCTAAAATCGCTACACTCATCGCATGTCATTGGGTACACTTTGACAACATCAAATGTAGTCCTCAAACATGGGTTGTTATAATGGTGATGATTGGGTTACTTTAACACATGGCGATAGACTGTGAGTGATAGATATGGGATTTGTCCCTCATACTGGAGTATGATATCATGGCCACTTGATTAGTGAGACATACAAATGCATGCGCATGCACATGTGAATAAATATATGATATTGAGGTCACATTATCTCAGACAGTCTACTCTTAGTTCAAGAAACATGGATTGAACATTGAGAGGATGACCTTCCATGCCTCAATTGTATCCTCGGTATCAGAGACAAAGGAATTATACAATCACTGCAGCACCTTACACAGATTATAGATTGAATTTGTTCTCCAACTTTTCATTCACTTAGGTAGAACTTATGTGTGACTAGGCACCACTCATTGCTTGTGATGTCATAAGTTAGTTATGGACATTCACTGCCAACGTGATATGGGACCTATAGGGTCACACACATAGAAACTCATCTAGAAGAGGAAATTGATCTTGAATGACAATTGGATTGATTACTAAAGTGTTTAGGTATTCAATTCACACAAAAAATTGGATGATTGGGTGACTAGGTCTACCAAACGACCATCTCACTAAGTGAGACGGCTGTTTTGGTAGCCAAACGGGGGTCTCAAGTGTGGAGACAGGCATTTGGGTTGTCAAGTTGATTGAGGATCGAATTGTCTTATTCTTCGATTGAACCGACCGACTCGACTCTACTCACCAGACACTCGTATGGGTGAGGGAGATGGGCATCTCGCCTGGGTGAGATAGTCTGATTGGGCTGAACAAAGGTTCACGATGTTTCCCAAATAGTTTTAATTGCACAAACATGGAGTGCAAGCAAATTAGTATGTGATATTAGTTGGAATCAAATTTCCAAACTTGTATCCAATTGGGAAACTTCCAAACAACTATTTGGCAGTGTGAGACAACCCTCTCCCTCCCAGATGATCATCTAGATGTTCCAGACGATCGTTTGGCATCTCATGGGTTGTGAAAAATCAAGTTCTTCTAGTCCTTTCCACTACCACACAATCTCATATAGACTAGGAACTCTGACCCTAACCTCGCCTATAAAAGGAGGGGTATTGGGGGCTTCCCAGATCACAACTACAACACAGTCAACTGATAATCAGTTCCTATGACAATTGTTGTCCTCTCTAGTTGTGGTAGCCGAAAAGCCCAGGAAAGTCCTACCCAAGAAGTAGGGATAGACAACATGATAGAACAACTGATCATTGTCATTGTCGCAGAGTAGGTTGGTGACTAGTACACCAACGGGAGACAAAACTCCTTCCAGTCTATTCTTGGTGAACGACAGGAGTTCTAGTTGGTCCGTGAGGAATACTCTAGAGGTAAGAGTTCTTTTGGTTGTATATCAGAGAGAAAAGTCAACATGTAGTCTATGGTGAGACCACCAGAGTCATTGTAGAGGTTGTGCATATAGATGTTCATGTTGAAGACAAGGAGATGCACTACCACCGTCCAAGAGCAACTTGTCAATAGTTACAAAGAAGCAAGTTTTGTCGATGTACTTGCTCCAGGACCAGGTATAACTTGCTAAAACCATCCTTCCTATTTCATAATAGTTCACGTGATCTTACTGTTATGGGAGCATGGATAGATAATATTTTTGTTTTTGCTGCTATAACATGTGCCCATACTTACCAACAATAAGATCTATGGAAAGCTTTGAATATGTTTCCATCTCTTCATGGAATATAGAATAGGAATGTCTAGGTTCAACTTCTTCACGGCTTATAAGAACTTCTCATATCTCTTCTTCAGATGAGCCTTACAGCTTATATGGGAAGGGTATCCTGTGTGCATAGGGGTCCCTACAAGGTTATGGCTTCTTTAGACACATCAAGCTTTATCTCTTTCATTGGCTTCTTTCCATCACTCTTTTCTTTTTCTTTTGAATAACTTTCTCCTATATTACTTCAACTTCTGGTTCTTACTCTCTTAAGTCATTTTTAGGTAAGAACTTAACGTTGGGAATACTTCGTCGAATATAGTCACTGGTCATCTCCTCTAGAATTTTGCCTTATCTAAGTATCCATCTTTACAATTTCAATAGTGGAATGGATCTCCCATTGTGGATTCTTTATCATCTTGGATAGTTACATTAGTTGTTGATCAATTTGTTTGTTATGGAGTTACATATCAGCCATTTGAGCAGTTATGCCTCTAACACTACTACAGAAATGGCTTATAATGTCAAATTTACAGGCATTGGTTGTATACAACAAACTGACGCCTAAACCATAAATCATTGGTTATATATATAAACCGACATCTATCTGTGACGAGTGACCAGACATGGTGTCAGTTGCTTAATAAGAAACTGACGCCTAAAATTGACCACCAAATCCAAATTTTCTAGTGAAAAACATTACCTCCAAAATTTAACATACAGCGTCAGTTTTTAAAAAATAAATCGACGACTAAAGGTTTTCCGCGAGATAGAAATTTGGCCCATTGTTATCGTCGGTTATCTTACAAAAACCGATGCCGATGTGTTTTCATGTGCTTAACCACGAAAATTTTCACCTCCCTGTGGCATCAGTTTTTCGATGAAAACTGACAACTATGGTCATAATTCGAGAACATTTATTTTTGTCAGCATATATAGATAGATGTCGGTTTTTCTATTTGGAACTGACGACTATCAGTGAACATAAGTGTCTATTTGTTGGTGGTAACTGATGCCTAAATTTTTAAGCATCGGTTTGGGGTAATAATCGATGCCTATTGTTACTTAATAGCACCCACGCGAGCCAAGCTCTTCTCCTTTCTCTGTTTCATTGTCGTTTTCACTAGGGTCTGGTGATTAGCAATTCCACCACCGTCTACTGCTCTTCTGCCTTCCCCACTGCCGATCTGCCTTCCCCGTTGCCGCCGCTACTACTGCCACTCCTACCTACCACTCCTGCCGTTGCTGTTGCCACCGCCTACTCCTCTACTTCCTCTTATTGTCGTCGCATCCGCCTCTTCTTCCTGCTGTTGTCGCCGCCTACTTTTCTTCCTGTTGATGCTGCCTCCGTATCCACCTCTTCTTCCTATTATTGTTTCCACCACCACAAGGCTCTGCCTCTTCTTCATGTTGTGCCATTGCCGCCGCTATTGTTGCCCGCCTGTTGATCTTTGATAGGTACCAGCAACTAATCAAATAGTGTGTAGACTATGTAGTGTTACTCTTTGTTGATTCACAAATACGGGCACCCAAGTAGTTTTATTTGTCGTCGTGGTCAATAAGGAACCACCCACTTTTAAAACTGAAGGATACTTGTTCGCTCGCTAGAATTTTGATCTTTTGCCTAAACTTATGCAAGTAGATCAGAGTACAGAGCATATAGATGTCGCTCTTAAACAACATATACTTATCTACTCATTCGTTAATCTAATGATTTTTATTCATCACATTATTTAAATTTAGGGCTTTGTATTTGTTCATCTACTTTTTAAAATTATTTAATCATCTACTGATTTATATTTGTTTATCAACTGAGCTATACTTTTTTATCTATTGCTTTGTATTTGTTTATCTACTGATTATATTTATATATCTAATGCTTTGAGTTTACTTATTTAGATGTTGCAATTGTAAATCAACCTAGGTTATGAACAAATATTGTTCTTGCATATATTTGTGCTTCTAATCCTCATGCTTGACCTAATTCACTAAATTTTGATGCATGTTGAAATAAGATTTAAACTTGTCCATTCTAGCATCCTAATTTGATTTGATTATGTGCTTTGAACCTTGAAACATGCATGTTAAAGATACATTGATGTCTCAAACTTAACTCACATGTATTTGTTGGCCTAGAAACTCGTCCAAGATTTACTCATTAGGAGTAAATCTTAGATAGGCCGCAGTTTTGGACTGTTCTTGAACACCTAATCTCAGTTAGGATGTAAGTCTATAATGTGTATTAGGTTTTCAAGAAAATTTTGATAGAATTTCCCCATTTGTTCTCTAAGTAAATATGTACTTCGAGAACAGTGGGGAAATGCTGCCGAAATTTTCTTGAAGACCTAATACACATTATACACTTACTAGTGCGATTTGGTGTTCAAGAATGGGATAGGCGGTACACATTTATTATATATAACAATGACAACACATGTATTTGTTGGCCTAGAAACCCGTCCAAGATTTACTCAATAGGAGTAAATCTTGGATAGTCCCCGATTTGGAACTATTTTGAACATGTAATCTCACTTAGGATGTTTTAACCATTAATTATATATAAGACCTTAAACCCTAAAGTTGTAACCAAGCTTAAACTCTAATCTATTAACCCTAGACCCTAATCTTGTTGTAAGATATACTTGTTTTCTCTTTGATCATAGAATGGATCGATCATGGATGTCCATTCACAATTGCTACACCCCAGAGTTTATTTCTAGTCTTGATCAGTTTATTAGATTTGCCAAGGAACATAGGAAACAACCTGGAGATAGGTTCTACTGTCCATGTAGGTATTGCGGTAACAACTTGAAAGTCAGCACTGGTGACGAAATCAAAAGTCATGTCATGTGCAACAAGATTGTACAAGGTTATACAGAATGGCACTAGCATGGAGAGATTTCAAACATGAAACCAGTGGATGTCGATAACAGTGCTTGTGTGGAAGAAGTTATTGCCTCTGATGACGTAGATGTGAATGAACCAGTTCCAGTAGACATCGTTGATGTGATGTTGGATAGTTGTGGGGTAGAGCACACTGAAACCAATCCACCTCCCATGTTTTGAAACATTGTGCATGATGTTGAGATACCATTATACACAGGTTGTACTAAGTTTACGAAGCTTAGCGCTATGTTGAGATTGTATAAGTTGAAAGCTAACAATAGATAAAGCGACAAAAGCCTCACATTATTGTTGTCTTTGTTGAAAGAAATGCTTCCTAAAGGAAATGAGCTGCCAATCTCAACATACCAGGTAAAGAAATTGTTGTGCCCAATGGGAATGGAGGCCAAGAAGATACATGCATGCCCAAATGATTGTGTATTATTTCAAAAGGACTATGTGGATTTGAAAGATTGTCCAAAATGTGGTGCATCGTAGTATAAATTGACGACTTCGGGGGATTCCAAAACTGGTTCTCCTGCCAAGGTGATGTGGTATCTACCTAGAATATCATGGTTTCAACGCTTGTTTGTCAATCTGATAGATGTGAAGAATTTGAGGTGGCATGCAGATGTTAAGAAAAATAATGATGGGATCCTACGTCATGCTTCTGATTCCCCATAGCGGAAGAAGATTGATCTATTGTACCCTAAATTTGGTGAAAAATTCAGGAAGACTTGGGATTTGTACATATGGGATGAATTCGTACGGGACATTGAGAAGCCAACATAGCACTTGGCTAGTCATGCTTGTTATATACAATCATCATCCCTGGTTGTGTATGAAAAATAAGTATGTTATGCTACCATTGTTGATATCGGGCCCTAAACAACCTAGAAATGATATCGATGTTTATCTTGAACCTCTGATTGATGACTTAAAGAAACTCTGGGGTGAAGGTGTGATGACCTATGATGCTTCATGAAGAGGGACATTTCATTTGCACGCTATGTTTTTTTGACAGTCCATGAAGAAGTCAATATTTATTCAAGAAGAAGTCAATATTTTGGGATCTTTCTTATTGGAGTTCTTTGACAATCAGGCATTGTATCAATGCCATGCACGTTGAGAAAAATGTCTATGATAGCATCATTGGTACTCTGTTGAATATACCAGGTAAGACTAAAGATGAGATAAAATCCAAACTAGACCTACGTGAAATCGGAATAGGGTCAGAATTAACAGAATTACGTGAAATGGGAAATTGGAGAACATATTACCTCCCGCTTGTTACACGTTGTCTAGAAAGGAGAAGAAAGCTTTTGGTGAATGCTTGGTAAATGTTAAGGTGCCACATGGTTACTCATCCAACATCCGTAGATTGGTATCAATGAAAGATCTGAAGTTGATAGGTCTTAAATCTCATGATTGTCACAATCTAATGCAACAAATATTTCCCATGGCAATTTTATCTATATTACTGAAGCATGTAAGGTTTGCAATCACCAGACTTTGTTTCTTTTCAACAGTCTGTGCCGCAAAGTTATTGACCCTGATACTCTCAATACTTTGCAAAGAGAAGTGGTTGTTACCCTATGTCAACTTGAGATGTATTTCCCTCCTTCGTTCTTTGATATTGGTCCACTTGACTAGGGAAGTGAAAATGTTGAGACCAATTTTCTTGCATTGGATGTATCCCTTTGAACGATACATGAGTGTTTTTAAAAGTGATGTTCGAAACTGTTATCGTCCTGAAGGGAGTATTATTGAGGGTTATGTGGCGAGAGAGGTTATGGATTTTTGCAATGACTTTCTGAGTGGTAATGACACTCCTGGTAATGACAAGAATATTGAGGAGCAATTTGGAAAAGGAATTTTGGGATCACGGGTGAAAGTAATCAGCCGTGAGTAGTTCGAACAAGGTCACTTGTATATTTTACACAACATGGACGAAGTGAGTGTTTATATCGAGGAACATACCAATTTCATCAAGAGACAATATCCTCAAGCCAATTCAATGTGGCTTTCTAGATCGCATAACAAGAAATTTATTAAGTGGTTTGAAGATAAAGTCTTACATCAACTATCTCAAACACTAGATGATATTACTGAAACTATAAAATGCCTCGCCTTTAAACCAAAATCAAATGTTATGTCTTATGAAGGGTATGACATTAATGGATTCACATATTACACAAAGACCCAAGATGATAAGACTGTCATCCAAAATAGTGGGGTCACCCTTCAAGCGTCGACTATGTTTTTTGCAAGTGCAAAGGATAAGAGTCCACGTGAAGCTAAAATGTCATATTACGGTGTCATTGAAGACATATGGGAGTTTTACTACATAGATTTCAGAATTCCACTCTTCAAATGCAATTGGGTTGATAACACCAAAGGAGTTATAGTGAATGAATTGGGTTTCACTTTAATGAACTTTGAAAAGATTGGCTAGAAGGGTGAACCATTCATATTGGCATCACAGGAGAAACAAGTATTTTATATCGATGTTCCTACAAATGATAAATGGTCAGTTGTTCTTCATGGTAAAAGACAGTTCATTGCAGATCCTATAGATGAAGAAGAGTACTATGATAAGTATGATGACTCCAGTCCATTCTTAGTTGGGTTGCCAACACCACAAAATATTGAAGCTAATGATGACTTGTATGTGCACGGAGATCACAATGAAGGATTGTTAATTGATAAATGATCACAATATTAGAGGCATGCATGTTTATATTTTTTTATATGATTCATTTGTATATGTGAACTATACAGTTTCATTTTTCAATGTTTCATTATCTTCAAGTTATGTCAAATGCTAAATGTTTGATTTTTTAATGAAATTTTCATATGGCTGAGCATGGGCATGATAGCCATGATGTCCATGATGAGCATGGTGAGGATACCAACGCACCACCTCACAATGTAAGTTTTAAAAATATATCATTTATTTCTATCTATATGTCCATTTATAGTTATATCCTGTAAGTGTGTTTATTTTGTTAAATTTTAGGTTGATGATGCACATGTACCCTTTGAAGCACTTGAGGCACTTGATGAGCAGTACCAAAAAGTTGATAAGAGAAGGGGCATCACTATGATTAAGAAGTTAACAGCACTAAGGGGCAATGCACCCAAATTGGTTGTGGATTTTGATAATGCAGGAAATGCAATTGGAGTGAACCGCAATTCGTTTGTTTCATATCATGGGTGTGCTTGTAAGATAGATTCTTGGAATATATTTACTAAGGGGAAGAAAGACTTAATATGGAAGGATTTATGTGTGAGTTGTTATTATGTGCAATTCTATTTTGCAGATTACTAATTTTTGGGATACTAGTTAATAGAAATTATATTTTGCAGAGTATATTTGTGTTGGATGAAAAGTTACATCGTAAATGCGTGATGCAATGTTGTGGGAGGGTCCTAAGGAACTATAGGACAAATCTCACCTGAGAATACATAAAAGATGGTGAGAAGAGGAAGAAGTCAGTCACTGAACATTAGAACTTCCTGGACCCAGAAGAATGGGACGTGTTTGTTGCTTCAAGAAAAACTAATGAATTCAAGGTATTAGGCGTTACTCCCTATTTAATTAATATACGTTGTATTCACCTATTCAAGATTAAACTTTAGTGTTACTAACCAAATCAATGTACATACTAACTAGGCTATAACCGAGGCGCAAAGAGCAAGGTGTCCACTAAATGTGCATGACCACACAATGGGTCCAAAGGGCTATGCAGGCATTCGCCAAAGACTATAGGCTGAGTGTATTGCTCAGTCTACTGCTACTCAGGAGTCCTCTACTATAGGTATCACACCTCTTCCTCGCCATGATGTCTGGATAGCTGGGAGGCAAAATAAGAAGAGAGAAATAAAGAAACCCTCAACTGCTGAGGCGGCTGCAAAAATGGTAAAATACAACTCTTAGAGAAATCGTTTGAATATTGATTATTTGTGGTGTTTACTTACTTACCAATTTCTATTGATGACGATTAGCGGGAGCTGCACAAGCTGAGGAAACAAGGCAAGTTCATCCATGAGGGCATAAGGGATGAATTGACAGTTTCTCTGGGTAACCCAAAGCATCCTGGACGTGTTAGGGGTGCAGGCGCTGGTGTGGGCATCAAAGCGTTCTTTGGGCCATCCCAGCACAAACATGTCCTAAAAGCAGGAATTTCACAAGAAGAGGTAACCTATTCTTTTTTTAGAATGTTACTGTAAAAGGAAATTCAATAATCAGAAGCTAACATTTCGTTTATCCATGTATAGGTAGATAAGATAGTTGATAGGAGAGTCGATGAAGTAGTTGATAAGAGAGTCAAGGAAGTAGTTCATAAGACACTCCATGAAGCAATGAGCAAGTGATAGGCATCTATGAATGCCACTCAGACAGTACCTATGGCATCCCACTCTACTCCTACTGCAGAGGTTGGGAGTAATCTTGTAGACCCACCACCTAGCACATTCGTTGTAAGTATTTTTATGACATAGTAGATAGTCTTTTCAAGATGATATGTATATATGTATAGAACATTCTTTATGTAAATTTGTAGGGGTTGAAGCCATGCCATCTAAAAAGTAAAGAATATGTCGTTGCAGAGGTGTCGGCTTACCCATCCCTTCCAGGGGAAATGTTTCATGGGTCTCAATTACTAGATGTTGGGTTCGTGTGAGCCCGCTACATATATTCCCTAGTTGGATGGATCTTCCATTGCCATATGCCCACCCAGATTGTGAAACGCTTGTTGAGGCAGAAGGCGGTGTGATATTGTGGATGAAAGTGGATGTCGTCTATACTGAAATTGTATGGTAAATTTACATTACGTTAAATTGTTAGTGTGTATATATGAGGTCAATTGATCTGAAATTATATATACAGGTTAAAACGAAGACACCCAGAGCATCTAGGCTTCCACCTCCACCTCCTACATTACCAAGTTGGGTTCCACAAGACCTACCTACCCCGTTAGGTCCTAATTGTAGGGGTATGGAAGTATGCTAGGCGAACATGATATAAATTGCTCTATAACTGTTTGTATAGATGCGTATGTTGGAGGTCAATCATACGAAAACAAACTATTTATACAAGATATTTTGGAGTTGTTTGGCTATGATTGGATGAATACATCTATGATAGAGCTATGGATAAGGTGAGATCTTGTTTATAAATCCATATACCTTGTGTAGGATCCAGTGATCTGGTTTCTTATATATTAATGCATATGTAATACATGTTTTTCAGCTACTTAGACAAGATATGTGCATATTTTTCATTTGAACATGTAGGATTTTGTATTCCATATTTGATTAGTCTAGTAGCTAAAGACCCTTCGTCAGTTCAACAATACTGTTGTGATGCTTTTACAAATTTTGTTCAAAATAAGAAGTCTTTGATAATAGCTCCATTCAATGTGGAGTAAGTTTACTTTGCTTATAATTTGGATTTAAGAAAATTACATTTTTATTTGTGGATTTCGAGTTATTAATTTTTAACTTTTTAACCTCTAGGGGTACACATTGGGAGTTACTATTTATTGTCCCCGGGACATTCACTGTCTATTATCTAGATCCTAAGGGGACTAAATTGAATCCAACATATGGACATGCAATGAAATTGGCATTATTCTAGTGAGAAATATTTCATTTTTATATCCGTTAACATCTTTTATTACATTACTATTTAATTATGCAATTTAATGTGTTCAATTAACATGTAGGGGTTTACATGAGTTTAAAAAGACTGGAGGAAAGGTCCCCAGGAAAAAGAACCAGTCAATAATTTGGGAGAACATGGAAGTAAGTTCCCGACTCCAATGTATATATTATTTAAGTGAATTTTGCTTAGTTGTATTTTTTAATATTTTGTATGTTCCAATTTATAGTGTGATGCACAAGACAATGGTTGGACATGTGCATACTATGTGATAGGATTTATGCACATGATTATCAAACATGCCACAATGGACATCAATATCATACATGAGGTATTATATATAGTCTCATTAGATAATATGAAATATATCAATCTTATTTATATATTATTAATTATATATACATCATTCTCTTTACAGGTGTTTAAAACTAACCCCACTACATGTAAGGCCTTATCAGATGTGCATGCTCCCTATACGAAGGAAGAATTAAATGATGTAAGAGAAGAATGGACAAAAGTCATACAAAGTAGTGGGGGTTTTAAAATATAATTGGGATGTTGATAGCGATAATGACTAAAGAATGTTTATACATGTGTGAATGTGAAAATGAATGGAATTGCAAGTTGCTACATGAATGTTTCTACATGTGTCTGATTGTTTCTACTTGTGTGAATGTGAAAATGAGAGGAACTGCAGGTTGCTACATGAAAGTTTCTACATGTGTGAATGTGAAAATTGAATGGAACTGTAGGTTGCTAAATGTGTGAAAATGAATCTTGTTAATTTTGCAGGTGTGTGGCTTGTTGTTGGATGATATCAATGGATGTCGTAAACCTACAGTTTAGAACTGAACTGTAGGTTTCTGCATCCTGCTGACCAGCCACAGCAGGCCTGCAAACTGATAAGAAAAAAAAATCAAAACATAGGCATCAGTTATTAGTCGAAAACTGACAACAAAGGCTTACATTGTCGGTTAATAGAATAAACCCGCCACCTAATGTGGCCAGACAACATGGTGATATGGCATCGGTTATTACTAAGAAACTGACACCTATGGTGTCCTTGATGGCACCCTTTTTGTGGTTTGCAGGGTTTGGGCATCGGTTTCCCCATAATAATCGATGCATATAGTGCCCATGTTAGCGCCCTTTTTGTGGCGCGAAGGGTTCTAGCATCAGTTTCCCCACTAATAATTGACGCCTATAGTACCCCTACTGGCGCGTTTTGGGTGGCGTGAAGGGTTCTGGCGTCGGTTTTCAAACAGATTCCTAAGGTTTCAGCTTTTAGCATCGCCCACATATGTGTCGCTTTTTAACCGTCGCCAAAGGCCTTAAATAACCGACACCAAAGGTCGATTATGTACTAGTGCGAGTTGGGTTTGTGTAGTATTCATAAAGAAAGTGTTATTTATAACCCTTTGACTTAGTTGTTTATTTATGGTTGCTAGCCTTTTCGCAAAGGTGAACATCTCATAAATAAAGTTTTATTGATTAGAAGTTTGGCTATGATTTTGATTTCCTCCTCTTGAATTTTATCTTTGGCCTTGTCCCTAGGAATTGTTTTTGTTGTTTTGATAGTTTGTGTTCTTGGTCTATCTATAGGGTACTCCCCCTATACCAAACCTAGGGGGTCTAGTCGGTGGATCATTCAATTGGTGTGAGTTCTCGGCAGCATCTTTGTACCAATAAGAAAATGTAAGGTAATCTTTTCTCTTAAACTTGACATAGGAGACATTTTTAGTATCATCCTCTTGAGTGTCTTCCTCTGGTTGAGTATAGATGCATTTTCTACTCCATGCCCACTATAATGACCCCCTCCATGTGTTATCCCCTATTCAGAAAACCAAGAGGGCAAGGGTCATTATTACTATTATAGGATCTCATGTTTAGAAATTTAATAGAAATAATAAAAAAGTACTAACAAAAAGGAATTTGGTACAAAAGTGATGGAATATCTAAAGTTGCAACGTAAATAAAGTCTATCTAACTATAACCTCCATGTTAACATTATGTTTCTTCATCTTGTGCCTTCTTTCTGGATATCTAGTTTCATCATATTTGTAAAATGACAGATTGTCCTAAAACACGACAAACAATATGTCGGTTAGTGTAATGAATTCCACCGGTACGTGGGGGAAACAAAGTATTGCATCTAGTGTAACAATATAATCACAACAGTTATTGTTACAGAAACAAAGTTATCATTTTCTTCACAACTCCTTGAACCATTTTTACTCAACTCTAGGGCACTCTTTCAGGGTCTTGTCCCTACAATGGATGAAATGGCCACCTTCTAAATCTAGAGCCCCCAGGTGCCATGTTAGTCTTCCCGGTCTGGGGCCTGACCTCAGATGACCTTCCCAATCTGGGGCCTGGTCTAACCTTATATGACCTTCCCAATATGGGACTTGGTCTGATCTTCCCAATCAAGGGCCTGGTCTATATCCATGACTTTTCATTTCCTTCCATTCAAACCTCCAGATTTGGTATGTTGGGTTCGAGCAAGTTATAAGCATACTTTGTCATATCCATAGTCACGTTATAGATTTCAAGAAATAAAATTCATGCAAGCATTTAATTTCAAGCAATAGGCAAAACCTCAGAAAAAGTCAAGAAACTAGTGTAGTTAGTCATAGGCTTAACCACATACCTTGATTAGGAGTCTAGATGTCCAAGAAAGAGCAAGCAATCAACTAAGCAAGTTACCCTAAAAGTTAATTCAGTACACCCACGTATTATTATTTTATCCAAATCATCCTTAATACTAACTTGGTTCTCATGTTAAGGTTTCTATGTCAACATGAGGGTTCTCTCTTCCCAAACCCTAGTTTCCACTTTTCATGTTTCATTAGACTACAAACCCTACTCCTTCATTAAATACACCTTTTATTTCAAGGAAGCCCTAATTTCTCAAATTATGGGTTGATAAACTCAAATAACTTTTAGGTTTCTCTTTTTATTCATAAAAGATCAATTTTTGATCAATAATAACAATTGGACATCTTAAGACCATCAATTCTTAAAATAAATTAGGGTTCTAGTTCATTAAACACATTAGAGATGCCAACTTTAAGCACTTTTCAAACTAGAAGCACATTTTGATCATGATCATATTTTATTGGATTTTATGCATTTTTCTTATCATTTTTCATACATAATATGTCAGTATCTGATTATCCTACTAACTACTGGCATTTTTACAAAATAAAGCATTTTGAGCCAATCACATGCTTCCACCTAGGCAACGTGGGGTCTCGGTCTTGCCAACTATGTTGGGTCGGCCAATGGGCTCACACCACCTAGAGTGAGTGTGTTGTGTGTGGCTAACCGACTCAATGTGTAAAAGAGACAAAAGGACAAGATTGCCCTTACATGTACTAAAGGAGGGTCGAGGCAGTTTGGTATTTTCATCAGAGGTTATCTTCAGCATCGCCTTCTCTTCTCATGCAAGCAGCCAGTCAACCAAGGGGTTGACTCCAATTCCATGCTCCTGATTGCAAGGTGAAGGCATGATCACCTTCGTCTTTCTCCGACGGACTCAACTTATGATCTCAATTCCACCCATGGTGGTCTGCGTCATTGGGACGGAGAGTGAGTTCTTCAGCGAGGAAGGTAGGAAGGGGCAAAGGTGGAGAATGAGTTTCTTTGGGAAATTTGTGGTACAGGGATACTCGGGGAGTTGTGGGCAATCTTCGATATCATTTAGGGTGTTTGCAAAGTAGATGTATGCCCCTATTAATACTTGGCCATGGCGGCAGGTGAAAGAAATAGAGGGGGGATAAAGTTTATAAAATATTTAAACAAATTTAAATTGCAATCGAAATAAAAGAGGCAACAAAGAGAGAGAGATGGGATTTAGAGTTGTTCCGTCTATGACGTCAGTCCACTACCTAGTTCTTAACAACTAGGATTTGCAACAAACACTTTTATTAATTTATAGGTGGGGACAAATTACAAGATCATTGCTGAAAATAAATCCCTCTTCTTTACCGACCATGGAAGAACACCACCAAACCTCTTCTTTTATGGATGAGTCGATGGATGAGGAGGAGAACCACAACACCTCTTCTTTTACAGAGTCACCGAGGGCCAAGGAGAAACACCACACCTCTTCTTTTACAGATGAACCGAGGGCCAAGGAAGTGAATCGCCACACCTCTTCTTTTATGGATGCAACGAGGGTTGAGAAAGACAACCACAAGTTACAAAAATAAGTAAGGAAGAAGAAATACACCAAATAAGTTCAGCAATGTCCTTATGAATCAAGCTTGTGAACCAAACCACTTAAGGATGTATCAAGGTTGTAGTAATGGTGGCAGGCTAAGCTAATGGCTAGGACACGAAGAATGTTGTTGTCAGTGATTTTCAAAAGGATAGATATATCTCTTATTTCTCAAGATGTAATGTATGCAAGTATGCAAGTGTGTTTTAGGATGCCTCTAGACCACAACGATTTATAGGAATGGAGTAATTGCTAGGGCATCTTGGGGGAGTGTCTAGAGGGTTCTAGAGGGTCAAATATGTTTGGTTTTAGGGGAGACAGAGAAGGAAGCGGAAACAAAAATTTTCTTCTCCCCAAATCCAGAACAAAAGAAATGCGTCAACGTCTATACAATAGGAAGGATAGTTTGTAGAGGCGTACCTTCTCCCGAGGCTTGCTCGGCGACTTTACCTCACAGCTAGTGTGGTCTTCACCTCTGGTCTTGGATGGTGTCTGTGCACCTCCTAGTCTCACTGGGACTGGCACCTCCTGGTCTTACCAGGACTGTCGGGATTGACAGTTGTCCTCCGGGCGGCAGAAGTCTCCCTCCTATGAAGTAGTCCACATGGACCACCTAGAACTCCGATCTCCTTATCCTAAAAGGAATCAGAAGGAGTGGCACCCTCCTATCGGCGTACTAGTCACTGACACACTCTCTTGCCACCAGTCACTTTCTGCAGTTGTCTTTCCTTTGTTGTGCCTCCCATATTGGGTAGCACTTGCTCGGGCTCTCTCTCAGTTATCAAAACCAGAGAGAACGACAACTTTGCAGAGCAGTTAGTGCACTGAGTTGTGTACCTGAGAAGCCCCCACTACCCCTATATATATAGGAGGGTCATGGGACAGGGTTCTCTACCTCAGGCAATGCAGGATTAATGCAGGAGTAGAAGGGTTTAGAATTTTCCACAAAACAACCAACTTGCCCCAGTTGAACCTGTCGTTTCAACCTTGAAACGGTCATTTAGTGACCTCAACCGATCGATTCACACTTGAACCGATCGTTTGGACACCTGAGTCGATTGGTTCATCACATGAGTCAATCGGTTCGTGGTCCTGGTCCAACTCAAATTGACTTTCAAATTTGTCTCCGATTAATCAAATATTAATCCTTGTCCAAATCGAATTTGTACAAGTGAAACAAATTGTTTTTGCAAAATAGTCTTCTGACTTTCCAAACGATCTCAGTTAGACCAGTTGAGTCGATCAGTTCAACCCTTGAATCGGTCATCTCACCATGTCTTGAGCTGATCGGTGCATCAAATGAGTTGATCGATTCACCAACCTGAGCCGATCGGTTCATCACATGAGCCAATCAGTTGGAAGTACAGACTGTGAAAAATCAGTCAATTGCAGTTTCAATCAATATGATACTCTAATCAATCGATCCAACACCTTGAATGCTATGATTTTGAGCTATCAATTAATTGAGTGTTTAATTGAACTACTAAACTCCTTTAGTAATCAATCTAAACATTGTTTGTGGATAAACTCCTCTTCCAGGTTAAATCCTATGTGTGTGACCCTACAGGTCCATTTCACGTTGGCAGTGAAAGTCCATAACACTTATGACTTCATAAGTAAAGAGTGATGCCTAGTCGCATATCAGTGCTACCCAAGTGAAATAGAAAGTTGGAGAACAACTTTCAATCCTACAATCTATGAATGGTGTTATAGCGAATGTATAATTCCTTTGTCACTGATATCCCGAACGAACTCAACGCATGGAAGAGTCATCATGTCAATGTTCATTCACTTTCTTGATCTCAGAGTAGATTGGAGGAGATATGTATGACATCAATATCACATACTGATTCACACATGCGTGCACACACCTATCTCAATCCTACTCATCAAGTGGCCATGGATATCAAACTCCCTCAGGAGGGACAAATCCCATATCTATCACTAACCCCTTAAAATCCCCATGTATCAAAGCCACCCAATCATCACCTTTATAACAACCCATGTTTCAAGATTGCGTTTGATGATGTCAAAGTGTACCCAATCACATGTGTTGAGTGTAGTGATTTCAGGTCAAAGAATCACACTCACCACCATCAGTGTAAGAACTGACTGTGACTACCATGTTATGGTTCCATGTGTCAAACACACGGTGGGTCTGTCCGATAAACTTGTTCTCTAACAAGTATCTATGTGTTTGGTTTGATATCTCCATATCATAACTAATGAGATTATGTCATCAACCAACACCACAATATAGTCTTGTGTGTCATTGTTGTCTATCTACCTTCCACAATGACATCCAACTAGGGACATAATAAGAATGTACAAACTCTTAAAATCTATATGATCTCATCGTTCATGTCCTCAACCTGAAATCATACGTCATTGAGTCTTGTCATTCTCTAGACATTCAATATGTTCTATAATTATCTCATATGACTGGACCAGAAAGAATTGGAAGCTTTCCTTTGATCTTTATCAAATCAATCTTAATGTATCCCACCAATGATCCCATGATTGGCTCTCAGGGCATACATACCAATAGACTCCCACTTGCACTGTGAGCCAATCACCCTTGAATCATATTCATAGTGATCTTCAAACATGTCCCACATGTTATTGTGCTCTAGTGCTAACATAGTGAGTTATTACAACACCTTGCCAAAGTCGGTATTAATTGCATGTCTCTCGTCTCTTCACTGTACGTCACACGTATGAGATGGAGTTGTCGTAATATGCGATCTAGTATTCCTTTGCTAACCTTTAGCCACATTGCATGACCAAGTACTCTTAACTTGTCATCAATGACCAGAATTTCTATAAGTTCATCTTATGAACTTCCAGATCCATATAGTATCCACTACTATTCTCTAACACACAAATACTCGGCTTTTTCCTTTTAAACGGCTTTATTGGAACATTTCCAATTATCAACAAACATTCACTTTATATCCCATACATATATTGCGATTAATTCTTTGTCCTTTGTGGAAATTCGCATCAGTGTAACTCTTTACAGTGAAACCTTCCTTATTTCCATAGAACTAGTACTTCTCAAGTACTTATCAAGTTCATATGGCATTCCAGTAACCCTTACTAGAACTAGACAGACATCCACTCGTCATGTCCCACATACGAGTTATCAGGATGAGCATAACATATTGTCATGTCCTACATACAAGATGATAAATGTGTTTTGTTCTTGCCATGTGCATACATGAAAGATAATGGGATGATTACATACATGATATATCCATATCTATTCTTAGTGTTTCCATTCTTCATAAGAATTGGTCACTTGGCCTTGGGATACTAGCTCCATGTAACATGGAGAAGTTCTCTCCCATTGAATCTATGCATACTAAACCCTTCAGTATAGTTTGCCAATGTATGCGCTCTCTTTTCAGGTCAAGAGGTTTTTTGAGAACTATATCTATATATCTCTATTCCTATAACATAGGAAACATCTCTATCTTCCTTAAAGATAATTTCCATTTTGGATTTCCATTCTATAACATTTCCATTTCACATCAACATGTGGAATGTGAATATGCTCCCACTAAATCACAGATCTCTTGTTTATCTTTGTCATATCTGTCAAACCCTTTGACTATATCATCAAAGTAAAGATCTAGCTTTGAGTTTCTTGTACTTAATCAATCACATTGATTAATCCATTGTAACTTATAGACTTCATTTGCATTAATGGATTCATAAACCTTATAGGTTGTGTCACGTACACATCCTCGTTTTATTCCTTTTAGGAATGCGGTTTCAGTATCCATATGCCAAATATCTTAGTCATTAAGTTGCAATCAACAAGCATCATCCTTCTCAAATGTTATCCATGTGTCTTAACACTTAAGACTCATTTGCACTTATGGATTTCATCCCAATGGGTGCTACCATCAAGGTTAAACCTTATGGTTCACATGGAAGTCATTTAGGATGTAATGGTCATAAACCATAACTCAAAATCCAGTTCCTCATATTCATCTAGATAGTTGATTCATCATATGACAAACTCATCACATAGATAATCGAGGTGTATCTTTCAAGGATATAACAACTCACAACTCTTTATGATTCTTAATGTCCTTTATTAGTGTAGGGTAATGCTTATTTAATAAAAATTTAGTTATTTGATAATCATCCTCTAACTCCATAGAGTATGACTCCTTTTAATTTAGACATCACCATGACTTAATCATGAGTTCACTGTGATACACTATCATAATCACTCATAAGGTTCTCAAACATTTGGTCCATGTATTTCATTCATTGATCTCATCAAGAATTAACACTTTACCAAATTCATACTTCATCTATGATATTCTTGAACACTTCAAGATATTCATATTGGTATTTCTCTAAACACCATTTGAAGTATTAGCATTAACTCCAATAGGTATGTAAATACATCACATGTATTATACTTAATAGGATAATCATTCTCCCATTATCACTAGTGAAGATTGATTAATCATGTCTTAAGAGATTCATGTCTCTAACTGGTTCTCTAACCAAAAGATTCTAGACTTATCCATCATATGGAAACTAGAAATGAATTTCTCATGATTTATGCTAATTTGATTGTTTGAGTTATCAATAACTTTTAGGTATCATTTTATCTTATGCATACCAAGTACCACAAGATAAGCAAGGCATTGCCACAAAGAAACATCAACATTATTAATTGCTATCATTGTCATACAATATGAAAAATAATGTGTTTCTTTCTATTGGCAAATATGAAATAGCAGTTCATAACTCTATTACATGCCTTCAAGGCTAAAAATAAACTAAAGTACTCCTACCTATGGCGGAAACACTTTCCCCATTTAATGAGTGCTTTACACTTTATCATCTTGGTATCATATACCTCAAAAGTGTTATAAGTTTATTTCATGACACCTTCAGGTGGAGACGTTTTTTGCCTCCTTCTTCTTTAGTTCTTCCAAATAGAGTGGACAATTCCTTTTCCAATGTCGTGGTTTTTGACAATGGTGGAAGTTGCCTCTCTTGGGCATGCCTCCCTTGGCCTTAAAATCTGAAGATGCCTTGGGCTGCTGGCTAGCATCAGAACCTTTCTTAGCCCTGCCTTTTCCCTTGCGCTTGGACTTGCCTTTGTTGTTGATCATCATGAAAGACTTAGGCTTTCCCTTCTCAAGGACCGATCGCAATGAAAAGTGATTGTTGTTTGTTGTCATTTGTACTACAAAAGGAAATATATGCAATTTAGTCCAAAACTCAATTTCGACTTATTTGATTGATTTGCAAGGTTGACGATATAATTAGGACTTTAATTAATTATCTCTCCCTCTATTTTTGTTCAAATTGATAGCCCTCACCATCAAATCAGAAGATTGCAGCGTTCAATCTTCTAGTGGGTCAAGATCCTAAAATCCTCTGAGTCATGGACTAGCTAGGGTTGTCACCCACAACATAGATCTTCCAGGTAGGCAACTTTTGCCAATTGCATCATATGCAACTCTTGAAAGACGTCATATGCAACTCCTTGCCATGATCACGTCCATGCCTCAAGGTGTTAGATCCTATTTAGGTCACCTTGTTAAGTCCGACCCAAAGCCTGCACGATGAATATGCACCCTGCTAGGGAAGACCCACACATTCATCATTCACACTTCCACGAGATAGACGGTGCACCACGCTAGGGCGTGCCCACACTTGGCCGATAAAGCTTTTCACATGTGTCCCATTTGGAAGGCATCTAAAACTTTAATATTTAATGAGGGATTTGGTTTTATAGGTACATATACATATGCAATCACCACAATATATAATATGTAACATATACATGTTATATCCCATAGAAAACATGTGAAACAATAAAAGCGATGATTATGGCCATCCTAATGTGATTCCTCGAGCCAAGAGGAATCACAGTCATCTAGGTCTACATCACATGCAACTTGTACAAGATGAAATGATGTAGTCGTCCGAGTTGATCAATTCATCACGCGAATGACCTGCTCACCCTGGTCGATCGTTTGGGTGCCACCAGCCGATCAGTTGGCTCCTCCAACCGATCAATTCACCTGGTCATCGTGCATCTCCTCATGGCTGCCACCAGATCATCTCTCTCCACGAACCGGTTGTCTAGATCACCAACTGATTAGTTCACTCCTTGAACCGACCATATGGAACACCAACCGATCAATTCACGTCTTGAACAAATCATCTCATTTGTCGTCATGTTGTCTACCGTTCTTTGACATAACCAGAAATAAAAGATCTATCCTATTTTACATTTGAAAAGGGAAACCCCGAGTCACATTTGGGGGGAGTAAAGGTAGGAAAGAAATCTCGAGTTATCTCGAGTTACATCAGGAATGAGGAGGTAGGGAATCGGTGCACAGACCGAGATGCAAGAAACCACATACAACCAAGCACACTCATAGCGTTTATTGGCCATAACCACGCTATACATCCACCACAAAACTCATTTAAGGGCGACATGTATCGAGTGCATTCATATTACATATCATATATGTATATTGGGATTTGTGGATTTAGGATTGGACATGCACAAAGCCAATTTTATTTGCATCGTATGCAATAAATAAAGGCAACAAACAAAAATCGATCATATCGATAATCCAAAAGCATAGAGCAGTTGATGTGGCTCTGATACCACTGTTGGGTTTTAGGGGAGACAGAGAAGGCAGCAGAAATGAAAATTTTCTTCTCGCCAAACCCAGAACAAAGGAAATGCATCAATGTCTATACAATAGGAAGGATGGTTTGTAGAGGCGTACCTTTTCCCGAGGCTTGCTCGGTGACTTTACCTTGCATCTAGTGCGGTCTTCACCTCCGGTCTTGGATGGTGTTTGTGAAGCTCCTGGTCTCACAGGGACTGGCACCTCTTGGTCTCACTGGGACTTTCGAGATTGACATTTGTCCTCTAAGCGGCAGATGTCTCCCACCTCTGACGTAGTCCACACGGACCACCTGGAACTCCGATCTCCTTGTCCCACAAGGAATCGGAAGGAGTCGCACCGTCCTGTCAGCGTACTAGTCATTGACACACTCTCCTTCCACCAGTCACTTTCTATAGTTGTCTTTCCCTTGATGTGCCTCCCTTATCGGGTAGCACTTGCTCGGGCTCTATCTCGGTTACCAAAACCAGAGAGAATGACAACTTTGCAGAGCAACGGGTGCACTGAGTTGTGTACTTGAGAAGCCCCCACTACCCCTATATATAGGAGGGTCATGGGATAGTGTTCTCTACCCTGGGAAATGCGGGATTAATGCAGGATTAGAAGGGTTCGGAATTTTCCACAAAACAACCAACTTGCGCTAGTTGAACCGATTGTTTCAACCTTGAAACAGTCGTTTGGTGACCTCAACTGATTGGTTCACACTTGAACTGATCGTTTGGACACCTGAGCCGATCGGTTCATCACATGAGACGATCAGTTTGTGGTCTTGGTCCAACTCAAATTTACTTTCAAATTTGTCTCTGATTAATCAAATATTAATCCTTGTCCAAATCGAATTTGTACAAGTGAAACAAATTGTTTTTATAAAATAGTCTTCTGACTTTCCAAACGATCTTAGTTAGACCAGTTGAGCCGATTAGTTCAACACTTGAACTGATCATATCACCCTATCTTGAGCCAATCGGTTCATCACATGAGCCAATCGGTTGGAAGTGGAGATTGTGCAAAATCAGTTAATTGCAGTTTCAATCAATTCGATACTCTAATCAATCGATCAAACACCTTGAATTCTATGATTTTGAGCTATCAATTAATTGAGTGTTTAATTGAACTACTAAACTCCTTTAGTAGTCAATCTAAACATTGTTTGTGGATAAACTCCTCTTCCAGGTTAAATCCTATTGTGTGACCCTGTAGGTCCATTTTACATTGGTAGTGAAAGTCCATAACACTTATGACTTCACAAGTAAAGAGTGGTGCCTAGTCGCACATCAGTGCTACCCAAGTGAAATAGAAAGTTGGAGAACAACTTTCAATCCTACAATCCATGAATGGTGTTACAGTGAATGTATAATTCCTTTGTCACTGATATCCCCAATGAACTCAAGGAATGGAACAGTCATCCTATCAACATTCATTCACTTTCTTGATCTCAAAGTAGATTGGAGGAGATATGTATGACATCAATATCACATATTGATTCATACATGTCTTCTCACACCTATCTCAATCCTACTCATCAAGTGGCCATGGATATCAAACTCCCTCGGGAGGGACAAATCCCATATCTATCACTCACCCCTCAAAAGCCCCATATGTCAAAGCCACCCAATTATCACCTTTATAAAAACCCATGTTTCAAGACTGCATTTGATGATGTCAAAGTGTACCCAATCAGATGTGTTAAGTGTAGTGATTTCAGGTCAAAGAATCACAATCACCACCATCACTATAAGAACTGACTGTGACTACCATGTCATGGTTCCATGTGTCAAACTCACGGTGGATCTGTCCGGTAAACTTGTTCTCTAACAAGTACCTATGTGTTTGGTTTGATATCTCCATGTCATGACTAATGAGATTCTGTCATCAACCAACACCACAATCTAGTCTTGTGTGTCATTGTTGTCTATCTACCTTCCATAATGACATCCAACTAGGGACATAATAAGAATTTACAAACTCTTAGCATCTGTATGATCTCATCGTTCAGGTCCTCAACCTAAAAGCATATGTCATTGAGTCTTGTCATTCTCTAGACATTCAATCTTTTCTATCATTATCTCATATGACTGAACCAGAAAGAATTGGAAGCTTGCCTTTGATCTTTATCAAATCAATCTTAATGTATCCCACCAATCATCCCATGATTGTCTCTCAGGGCATACATACCAACAAAATAGTCATTTGAACAAAATTAATTTAGATATAATGGCTAGATTGAATGAATTGGAAGATACGTTCCAAAACCTTCCTCTGTCGACCATTTTCTTTCCCGGTCTGCAACTCGGTCGACAATTTTCTTGACCGTGCCAAGGCTGGATGTGCCATATTTCAATGGCCATAAGTCTATCAAAGATAACTTGGTCAAGGGTATAACAATGGCTCTAATTTTGACTTTTTTGACTCATAATAAATATGCAATTAGGATTTCTTGAGTCCTCGACCAATCATTGTCTCATTCGACAAAGTCTTCAACTGACTTGAGGCTTGGTCCACAATGATTTTGACCGAAAGACTATAATATATGGATAACCTTTGGGAACACTTATCTAATTACTTATCTAGTTTGACCTAGTTATCTAAGACATTTGATATTGATATGTGAAAGGTTCTGGTATAGGTGGACTTGGTCCAAAGCTTGAATTTACATGAGTTCTAAGTATGAAATACAAATAAGCACATATAAATGTTTTATTCAAAGAATTTGATATTCTAGCCTTGATTTTTCCAAGAGGTTCCTGAAACACTTAAAGTAGCAAGTTAAATCCACAAGTAAGAAATGCTTGTCATCATCAAATGAGAAGATAAGCGAATGTCTAATTTAGTAAACAATTTCCCCATTTTTAAGATGGCAAACATTTCAACTTATAAGCCAAAACTCAAAAACAAATGCCCATACCTTAGTGAAGTTTTCCTTGACTATTTCCAAATTTGTGCATATTCACATTTGAGAAGTATGGAACATATCATCCAACTCTCCAAGTGAATTACAACAATTAATATATGGTAGAGCATTTTGTAAAAATGTGAAAGCTCAAATGACATGCTCAAGGATTTAAGTTTTTACATAGAAAAAATTTCTCACCCTTTGTCATCTCAAAAAGAGTGAATTACAACAATTAATATATGGTAGAGCATTTTGTAAAAATGTGAAAGCTCAAATGACATGCTCAAGGATTTAAGATTTTACATAGAAAAAATTGCTCACCCTTTGTCATCTCAAAAAGTAAACCATGTGATGAGAAGATGACTCCCTCTGAGTGAAATACTCCCCCTTGAAATGATCCACATAAAACAAATGTCAAATTTAGGCGTAGGATCACGATATAATATTTTCTAATTGTCGATGAAAGGAATGTTAAGTTCTTCATGACAAAAAGAGTCTCATAAAGCAAAAGAAATAAATCCTTAGAAAAATACTCTAAACCAATAGTCAGGAATGTTAAGTCTGTCATGATGTAGAGATGATGTAACGACCCCACCTCCTAATAACCCCCAATTAAGGGAGACCAAAAGGTCAGAGAAGTCTTCCCAATTTTCCAGATTAAAGGTTCGACAAATAATCGATAATAATTATCAAATTCTACTAAACTAAACTAAAAGATTGTAATAAAATTAAACCCTGCATACCTTTTTCAAAAACTTGGATATCTACTTCTATTCACCTCTGGAGTCTATTCTAACTAATCCTCCTTTGTACTTTAATTCATATTTAATTCCACATATGCCACTTCATTGTTTGTTCTTTTCACTTGTACCTAAAATGTCGACAAACAAAATGTTGGTCAGCAAAAAGCTGGTATGTGAGGGAAACAATAATCTTTCAATTATTCATATCAACATATTAAATTCAATTATAGTTTAACAATCAACTTTACGTGTTAAATACGACTATGCGATCCATACATACCCTATCCTCTATGTTGTCCCTGCAGTGGACCTGGATGCTACCTTCCTTATGGTAGATCCCCATTAAACCCCTCATGATCCTACCTAACAGGTGAATCAATTTCTAGGGTTGAGACACATGGCACTATCCGTAGGTAGCCCACTCCTTAACTCATGATGTGCTAAAGAGTCTCGTGGAACTACACGTGGGTAGCTCAATTTCTAACTCATGATAGCCTAGACCTTTCTCTAGGTTACCCTTTTTAGCATTTGCAAAAACACAGACGAGGACCAGGATCTGTGCCAGTCATGTATAAATACTTATGGTGATAGTTATAGTCACTTTATAGTTGCATGAAATAAAAGTCATCCAAGCAGTTTATTTCAAACAACCGATAAAATTTCTGGGAATCGCCGTGAAACTAAGGCGGTTAATCATAAACATAACCACATACCTATTCTGCTTTTATCAAGATCCTACTTTTTGAAAAAGAGTCAACCATGTAGGGAAATCCAATCAAGCAAACAAGTATACACAAAGATCCTGAAATAAACATACAGTTTCCTTTTATCAAGATCTATCCAAACCAACTTGCTTCTTAGGATTTCTATTCCTTTTTAGGGTTTCATTTGCAATTAGGTTTTTCCTTACTTTTAGTACCATAAACCCTAATTAGACAAAACTACATATAAACCCTAAGTTTCTCATCCTATTTCTCCTAACAGGCTTAGGATCATCATTTAACAACATATTTCCATATTTTTGAATTAAATACGATCATCTCTTCTTTTACCCAAAATTAGCCAACTTTTCATGTGAAACATATTGAAACTCAACTTTAATATTCAACAAGTTAATACTTCTCAAATTAACCTATTAAACTTCAAAAATTCATCCTTCATACTCAATTGAGGTTTCTTAGGTTCCTTATTCACAAAACACTAATCATCTCAATTATCTTCATTAAGAACTCTCTAATCCAAACTATGTTCAAGAATCATTATATTACAGTTATATACTTGCAATTTCAGATTATGACCACTAAAACTCATATTTTCCCAAATTAGGGTTTTTAGTCCATTAAACCATGTACATGATCAGAAAAACCCTAAAACCAACATACTAATCATCCTTTTATGATTTTACCCTTTCTTTTACTCTTAATGGTTAAGATTCATCAAAAACATATAAAAGATTCATCATGATTGTTTTTATATCATTCTAGGGTTTTTCTTTCAATAAATGCATTAAAAGATGTAAAACCCTATACTTTTTTAGTTTCAAGCAGAATTAGGCTTCAAATATAATTTCTTTTTGTTCCTCTCGTTCTGAGGATCAATTTTCATATATGACTTGTCTCAATCCGAGTTTTCTAGAATTAGTTACAATTTTAGCAAATAAAACATAAAGTGACTGATTAGACGGTGCCACGTTAGCACTTACTTATCATGCACATACCTCGTGGCCGACTTGAAATAGAACAAAATGTCCAAAATGCCCCCACGTTGTTGATTGTTACTTTACACGCCAAAGGGGCATTTTGGTCCAAAGCGGCTAGGCCGTCTTCCTCCTCCCGACTGCAGGCTGCTGCCACCACGATGTGCTTCCACCACGTACAGGTGGCTCTATCGGGGTGAGAGAGCATCGCTCGAGGGTTCCTACCCCTCAGTCGCCCCCTGTTGCACTTCTCAAGGTTGCATGTTGGATCTGAGATGATCCCAGTAGTGGGGACCAGAGGTAAGGATAGTTGCACTTGTAGAGGGATGATCTTCTCAGCGGAGGCTTCAGCAGATGAAGGAATAGGGAGAAGGAGATTTTGCTACCCCCGACGCTTCTCTGGAAGCTAGGAACCTCCGAAGAACATTGTTCCGAGAAGGTCCTTTATGCTAGGTCAGGTTCTTCACGCAAGAGTACGTCTTTTATTACAGTAGATCTCCCAGCGACCAAGGTTCCTTTTACAGATTGCTAGCATCTACTCAGACGCCAGGTTCAGAGTATGGGATTGAGGTTACGGTTGCACTTGGGTCAAAGGCATCTCCTTTGCCAGACTAGAGATGATGATAGGGTTTAGGGTGCACTGGTCACATATCCATCACTTTCTTTATATAGGGTGCGAGCCCAAAACCCCTATGGTTTGAAGGAGAGAAACAACAGAGTCAAGGAGCACCAGTTGTTGCTTCTTTTTGGGAAACAACACACGTAAAAATAAAAACTTAACTCCCACTATTATAACGTTGGGCAAGCCACTTATAGTAAGGTATTTTCTATTCTTTTCTCTAAGAGAAACTCGCCCCTTTCACAAAGGGTCATATATCCTGATTATATCAGGGAAGGTATATAACTAAGATTCACATATTGAGTTATTTCTCAATATATTCTTGAAATCTAGGTTGTTGATTCATTTCCCTTTTTGGTATATTCTTTAGTCATCTCATTAAAACAATACCATTATTTCTTGGAAAATTCTTTTCCTCCATATTTCTAGAATTATCTTTTATTTTGTTTTATTATATAAATTCCTTTTTCTTTTATTTTTCATTTCTTTTATTAGAAATCATGCGTAAATGAATTTTACTCAATTGTGGCCATTAATGCCACTTTCTATATATTTCCAAGTATTTCCCATAAATACTTTTCTAAATATCCATTATCTTTTATCTTTTTCCATTATTTGGACTTTTCCTCTTTTCCTCTCTTTATATCCATTATTGGATTAATATATTAATAGGAATCACGAAATTCCCATCAAAAAGGAATATTTGCAAAGTAATCCATTGTTTGAAGCAAAGCATACAATCTTTTTAATTAAGTCCAATATTCATAAAATCAATACATTTCAATTATTAAAACACATGTAAAATTGGGGTTGTAACATCCTTCCCCTCTTATAAGAATTTTGTCCTCAAAATTCCACCAAACATACAAACAATTCTGGATAAGACTTTTCCATGACCATCATTGCCACCTATGTGGCTTTACCCTATCCATGGCGCTTCCAAAGAACCTTTATCATCACATATTCTTTTCTCTAAGTTCTTTCACCTTGGCATCTATAACCCTCACAGGTGACTCAGGTCATTTCAGCCTCCCTTGGGCTCACTAGGTTCATTGCTCAGCACATGGCTCGGGTACCTCACATGGTGCTCTAAATTGGACACATGGAACTCATCACACATTACTTTATCCTGAGGGGTAAGGTCAAACATAACCTTCTCCACCAATCCATCTCAAACGGACCCATGTATCGAGGACTCAGCTCTCTTAGCTATAACTTAGAGGGGTCAGATTTTTCTCATCACATACCTTCCCACTATGTACTGCATGTTAGTCTGCTTTGCATAAGCTCACGACTCATGTTTCCCCTGGGCTCTCTTTCAGCCATCGCACGATCAAAGCGACTTCATCTCCACCCATTGTGGTCCTCTTCTGACCTTTGTGAGGCCCCCTTCACCAACATGACCTTAATGAAGTGGTGACTGACACAACCTCATTTGTAGAGCTTCTTTACATCCCTATACTAGCTATGGTGGTTATCATCACATCTTACAGAAGACAAGAACTATCTCCATGTATCACCCTGAATGAACATACATGCTCTCATCAGACCCTCTAGACTGGATCATACTAACCATTAGTTAGGGGTGATAAATTGTAATAACATCGAGTTCTTCATGTACCTACTTTCACCGCATGGATGTGAGCCTTTAGGTTATACTCAAGAACCTTTGAACTCGCATCATGGTGCAGTGGAACCATCTCTCTCTTACAAGTAGTTCAACTGGATTTGTCCCTTGACATTATTTTTCCCTTTCTATTTAAGTAAGGTGATCCACCCTAACCCATATTGCATCTCGACCTTCCTTGGTCCAGGGAGACTCACCACAACATCTATAGTGATGAACTCCCATTCCCTCTCAGGAACTCTTTATCCTTTATATCTATACATTGGTTTATTGGGGCTCGTCCTTCACCTCTTATCATGCATGGTAACATACCACATGAAACTTCATCTTAGGCTTCCAAAGTACTACTGTCACCTACTATATTTGTAGTGCCAAGGTGTATCATGATCTCTTATATGTCATGATTCCTCAAGATTGATTCCTTAGAAACCTTAAACCACTCTAATTTGGGTTTCATCTCGTTCTTTTTCCAAAGAAGTGCATCTGAGGTTCTACAATCATCCTTTCATTGAATCAAGGCCTAGTCTGGCTAACCAAACAACTACTAACTTGTTCAATAGAGCTCGCTATATCAAAGTGTTAGCAAACATAGCTTCTTTCTCAAACTTAGGGCTAACCTAACAGCCTCTCCTAGCCTCTAGTTAAACTAGACAGCTGCATCTCCACCAGTGCATCCATTACCACTTCACATCCTTAGGTGTTAGGTAATGTTGAAGACATACACCTCCATGTATTCCACTTATCATCTCATCTCAAAGTCTAAGTCTAACTTCATCAAGAAAACTCTGAGCTCATCCTCTTGGTTTTTTAACTCAACCTTGTATAACTCATAGCTCATGATAAAAACATCCTCATAAGATGACTACCTTATTTCTCTTAGTGTTTGTAAACCACCCTTGTATCGTTCACTTCATAAGGGTATGTTATCATTTATGTCCTCATACCTCATAGTGACATTCCAACTTACATCATCTTTATTCTTGGTGTATGGCATGTGTACTATCCTATCTCTCACTCCCATAACAAGAGGAAATAAGCATTTGGCGGTCGTCCAAACACAAATTTCTTCCTGTTCCAAGAGTAGAGATGGTGCATCCCACCTTGCCAGTACACATTCAAATCTAAGTTGGAACGTGCAACATATGTCTCTATATCAAAGTTACTTCCATGTAGAACTGGTCTCGAACCTACTGGGGTCCATACACATTCCTTGGTCATCTCCTCTAGGTCTATAGGTTGTCGACACTTTTGGGGTCATCCCTCTTCCCTTATGCATCTAGAGAGTGCCCTACTCATCTTCCCTTTGGGTCCCATGAGTTTATGAAGGTGATCAATCTCCTAATCCATGGCCCTCAAACAATGCTAGTTGTTACCTCCCGACCTTATGGCCATGTGCAACTAGGGAATTAGGAAACTCCCACTTCCATCGATCTTATCCCTACATGACCCTAGGATATACTTAGGATTCTATTATAGAACATGTCCAACTTAGAACCTTACCCAAGCCTTCATCATCTCTATCTGCATTCATGGGCTATCTTCCATCCTTTCATAGGGGTCATGGTGACCTACCTACCTTGGTCAGGCCCCATACCGGTTACCTCCATGGTAACACATCCACATGCACTTGGAGATGGTTCATTTTCATGCTATGTACTCTTCACTTAGCTTCTCAAGATCCTATGAGACCTCTTTAGATTTCCCCCAAAACCCACAAAAATTGATATACACCCTACAAAAGGGTCCCTCTCCCAGTATGGGAGGAAACTATACCTTGATAACAAAGGTCACAAATGTACTTAGGTCTAGGGTTTACATCCACATGAGAATGCTTAACCCTATCAAGATTCTAAGGAACAAGAAGACCACCTACTAAACCATGCTAGGTCACACTTGTTCACATCCTCAACATTGGATCTAGATCCAACCTTCCCATGTCACCAACTTAGTTGTGAGGGGTTCATCAAACATACCTTAAACTTAAGGGGTTTTCCTTTTCCTATAAACATGAGGAGCATCATGCTCGAATCTATATAAACCCAAACCTTGTCATGATCATCAGGTACACTACTTCCGCTCTTAAGCCTAGGAACCCTAGGTTCACTTCTTTATGCAACAACTGTCCAACTGCATGCTCAACCTTTAACCACGTACCTAGCATGTCCAAGGTATGTCATGCCCTCCCATGATCCTTTTATTCGAGCAACACCTCAGATTTGAGTCATCCTCAAGGACAACCAACTAAGTATAAAGCCTCACAACCTGTTACTAAACCTCTTCAGAGTCTAAGGAACTCTTCTTCATGTATCAGAAGGTTAACACCTATACCATAGGCACGAAGGTACCAGAAGCCTCACCTTCTCTCTAGGTTTTGGTTCCTCTAAGGGAAACAAAGATATCGTCAGCCTCCAGGAATCAAGCATGAGGTAAACACAACCATCCACTTAGGTCGCATCATCCTAAACTCCCCATTATTCCTCATATCTTGGAGTCTAGGCTTCCAACCTTCTTGCTTAACTCATAATCTATCCTTCATACTCTCTTGGCTAGGGTTTTAGGCTACTATCAGTACTACTGATGTACTCTGGGTTAATACTATGCCATGTTCATATAAGCTCATGTGGTTTCCATAGGTTTTTCACTAACCTCATCATTGAAGGAGCTATCCTTCACTCTAACATTCACGACCCTTTCCAGGGTTGGGTCACCAAAGGTACTAGGTCATCCAACCCCACATGGCTCATATCATCATGGGCATCCAAAAGCATATCTACCCACACACCTGGTCTATCAAGACATCTAGCTCATCATGTCCTCTCTCTTTCTAACCACCAGTTAGGGTTAGGGTTAGCATCATCCTCAGAGGATGTGCCATGTCTCTACTTATAATGGAGGTCTCTACCTCTAAGACTAACTTTCTCTACTCATCCTCCTGACAAGGAGGTCTATCCTCAGGTCTCTCCTGAGGGCATGACAACTTATTTCATATGACCTAAGCATGTATCTATTCTTTAGTTTACGCTTAATCTATTAAACTTATGTCCATGAAGTCTTATTTACATGCTTTTCATTAATTTGGTGGAGGATTCCTTAAACCTTATCAACCTTACCCATACCTCAAGAGGGTGAGGAAAAGAGAGGAAACCCTAATCCTTAAGGTCCTTAATAGCATTTGAGTTGAGAAGGGATGAACAAGATGAGAGAGTCCTAAAGGTATCTTATTTCGAGTCAATTCCTGAGACATTGACCAGGAAGTCACACTAATCTAGGAGTCCTCGTATTCTGACTAGCGGTGCGGAGGAAAATCTTGCCAGCCCCCAGACGTGATCCTTTTCTAGACACCTCTATCTTTCAGAAAATCCTCTAATAACTCCCTTGGGTTCTATAGAGTTTGTAAAATTTAATAATTATTACATATTAAATGAGGAACCTACGCTCTGATACCAAATGTAACGAACCCACCTCCTAGTAACCCCCAATTAAGGGAGACCAAGAGGTCAGAGTCGTCATCCAAATTTTCCAGATCAAAGGTTCGACAAATAATTGATAATAATTATCAAATTCTACTAAACTAAACTGAAAGACTATAATAAAATTAAACCTTGCATACCTTTTTCAAAAACTTGGATATCTACTTCTATCCACATTTGGAGTCTATTCTAACGAATCCTCCTTTGTACTTTAATTCATATTTAATTCCACATATGCCACGTTACTGTTTGTTCTTTTCACTTGTACCTAAAATGTCGACAAACAAAACGTTGGTCAGCAATAAGCTGGTATGTAGGGGAAACAATAATCGTGCAATTATTCATAACAACATATTGCAGTCAATTACAGTTTAACAATCAACTTTACATGTTAAATACGACTGTGCGATCCATACATAACATATCCTCTATGTTGTCCCTGCAGTGGACCTGGATGCTACCTTCCTTATGGTAGATCCCCAGTAAACCCCTCATGATCCTACCTAACAAGTGAATCAATTTCTAGGATTGAGTCACATGGCACTACACATAGGTAGCCCACTCCTTAACTCATGATGTGCTAAAGAGTCTCCTGGCACTACATGTGGGTAGCCCAATTTCTAACTCATGATAGCCTAGACCTTGTTCTAGGTTACCCTTTTTAGCATTTGTAAAGCCACAGAGGAGGACCAGGATCTGAGCCAGTCATATATACATACTTATGGTGATAGTCATAGTCACTTTATAGTTGCATGAAATAAAAGTCATCCATGCAGTTTATTTCAAACAACCGATAAAATGTTCGGGAATCGCCGTGAAACTAAGGCAGTTAATCATAAAGGTAACCACATACCTGTTCTGCTTTTATCAAGATCCTGCTTTTTCAGAAAGAGTCAACCATGTAGGGAAATCCAATCAAGCAAACAAGTATACACAAAGATCCTGAAATAAACATACAGTTTCCTTTTATCAAGATCTATCCAAACCAACTTGCTTCTTAGGATTTATATTCCTTTTTAGGGTTTCATTTGCAATTAGGGTTTTGCCTTAATTTTAGTACCATAAACCCTAATTAGACAAACCTACATATAAACCCTAAGTTTCTCATCCTATTTCGACTAATAGGCTTAGGATCGTCATTTAAGAACATATTTCCATATTTTCAAATTAAATATGATCATCTCTTCTTTTACCCTAAATTAGCCAACTTTTCATGTGAAATAGATTGAAACTCAATTTTAATATTCAACAAGTTAATACTTCTCAAATTAACCTATTAAACCTCAAAGATTCATCCTTTATACTCCATTGGGGTTTCATAGGTTTCTTATTCACAAAACCCTAATCATCTCAATTATCTTCATTAAGGATTCTCTAATCTAAACTATGTTCAAGAATCATTACATTACAGTTATATACTTGCAATTTCAGATTATGACCACTAAAACTCATATTTTCCCAAATTGGGGTTTTTAGTCCATTAAACCATGTGCATAATCATAAAAACCCTAAAACCAACATACTAATCATCCTTTTATGATTTTACCCTTTCTTTTACTCTTAATGGTTAAGATTGATCAAAAACATATAAAAGATTCATCATGATTGTTTTTATATCGTTCTAGGGTTTTTTTGTCAATTAATGCATTACAAGATGTAAAACCCTATACTTTTTCAGTTTCAAGCAGAATTAGGCTTCAAACATAATTTCTTTGTGTTCCTCTCATTCTGAGGATCAATTTTCATATATGCCTTGTCTCAATCCGAGTTTTCTAGAATTAGTTACAATTTTTGCAAATAAAACATAAACTGACCAATCAAACGGTGCCACGTCAGCACTTACTTATCATGCACATACCTCGTGGCCAACTTGAAATAGAATGAAATGTCCAAAATGCCCCCGCATTGTGGATTGTTCCTTTACACGCCAGAGGGGCGTTCTGGTCCAAAGCGGCTAGGTCGTCTTCCTCCTCCCGACTGTAGGTTGTTGCCGCCATGGTGTGCTTCCACCGCATGTAGGTGGCTCTGTCGGTGTGAGGGAGGGCCGTCTGAGGGTTCCTACCCCTCCCCCGCCCCCTGCTGCACTTCTCAAGGTTGCATGTTGGATCCAAGATGATCCAAGCAGTGGGGACTAGAGGCAAGGATAGCTGCACTTGTAGAGGGATGATCTTCTCGGCGTTGGCTGCAGCAGACGAAGGAAGAGGGACAAGGAGATTTTGCTGCTCCTGATGCTTATCTGGAAGCTAGGAACCTCCGGAGGACATTGTTCCGAGAAGGTCCTTCATGCTAGGTCAGGTTCTTCACACAAGAGAAGGTCTTCTATCACAGTAGATCTCCCAGCGACCAAGGTTCCTTTTATGGATTGCTAGCATCTACTCAAACGCCAGGTTCAGAGTCTGGGATAGAGGTGAGGGTTGCACTAGGTTCAAAGGCATCTCCTTTTCCTGACTGGTGATGACGATAGGGTTTAGGGTGCACTAGTCACGAATCCATCATTTTCTTTATATACAGTGCGAGCCCAAAACCCCTAGGGTTTGAAGGAGAGGAACGACAGAGTCAAGGAGAACCTATTGTTGCTTCTTTTTGGGAAACAACACACGTAAAAAGAAAAACTTAACACCCACTATTATAACGTTGGGCAAGCCACTTATAGTAAGGTATTTTCTATTCTTTTCTCAAAGAGAAACTCGCCCCTTTCACAGAGGGTCATATATCCTGAATATATCAGGGAAGGTATATAACTAAGATTCCCGTATTGAGTTATTGCTCAATACATTCTTGAAATCTAGGTTGTTGATTCATTTCCCTTTTTGGTATATTCTTTAGTCATCTCATTAAAATAATACCATTATTTCTTGGAAAATCTTTTCCTCCATATTTCTAGAATTATCTTTTATTTCATTTTATTATATAAATTCTTTTTTCTTTTATTTTTCATTTCTTTTATTAGAAATCATGTGTAAACGAATTTTACTCAATTGTGGCCATTAATGCCACTTTCTAGATATTTCCAAGAATTTACCATAAATACTTTTCTTAATATCCATTATCTTTCATCTTTTTCCATTATTTGGACTTTTCCTCTTTTCTTCTCTTTTACATCCATTATTGGATTAATATATAAATAGGAATCATGAAATTCCAATCAAAAAGGGATATTTGCAAAATAATCCATTGTTTAAAGCAAAGCATACAATCTTTTTAATTATGTCCAATATTCATAAAATGAATACATTTCAATTATTAAAACACATGTAAAATTGGGGTTGTAACAGATGCCATATGGTATAAAGAGAATCTCAATAAATTTATCAATTTGCAAAGAGATCGAAATAAACATTCTCAAGAGGAACAATGTATAATTTATCTCATATAACTCAAAATTGTTCCAAGGCAAGAGGTTTTGTGAAAATATCGACCAATTGATTTTTAGTTTCCACATGATGAAGACAAATGTTATTTTAAGCAATGTAATCGTGGAGAAAGTGATGATGAATTTCGATGTGTTTTGCTCGACTGTGCAAAATAGAATTATGTGCTAAATTTATGGCACTTGTATTATTGTAAAAAATCAGAGTTGATGATAGAGAAAAATAATAGTCATTTAGTACTTGTTGCATCCATAATACTTGTGCACAACAAGAACCAATTGCCATGTATTCGTCCTCAATGGTGGATAAAGCAACGGTATTTTGTTTCTTACTAAACTAAGAGACAAGTGATTTCCCTAGCAAGAAACAACCACCACTCATACTTTTGTGATCAAGATGACAACCAGTGTAATCAGCGTCAGTATAGGCTTTAATGTCAAAAGATTAATCTCTTGGGTACTAGATGCCATAGTCAATTGTACCAGCTAGATATCTCAAAATTCTTTTACAGCAACTATATGACAGTTCATAGGATTGGATTGAAAACAAGCACATAAACCAACAACAAACATAATATCAAGTCTAGAAGCAGTTAGATATAACCAGCTACCAATCATGCCTCAATATAAATAATCGTCAGTTGGTTCCCCATTTTCATCCTTATCTATTTTAGTTGAAGTACCCATAGGAGTGGATGCATATTTACAATTTACCATGTTAAAGCATTTTAGAAGTTCTTTTATATAATTTTCTTGGTTAAGAAAGATACCACAAGGAATTTCTTTAATTTGAAAACCTATGAAAAATGTTAACTCACCCATGAGACTCATTTCAAATTCCTTATCCATGATATCACTTAATTTTGTACATAGATATTCATTTGAAGCACCAAAAATGATATCATCGACATAAATTTGAGTAATAAGTAAATCTGAGTCATATGTTTTAATAAAGAAGGTAGGATCTGATTTACCCATGGAAAAGTCTTTTTGAAATAGATAATTCTTAAGTCATTCATGCCAATTTCTAGGGGCTTGTTTTAAACCAAATAAATATTTCTTTAACTTGTAGACATGATCCATATGTGTTGGATCCTCAAAACTAGGAGGTTGAGAAACATAAACTTCTTCTCGAATTATTCCATTTAGAAATGCACTTTTAACATCCATCTGAAAGAGTTTAATATTTTTAAGTGCAACTAGAGCTAAGAGCATTTGAATTGATTCAAGTCTAGTTACAGCAGCATGTGTCTCATCAAAATCAATTCCCTCTTGTTGGTTATAAGATTGGGAAACTAATCTAGCTTTGTTTCTTACTACTTCCCCGACTTCATTTAACTTGTTACGAAAAACCCATTTAGTTCCAATAATGGATTTGTCTTTAGGTCTAGGAACTAAATCACATACATCATTTTTAGTGAATTTATTTAATTCTTCTTGCATGGAAATTATCCAATAATCATCTTTCATATCTTAATCAACCTTTTTAGGTTCAATCATGGATACAAAGGTGATGTTAGCCGTATCTTTGAAAGATGATCTAGCTTTCATTTTATCAAAAGGATTTCCAATAATAAGATCTTGTGGATGGCCTTTGATTATTCTTGGAATAGGTTCATGTAAATCTTCATTTTTATCTTTACTTGACTCATTTTTAGCATTTTTGACATCTTTATGTGATATAGTTGAATCTTTAATTACTAGAGGAAGATCATTTTCTATTTCATTGCTTTTCGGATTTTCATGAAAGGTTACATGTATTGACTCTTTCACTTTCTTAGAGATTTTATTATAGATTCTATAGGCCTTATTCAATCTTGAGTAGCCTAAGTAGAATCCTTTGTGTGTCAATTTGTATGTATCTTCTTTGGTGTTTAAAATATAGCAAGGTGTTCCAAAGATATGAAAATAATCTACTCTTGGTTTCTTAGAAAAAATAATTTCATATGGAGTCTTTTTAAGTTGAGGATGGATTCATATTCTATTTCGAACAAAACATGTAGAATTGGTAGCTTTAGCCCAAAAGGTCTTGGGAGAATGATTTTTCCTTTCAACTAAACCATTTTGTTGTGGAGTGTGAGGAGCAGAAAAATTATCAGTGTATTCCTTAGATGAGAAAAAATATTCAAAAACATGATTTTCAAATCCCCCCAGTGATCACTCCTAATGTTACAAATTTTATTTTGAATTTGATTTTCAATTTTTTATCAGAATTTAATGAATATTTCAATAGTATCATTTTTACCAGGAAGGAAATGTACCCAAGCAAATCTATTATATTCACCAATAATAACAAAGCAATACTTATTTCCACCTATGTATTGTGTTCTCATAGGTCCAAATAAATCCATATGTATAAGTTTAAGAGGTATGGAAGTACTAAGGATTTGTTTTTTCTTAAAAGAAGTTTTAGCTTGTTTTCCTAAGGTGCAAGGTTCACAATTTTCAGAACCTTCAAAAGATATTCTAGGAAAACCACAAAAAAGATCATGTTTAATTAATTTCTTAATAATATGAGTTCTGGCATGTCCTAATTTTTTATGCCACAAATTTTGATCATCATTTGCAATAAGACATTTTCCAATGATTGATTTCATAGAGTTAGGTCTACTAATATATAGATTTCCTATCCTTTTTCCTTCATATACTACCTTATTAGTGTGTTCTTCAAGCAATTTGTAACAAGTTTTGTTAAAGAACACATCATACTGACTATCACATAATTGACTGACGCTTAGCAAGTTATGGTGCAATCCATCTACTAATAGTACATTTTTAATTGTAAGATTAGTTTCAATGTTACCTATTCCAGTGATGGTTCCTTTGCCATTGTCTCTAAATGTGAATGATCCTTCCTTTTTCTTTTAAAGCATTTTGAAAGCATGTTTGTTTCCAGTCATATGTTTGGATCATCCACTATCAACAACCCAATCCTAGAATAATAGATTTTTGGTACCCAAGTGGACTCTATGATGGTTAGAGTAAATATGTATATAACTTGTATTAATTTTGCCATACATAGGAATAAATTTAGAAATTTGCAAATGAGTATCAAATTATTGTTGAGATAAGACAATATTAATTTATCATGTTTAGAATAGGACAAATCTCAACATCTTCTTTTAATTCTTAATTTGGTTTTTATGAACCCAAACCATGCCAATTGTCCCCTCATTCCTATATTCACATGAAAAATAGTAATGACCAAAATGTTAGCAATAATGACATGATGTACAAGATATTTCATTTCTATTTTCCACAATATTACTTTTAGGCACATACATAATTCTAGTCTTTTGACCAGAATTCCATTTTGTTCTAGGCATATGTGAGTGTTGATTCTTAGGCACATATCCTAAACCTCTTCTTCCTATTTGTTTGGAAGTATTTACGAAGATATTATCTAGATTTCTATTTCCCTGCAACAATCTTGAAACCCATTTGTGCAAATCAACATTTTCGGAAATCTTCTTATTTAACTCTAAGTTCAGCATGGCAAGATTTGAAAGAAAAGCATATTTTTCTTTTACTAAAGAGGCATAGTCTACATGATTGCACAAAATATTTTGAGTTTGATAATTATTAAGTTTAGCAAGGATGTCAACTTTTTCTTGAGATAAAAGACTATTTTTATTTTCAAGATCAATCAGTTTAGCCTTATAACTTTCAACATATTTTTTTAAAGCATTATTTGAGTACCTTAGAAGATCATTTTCAGAATATTATTATCAAAGTCAACATAAAGTTCATCGATAATTTTTCAAAGTTTCCATTTTTGTTTCTTGCAATCAATGTAGTTAGCGTGAATTTCTTCAAAACTATTTACTAATTCATCCTTAGAAATTCAAAAATATTTACCTCATGTGTTTCTTCTTCATCTTATTTTGTCACGAGACATTCTATCTCTTCTTCATCACTACTCCTATTTTCATTGCTTGATTGGTCCTAAGCGGCCTTGTAGGATTTTTCTCCCTTTTCCTTCTTCTTTGATGAGGATTTCTTCTTCTTGAGTCTTGGACACTCAGTCTTTAGGTGGCCCTTCTTTCCACACTCAAAACACTTGGAAGAATGAATACGTCTATATTTCTTACCATTTAGAATTAAAGCATCTTCCTAATTTTCACTGCTTGCATCGCCATTTTTTTGAGTGATTTGTGATGATGTATTGGAAGTGGATTTGAGAGCAATGTCTTTCTTCTTCTCCTTTTGTTGTTCAGACTCGATTTTTTCTTCTTCTTCTAGAGTCACTTCATGTGTTTCTAGATTTCTGATGAGCTACTCCATTTTGAGTTTTGTAAGATCATTAGCTTCTTCGATAGTAGTGACCTTGGATTTGTACTTTATGGGCAGTGATCTAAGTATTTTTTATACTTTATCTTCTTCACTTATGTCCTTTCCCAAGGTGCTTAGGCTATTTACAATGTTGGAAAATCTACCATACATATCTGCAATAATTTCATTAGGTTGCACATGAAATAATTAAAATTGATGTTTTAGAATACCAATCTTAGTATTTTTCAATTGTGTGGTACCCTCATGAGTTATGGAGAGCTTGTTCCATATTTCATAAGTGGTATCACAAGTGGATATAAGATTAAATTCATTTGCAGATAATGAACATTAAAGTATGCTTACAATCTTTACATTCAATGTAGCTTGTTTTACCATTTCTGCATCCCATTACTTTAGTTTAGTTGTTGGAAGCTTGTAAGATCTAGCAATCATTTTTCATAAGTCAAATCTCAATCCTTGGAAATAGAATTGCATCCTCCTCTTCCAATAAGTATAGTTTGTTCCATCAAATACAGGTGATTTGTTGACTTGTGTGACTTCCATGTTGAGGTTGCCAAGTATGCCCTCCCCCACTCTTCAAGACCAGTGGCGGATCCTTGAAGACCTTGTCTGATACCAAATAAAAGATCTAGAGTGGGGGTGAATAGAGTTTATAAAATATTTAAACAAATTTAAAGTGAAATGGAAATAAAAGAGGCAACCAAGAGAGAGAGACTGAATTTAAATTGGTTCCATCTACAATGTCAGTCACTACCTAGTTGTTGCCAACTAGTATTTGTAAAAAACACTTTTATTAATTTATTGGTGAGGACATATTACAAGATGATTACTGCAAATAAATCCCTCTTCTTTACTGACCACGGAAGAACACCACCAAACCTCTTCTTTTCCGGATGTGGTGATGGACGAGGAAGAGCACCACCACACTTCTTCTATTACGGAGTCACTGAGGGCCAAGGAAAAGAACCTCTACACCTCTTCTTTTATGGATGAACCGAGGGCCAAGGAAGAGAAACTCCACACCTCTTCTTTTAGGGATGCACCGAGGTTCGAGGAAGAGAACCACAAGTTATAGAAATAAGAAAGGAAGAAGAAATACACCAAATAAGTTCTCCAATGTCCTAATGAATCAAGCTTATGAACCAAACCACTTAAGGATGTATCAAGGTTGTAGTAATGGTGGTAGGCTAAGTTAATGTCTAAGACACGAAGGATGTTATTGTCAATTATTTGAAAAAGGATAGCTACAACTCTTATTGATCAAGATGTAATGTATGCAAGTATGCAAGTGTGTTAGGATGCCTCTAGGCCACTAATATTTATAAGAATGGAGTATGGGTTGCTAGGGAATCTTTGGGGAGAGTCTAGAGGATTCTAGAGGGTCAAATAGCCATTTGAACAAAATTAATTTTGATATAGCGGCTAGTTTGAACGAATTAAAACATATGTTCTAGAACCTTCCTCGATCGACGATTTTATCGACCGGACTACAACTCGGTCGACAATTTTCTTGATCGAGCCAAGGATGGATGCACCAGATTTCAATGTCTATAAGCTAGTCTAAGATAACTTGGTCAAGAGTATAAGAATGACTCTAATTTTGACTTAGTTTGACTCATAATAAATATGCAATTTTGATTTCTTGATTCCTCGACCGATCATTGTCTCAGTCAGCAAAGTCTTCGACCGACTTGAGGCTCGGTCCATAAAGATTTTGACCAAAAGACTGTAATAGATGGATAACCTTTGGGAACACTTGTCTAATGATTTATCTAGTGTGACCTACCTATCCAAGACATTTGATATTGATATGTGAAAGGTTTTGGGCTAGGTGGGCTTGGTCTAAAGCTTGATTTTCCATGAGTTCTAAGCATGAAATACAAATAAGCACATATACATGATTTTTTTCAAAGAATTTGATATTCCAGCCTTGAATTTGCCAAGTGGTTCTTGAAACACTTAAAGTAGAAAGTTAAATCCACAAGTAAGAAATGTTTTTCATCATCAAAAGTGAAGATAAACTAATGTCCAATTTAGTCAATAGTAGGGTAGAGGGAGATTGGTAAAATTTCCTAGAAGCCTCAAAACTCAGTGAAATTCAGGGTAGGTGAGTTTGATTTGATCTCCCAAACTCATTTGGATGCTTTCCTGATTTGCTCGTATAGTGAGTTGCGAGGAAATTGCCCTCGAAATCCACCTATTTTGAGTTCCTAATTCCTTACTTCACCAAAGGTGGAGGATGAGTGTTCCACCATTGGATTTGAGATCCAATGACCCACATCTCATGCACCAAGAAAAAAGACTAATTAAAAGAATTCCAATTTGATTCGAAATTATAACATTTAATGATATTCCAATCACTTTAGGAATTTTTCAAAAATCCATATCTCTCAAACCATGCATCATTTTAATCCCAAATTTTAGGGAAAGTCTTTAATGACTCAAACTACTTGTATGCAAAAATTGGAACCAAAACTAGAAAATAAAAGAGAAGTTTTTTATATACAAGGAATCACTTATAAGGAATATATTATGCATTAAAATTCATATGTTCCTCTTTCTTTCTTTTCTATTCCCTTTATTTTGATTTATTTTCTTATTAGAAACAAAATGGAATCGAAAATTAATTAATAATGGTCATCCATACCACTTTCTAGAGAATTCTACAACATTCTCACATATGCACTCAATTATCTTCTATTTCTTTTTTTTTCTTTTTCCTGTTATGGTATTTCTTTTATAATTTTTCCCTTTTATCCATCACTGGTTTGTTAAAATAGTATAAACTATAAAATCATGCATCCAAGGGAAAATTTGCAAAGAAGACCGTTCTTTAAAAATAAAGCATACAAATTTCCATTCAAGTCTCATTTACTTGCATAATTGCATTTCAATTTATTTATATACAAGAAAAAATGTAGGTTATATCACCCACCTTCTCCAAATGTGACACACTTCAACATTGTTTCAATTATATTCTTTCCTTTGTTCCTAAAATCCTTCAATTGTTGAATGTTTGAAGAGATCTTTTGAATCTGAGCAGTTATAGACTCCAAATATTTAGATTCACTTGTTATCCCTTCAACAGATACTTTGTTTGAGATTCCTCTTTCATAGTCTAGGCCTTCATGTAGATTGACCATGTTATCAATTATCTTCATGGTTTTCTTTGAGATCTTACCTAGGAAATCGATGTTCACAATTGTGTTTAGATAAGTCCTTTCAATAGAGTTAAGGCTATTATAGAAGGTAGTTACTGTGATGATCCGACAACAAATCAGACCGTCATTGTGTAATTAATTGTGGAATTAACCATAATCAACAGAATAACAAAAAATTACTAAAAATTAAAACCTTTTTCAAAGAGATCCAAAGTACTGGATACATTATAGTTCACATTGTACATACCATGTACCATCTCTTCTCGAGGAATATATTTACAACAGTTGCTTTGTCAAAAATATACATAAGCAACATAAAACCTCGAGGCAATCAAGCCAAAATCTTAGATCGATCATGAAAACATTGAGTACTAACTCCAAGGACCTGACAGTACAGAGACGACACATATGACTCATATCTACAAGACACGACAATCAGTATCTACACCTGAGATGTTACTGTGGTCCCTAATGTTGTTGTCCTTCCCCTACTGTATGGTCCCTACCTGCTCGTCCGTGTCCACCTAAAAATGTTAATGATCAATGGGGTTAGAACCATGTCCCAGCGAGAGATATAACTCCGCCAACAATACTATCATTGCAGATAAATAGTAATAAATTGAGCAGAGGATTATTTATTATTAATAAGCAGGATGAATCACTATTTTAGCAGAATAGAGCAATATCATCTTTTAAAGCATTACAACTATATATGATGAAGCAGTAAATCATCTATTTAATAAGGAATATGAAGAACATGTATAACATTTATCCATTTTAGGATACATTAAGCAATGTAACATCAACCAATGATTTCCGTATTTCATCCTTAAGCAATTACGCTACACAGCGGATTACATTTTACAATCACACTTATGCCCTGAGGAGATGAGGTATACCACTCAATGCAAGATCCAGACTCCATGACCTCATCTGTCTCGGTCAGTACGAGACCACATGCAGGACATCTCATGTCTCTGCTAAATAGTTTTCCAGGGTATACTGGCAACTTCTCTATAGACCTACAGCAGCGGTTGTACTCTCTTCGCAATCGAGAGATTTCATGTTTATCTCACATCGATCTGATATTAAACATTATCGGGAGATTCGTGATACATCCATCCCGACACATATAATGAAGGATTTAGAGATCTCATGTTTATCTCGCATCAATCCCACATTAGGGCGTAAGGATATTCATGCCCATTACCGCCACATATTAAAAAATATGCCCTCCAGGAGATCTCGTGGGAAAACTTGTTTCACCATCACCAGCTACTGACGATGATGGATATATGGCCAGGGCTCTACATGATAAGAATTTACTTGATTAATTAAGTGCATTACCATATTCTTTTAGCATCAGCCAAGTTTTCAAACATGTATTATTATGAAAAATGCTACAAAGAAAAGTGTAATACATCTATCAAGTACTTTTCAAAACTTTATAAAACATTGGGATCTCAATCCCTTATCTCATTACCGGAAATTCTCATCCCTCAACAATATCATCATCATGTTTATTGGATGTGTGTATTTAAACCCTTAGTTCATCATTGAACATTGTTATCACTTATCAGGTAACTATTACCTCCAGGTCATCTGACCAAGGAATACTTGATAGTTGTTACACAAGCATCTCACATAGCTTACAAGGAACATTAAACATCATAGCTCATACCTGGCTATGTTCATCAACTTATGATACCTGCATGGTTCGTATACTTGATAACAACAATATCAATTACATATTAACACTATGCAATACAAGGGTAACACAACTATTCCCTCATTAGGGTTACGGTTTCCCATTCTTTATCAATTTGAGTTTCTCATACCATTATCCAAAATTAGGGTTAGGGTTTCCCATTCTTTATCAATTAGGGTTTCATGATCACATTATCAAAGATTAAACCCTAATTCATACTCTACACTTATTAAAAGTATCAATGTATGCACATTACATGTTTATTACACAAGTATGAGTTTCTCTCTCATCCTCTCTAGGATGTTGATTACTCCATATTTTATTAAGTTGGCTCATCCTTTCTCTAAAGTACATGCACCTATGCTTATCATAGTGTATTGAGTTTATTACTTTCATAAGCATCAAATGACAATCACTCTAAGTGTACTATTCACCTAAGTACTTTAGAGGTACTTCCATTGTAATCAACCTTGAGATACTTTACAAACACTCATAGGGTTGTTTGACCTTACATGGTTTTGAGACTATTTGATCTCTAAACAGTTTGAGACCCTTTGAACCTTAAACGGTTTGGGCCCACTTGATCTCTAAATGGTTTGAGATCCTTTAATATTCAAATGGTTTGGATCTCTTTGATCTCCAAATAGTTTGGAACCTCTAAACGGTTTGAAACTATTTGAACTAAATTTGGTTGAAACTGTTTGATCATGAAACAGTTTGAAACTGTTTGACCTAGATTAGGTTGAAATTGTTTGAACACGAAACAGTTTGAAACTGTTTGAACTAGGTTAAGTTGAAATTGTTTGAATTTTAAACGGTTTGAAACCGTTTGGCCTAGGTTGTGTTGAAACCATTTGAAGTTTAAACGGTTTGAAACCATTTGAACTAGGTTCAGTTGAAACTGTTTGAACTTTAAATGGTTTGAAACCATTTGGCCTAGGTTGTGTTGAAACCGTTTGAACTTTAAATAGTTTGAAACCATTTGGCCATACATAGTTGAAACCATTTGATATTGTTGATCTAGAGGTGTATGCTAAGATGATGTCATTATCATCAAGCTTCAGACCTCCATTTATACTATCCATACAACTGATGGATTCATTAATTCATCAATTACTCAAGGAAAATTTGAGAAGAAGGAAAGATCAACATATATTCCAAGATTGAAATCAAATAATAATATCAATGGGCTCAAGTTATATAACCCGCCTTCAAAGCAACTTCAAAGCTCCAAGCTTTTCATCTTTAATGGTGAAGATAGCTCCTCCAATTATCCAAGGCATGTTCTCAACCCTTTTGACGTAAAAGATTGTCAAAGTTGGGTATTGGATGGAAGAGAGAAGAAAAGAAGAGTTAGAATTCGACTTTAGCTTTCAACCCAAGGTTGAAGATGACCATGGATCCTACCTCCAGCTTGAGAAACACTCTCCTCCTTCTCCCTTTCTTCCTTGGTTGTTGGCCTAAGTGGGGAGTGAATGTGTATTGTAAAAATAGCCTTTCAAGTAGTGGATAATTGAGTGTATATAATTGAATTCTTAGGAGAGAGAAAGTAGGAGGGAAGTCATCAACTTTCCTTGCCACATGCCCCCTCCACTTCCTTGTCTATGGATCAATCCTTCTTATCTTCAAATTCCTTTGAATTATCCTTGAATTATAATTGAACATTTAAGCTCTTTAATAAATATAATACTATTATCCATTAGCACCTTTATTTTAGTGAACATTACTTTTCAAAAAAAATGTAGGTAGATATTTTCACCTACTTAGGAATATTGGCACCTCTCAAAGTATTTTGTCTTCCATTCCATTATAGGATTTCACCCATAGCTTTTTAGTTGATGGGCACTTCATTTAATTTATATATTTTTGCTACAAAATAACTTAGGGTTTCAATTATGCTTATTTCTTGATTATTTTATTATCAAGAGTATCATTTCTCAAATATGGTTCAAACATGACGCCCCTTTCATTTTATTTTCTCTAAATGATACCAAGAGACAGTAGAGACACTCTTGAGGTGGTATTTTACGTATTCAACCCTAGGTTTTGGGTAAATTACAAATCACACCAAAACTAGTATTCGATGTACAAATATTATTCAAACATGCCCCTTCTTGGAATTTAGGCTTCCAAAAACCATCCCTTAGCATCCTTCTCATTCATATGATGATAAAGTACTTGAGGAACATTTATCATGTAACATTTTGCAAGGTAACCCCTTATATTGGGTAAATTTCACTTTAGTCCAAAACAAGCAAATATTGCTTCAACATTATTCAAATAGGACCAAAATTGAAACATAAGCTATCCTTTAGTCCTAATTACTTTTCAAAAGATAAAGACAAGAATATAAATGACTTACTTAAGAAAAACTCCTATGCTTAAGGGATAACCCAGGTCAGGGATGTTATAATTATCCACCCCAAACAAGGATTTTGTCCCCAAAATCATCAAGAGAAAAGAGAAGGGTACTTCCTCCTCATTTGTTCCTCCAATTCCCACATAGCCTCTTCAACACCACGATGATGCCAAATAACTTTCACAAGAATTATGTCTTTCTTTTTCAACTTTTTGATTCTCCTGTCAAGAATCATCATTGGTCCTTCTTCATAGGATATATCTTCATTTAACTCTACCTCTACATGTTGCAATACTAACTCTGTATCAGGGTGACACTTTCTCAGCATGGATATATGGAATATTGGATGCAATCTATGTAGTTCAGGTGGCAACTCCAACTTATAGGCTACCTTTCCAATCTGTTCAGTGATTGGATAAGGCCCCATAAATCTAGGAGCTAACTTACCCTTTTTCCCAAATCTAAGAACACCTTACCAAGGTGAGACTTTGAGATATACTTTGTCTCCAACTTGGAATTCTAAGGGTCTTTGTCGTTGATCAGCGTATGACTTCTGTCTATCCTGTGCAACCTTTAACTGTTGTTGTATTACTTTAATCTTCTTAGTTGTCTGTTCCACTAATTCAGGAACCAAAAGTTGGTATTTTCCTATTTCATACCAGCACAATGGAGATCTACAATGTCTACCATACAATGCTTCATATGGTGCCATATCAATTTTGTGTTGATAACTATTGTTGTAAGCAAATTCTATTAAGCTCAAGTGTAGATCCCAACTTCCTACAAACTGAAGGACACATGCCCTAAGAAAATCCTCCAAGGTTTGTATAGTCCTCTCAGATTTTCCATCCGTCTGGGGGTGAAAAGTGGTATTGAATCATAACTGCGTACCCAATGCTTTATGTAGTCATTACCAAAAATGACTCGTGAACTGGGGACCTCTATCAGAAACAATTGTGGCTGGAACTCTGTGCAATCGCATTATCTCATCTATATAGACCTGTGCAAGTTTCTCAGCAGTATAGGTTGTTTTGATAGGAAGAAAATGTGCTGACTTAGTCAACCTATCAACTATCACTCAAATGGAATCATGACTTTTGGTTGTTTTGGGTAAACCAACCACAAAGTCCATGGTCACGTGATCCCATTTCAACTGTGGTATAGGTAAAGGTTGCATTGTTCATGTGGGCTTATGATGTTCAACTTTAACCTGCTGACACACTAGACACCGCATAACAAACTCAACTACATCTTTCTTCAAACCATGCCACCAATACATATCTTTCAAGTTATGATACATTTTGGTGCTCCCTAGATGCATTGCATACATGGATGAATGAGCTTCCTCCATGACTAACTTCCTTAAGTTATTGGCATCAGGTACTACCATCCTACCATGGTAGCAGACTACCTCATCATCTTACTCATGAAAACCATCTCGTTTCTCACTACCATACTCTAACATGATCTGCTGAATCATAGTATTAGCCTATTATGCCTCTTTGATCTGTTGTTTTAGAGTAGGTTTCACTTGCATTTCAGCTATTAGTCCAGCTAACAAGGATACTTTAAGTTGTACATTGTTTTGCCTCAAAGAGACAAGCATGTCTCATTCAAAGCACACTAAAGTGTTCAACTGTGCCTTGTCTATGATTGGCGATGATGATTTTCTACTTAGTGCATCAGTCACTACATTAGCCTTTCCCAGATGATAATCAATTGTACAATCGTAGTTCTTGATTAACTCCATCCAGCGACATTGTCTCATGTTCAACTCATGTTGTGAAAAGATGTATTTTAGGTTCTTATGGTCTGTGAAAATCTGGAATGTCTCTCCATAGAGATAATGTCTCCATATCTTCAATGCATAAACCACTGCAGCCAATTCTAGATCATGCGTCGGATAATTTTCCTCGTGTTTCTTAAGCTGTCGAGAAGCAAAAGAAATCACTTGTTTATCCTATATCAATGCACATCCTAGACCATTCTTAGAAGCATCACAGGATACAATATATCCCTTTCCCTACTCAGGTAACACTAACACAGGCGCACTTGTTAACCTTTCTTTCAACAACTGGAAAGAATGTTGACACTTGTCATTCCAGACAAAAGGAACCTCCTTCCTGGTTAACCTAGTTAAGGGTAATGTTATAGAACTAAAGTTCTTAATGAACCTCCTATAGTAACATCCCAGTCCTAGAAAACTATGTATCTTCGTTGGTGTCTTTGGCTATTCCCACTCCAAGATATATTCTACCTTTTTAGGATCAACACGGATACCTGAGGAAGATATTACGTGTCCTAGGAAAGACACTTCTGATAACCAGAATTCACACTTGCTAAACTTAGTGTATAACTTGTGCTTTCTCAATAAAGTCAGGGCCTGACAGAAGTGTTTCTCATGTTGTAGAGCATCTCTACTATAAATCAGGATATCAACTATAAAGACTACTATGAATTGATCAAGGAATGGCCGGAAGATTATGTTCATGAGTTCCATGAATGCAGCTGGTGCATTAGTTAGTCCAAACGACATAAATATGAACTCATAGTGACCATACCTTGTTCTGAAGGCTGGTTTAGGTATGTCACTCTCCTTGATGCGTAACTGATGGTATCCTGACCTCAGATCTATTTTAGAGAATATAGTTGCACCACACAACTGGTCAAAACAAATCATCTATTCTTGGCAATGGATATTTGTTCTTTATGGTTACTTTGTTTAGCTGTCTATAGTCAAAGCATAATTTCATAGACCCATCTTTCTTTTTAACAAAAAGAAGTAGAGCACCCCATGGTGAAGTACTCGGTCAAATAACACCCTTTTCAAGCAACTCCTATAACTATTTCTTAAGTTCTGCCATCTCAGTAGGTGACATTCTATAAGGTGTTTGAGCTATTGGTTGTGTACCCAGGATTAGATTAATCTTGAAATCAATCTCTCGGGACAAAGGAACACCTGGAAGTTCCTCAGGAAACACATCCTCAAACTCCCTAACATTTAGAACTTCAGAAAGACTAGGACTCTCTACTCTGGTATCTACCACATGTGCCAAGAATGCTTCACATCCTTGTCACAACAGTTTCTCAGCTATCATTGCTGATACTAGATAGGTTGAAAGAATCTTTATATCCCCCTGAAAGACCCATGTATCACAATTTTTTGAGAACATAGCCTTCTTGGAACCGCAATCCAAGACAACCTTATACTTTTCTAGGGTGTCCATTCCAAGGATTATGTTGAACCCATGCATCTCAAGTGGTATAAGATCCATCTGAATGCTATGTTCTGAAAAAGAAAGAACATAGGGAGAACATACCTCCTGCAACACTATAGATCCAACTAATGGAGTTTCTAATAACAAGTTATCTGCTCTATGATTGATAGTCATATTGTAGTCATGAATCACTTCTTGAGTGATAAAGGAATGTGTAGCACCCGGATCAATCAAAATGGATACAAAGCAGGATGAAGACATATCAGAATGAAATAATTCCATCTGACTTGTCACGACTCATGGGTTGACCACTGCTTCTGACTGATTCATAGCATAGAATCTTGTCATGGTTGGTTGTCGACCACTCGTCTTGTTGTTGCGTGCAGATGAACCATCTTGGGACGCCTATCCACGTCCTCGTGTGCCACTACTAAACTGTCACTTCTGAGAGTCTTGTTGACTCTGCCTTGGTGGTTGGGTTACACTCATGTCTCAAGCTAGACAATCTTTCATCAGATGTCCCATCTTCCCACATTTATAATAGCTTTTGTTCTCCCATTGTGGCCTAGATGGTCCTGTTACTGACATTGATGATGAGTTGTGGGCTCCCTATGGTGGTAAACTACAGCCTCTTCCCTAGCTGGATGTCCACTGCGTCTGAGTATTGAACCTCAGTGGTATTGTTGGTGCAGAAAATCTTGGTTTCTTAAAACTTTCGGACCTCTGTCCTTGGAACTGTATATACTCTTTCTTATGGTTATCTTGACGTTTCTCAGTCATGGACCTTTCTATTCTCCTAACTAACTCCACAAAGGTGGCAAACCTCTCTCTATTCTCTAGGGAAGATGCGGGTGTGGTCAAATCAGCATTCAAACCCTTCTCAAAATGTTGACTCCTCTCCTCATCTATAGTGGCCATGTGCGGACAAAACCATAGAAGCTCCATGAACTTAGCTTCATACTCACTAATGTTCATTCGTCCTTGCCTTATCCGCTCAAACTGAGAGATTTTCTCATCCAGGTAAGTCTTGATAAAATATCTACTAACAAACTCTCGTCGGAACTCTCTCCATTCGACCTCAACTCCTGGTCATTTTTCTTCCTCAATGGCCCACCAGTGGCCATCACTCCCTTTCAATAGGTACACTACATGCCTAACCTTCTCAGCTTCTGGGATATTAAGAATTCTGAAGGCCTTCTCCATCTTAGTCAGCCACAAGTCTGTGTCTGCTGGGTCAGTTGTACCAGTATAATCAGTGGCTCCTACCCGTCGAAGCCATTCAAAAGTCTTTCCAGCTCCATGTCCCTCATTGGGAGTTGGTGCCCTAGGTACAGGTGGTGGCATCCTATCCGCCATATGTGTCATTTTCACCATGAACTGCCCAAAGAGGGCATGGAAAGCTGGGTTTTCTATCGAAGCTTACTCAAGCTGGGGATTCTCAATTACTAGTTCCTCTCTAGCCTGACCCCTTGCACCTCCTCCTGGTGTAGCAACACTGGTTTCAGCAGCATGTTCCTTATGTGATCTAGCCATCTTTAAGTTCTTCTCCTCATCCTATAAGAGCAGAAGTCACTATAAGATAAATTGGAGGACACTAGAACAGACTCTACTACTTAATCCTATGTCTCTATAGACTCAGCAAACCTTAAGCTTTGATACCAATACTTTTTGATGATCCGACAACAAATCAGACTTTCACTATGTAATTAATTGCAGAATTAACCATCAATAGAATAACAAAAAAATTACTAAAAATTAAAACCTTTTTCAAAGATATCCAAAGTATTGCATACATTATAGTTCACATTGTACATACCATGTACCATCTCTTCTCAAGGAATATATTTACAATAGTTGCTTTTCCAAAACTATACATAAGCAATATAAAACCTCAAGGTATTCAAACCAAAATCTCATATCGAACATGAAAACACAGAGTACTGACTCCAAGGACCTGAGAGTACAGAGATGACACATAGGACTCATATCTATAAGACACGAAAATCAGTATCTCCACCTGAGATGTTATTGTGGTCCATGATGTTGATGTCCTTCCCCTGTTGTATGGTCCTTACATGCTCATCTGCGTCCACCTAAAAATGTTGGTGACCAACGGGGTGAGACCCATGTCCCCGCGAGAGATATAACTCTCCACCAATAATATTATCATTGCGGATAAATAGTAATAAATTGAGAAGATGATTCTTTATTATTAATAAGCTGGATGAATCAGTGTTTAAGCAGAATAGAGCAATATCATATTTTAAAGCATTACAGCTATATATGATGAAGCAGTAAATCATCTATTTAATAAGGAATATGAAGAACATGTATAACATTTATCCATTTTAGGATACATTAAGTAATGTAACATCAACCAATGATTTCCGTATTTCATCCTTAAGCAATTACGTTACACGATTGATTACATTTTACAATCACACTTATGCCCTGAGGAGATGAGGTATATCACTCATACTCCAACTGACTATGGCGGCGTAAAGCATTGGTTCCATACCTAGGTCAATGGAAGAGCCGGACTCCATGACCTCATCTGTCTCGGTCAGTGTGAGACCACATGAAGGACATCTCATGTCTCTGCTAAATAGCTTTCCAGGGTATACTGGCAACTTCACTATAGAGCTACAGCGGCGGCTGCACTCTCTTTGCAATTGAGAGATTTCATGTTTATCTCACATCGATCTGGCATTAAACATCATCGGGAGATTCATGATACATCCATCCTGACACATATAATGAAGGATTGAGAGATCTTGTGTTTATCTCATGTCAATACCACATTAGGGTGTAAGGATATTCACGCCCATTACCCCCACATATTCAAAAATATGCCCTCTAGGAGATCATGTGGGAAAACCTGTTTCACCATCACCAGCTACTGACAATGATGGATCTATGGCCAAGGCTCTACATGATAATATTTCACTTGATTAATTAAGTGCATTACCATATTCTTTTAGCATCAGCCAAGTTTTCAAACATGTATTGTTATGACAAATTCTACAAAGAAAAGTGTAATACATCTATCAAGTACTTTTCAAAACTTTATAAAACATTGGTATCTCAATCCCTTATCTCATTACCAGAAATTCTCATCCCTCAACAATATCGTCATCATGTTTACTGGATCTGGGTATTCAAACCCTTAGTTCATCACTGAACATTGTTATCACTTATCAGGTAACTATTACCTCCTGGTCATCTGACCAAGGTATACTTGATAGTTGTTACACAAGCATCTCACATAGCTCACAAGGAACATTAAACATCATAGCTCATACCTGGCTATGCTCATCAACTTATGATACCTGCATGGTTAGTATACTTGATAACAACCATATCAATTACATATTAACACTATGCAATACAAGGGTAACACCACTATTCCCTCATTAGGGTTAGGGTTTCCCATTCTTTATCAATTAGGGTTTCATGATCACATTATGAAAGATCAAACCCTAATTCATACTCTACACTTATTAAAAGTATCAATGTATGCACATTACATGTTTATTACACAAGTATGAGTTTCTCTCTCATCCTCTCTAGGATGTTGATTACTCCATACTTTATTAAGTTGGCTCATCCTTTCACTATAGTACATGCACCTATGTTTATCATAGTGTATTGAGTTTATTACTTTCATAAGCATTAAATGACAATCACTCTAAGTGTACTATTCACCTAAGTACTTTAGAGGTACTTCCATTGTAATCAACCTTGAGATACTTTACAAACACCCATAGGGTTGTTTGACCTTACATGGTTTTGAAACTATTTGATCTTTAAACGGTTTGAGACCTTTTGAACCTTAAACAGTTTGGGACCACTTGATCTCTAAACGGTTTGAGATCCTTTAATCTTCAAATGGTTTGGATCTCTTTGATCTCCAAACGGTTTGGAACCTCTAAACGGTTTGAAACTGTTTGAACTAGATTTGGTTGAAACTATTTGATCAATAAACGGTTTGAAACCATTCACTACAACAGAAATGGCTTATAAAGTCAGTTTTCAAGGTGTCGGTTGTATACAAAAACCGACACATAAACCCTACTGTGTCGGTTTTTAACAGAAACCGACATCCAACCCATGAAGGTCGACCAGACACGGGTACCGCTTTTATTAAGTGTCGGTTAATTAATAAAGAATCGACACCTAAACTCAACCGCCAAACCCAAAATTCCAGCGAAAAAATTGGCTCCAATATTTTACATATTGCGTCGGTTCGTAACTAAATAACCGACGACTAAATGGTATTTGTGAGATAGGAATAGTTGTCGGTTGTCGTTTAATCAAAAACCGATGACTATAATATAGTATAGGTGTCAGTTTTTGCAAACGAACTGACACTGTTGGTTGAGTTGTCGGTTTTTTAAATCACCGACACATATTTTCAACTTAATAGCTCACCCTGCCCGAACGATTCTTCCCATTTCCCTATTTCATTCCCGATTTCCCTAGCTCCGGCGATTTCTTGCTCCCTGCCGCTGCCGCCGCCGCTCCCTGCCGTTCGTGCTCCGCCGTTGTGCTCCGTCGCCGCCGCTCCTTCCTCCGTGCTCGCCGCTCGTCGTCGTCGAGCGAGAAGCAGTCGGTTCCCGCCCTCCCGCCGGCCTCCCTCTCCGCCCGCCGGCCTCCCTCTCCGCCGTCGTCGGTAGCATCTAGGTCTCCTAGCCTCGCCGCCCTCTCCTCCGCTCCTCTCTTCGCCGCCGGAAGCTGCTAGGACTTACTCCGGCCGCTGCTCCTCTTCCCTCAAGGTGCCCGCCCTGCCTTCTTCTTCTTCATCTGCTCGTCTTCCCTCAAGGTGCCGCCCTGCTGCTGGACATTTTTTTTAAATTTATTTACTTCCTATGAGAATCAGTTTTAATTAGGGCTCATACACATATTGATGTCTAACACCTAAATGAATATCTAGTTAGTGTATTTTCCTAGTATCGTGAAAGATTCTCAATCGTGTGTATCAAATGGGATTCTTATATATATTCAGATCTTAATGTTATAAATGGAAGACTCGAATGTTATAAAATCCCATCAAAGTAGGTAGAAACAACTTATATATATTCAGATCTTAATAATTCCAAGAAGTGCACATTATCTTACTCAGGAAAAGTATGTGTATAATGTAGGATTAGTTCCATATAATGGTTCTATTTTAGTAAGCACCTAGAAACCCGTCCAAGATTTACTCATTAGGAGCATTTCCTCATTTGTTCTCTAAGTACATTTGTAGACTTCTTTTCAAGCTATCATGTCTACCACAATAAAGTTGGTTATGACAAGCAATAAAAGGTTAACTGATGTTATACAACTTTTTCTGAAAATATATAACATCGTTATATGTACTTACACTGTGTTAATACTAATATTGTGCAGTCTTTGTCCACCTATAACAGTCACTATGAACTGGGCCTATATGTCAATGTTAATGTTCCCTTATTGAAGAACAATTGGACATCATCCTAGATGATCGTTCCTTAAACCAATTGGTCATACCCAAACATTGGCGTTTTCTAAAAGGAAGACACTACATTCCTGGTAAAGTGACCATAACTTTTGGCAATTATTCATATGTTATCGAGGTTGAGTATGATTTGGCGGGAAATCTTGTATCAAAATCCGGTTGGCGTGATTGGATTGGAGAGATGCATGTGGTCCGTTGCAACAGGCTTTTTCTCCGTCCAGTTGGCCATAATTCCATCAAAGTTTGGATAGCCAACAACAACTGCGAGACCCTCGATCATCTACTGCGGTATGAGCGCACGGCGTCGTATATCATCTATGAGGAATCTGAATCTGAGGCCCCTGTCAGTTCAGATTTGTCTAAATACAGTGAGGAGCTTCGTGACACAGCTTCATCATCAAAAAGAATTTATTGATGCGGGACCATGTTGGTGTAGTATTTAGTTGTCTATCTATCTTGACTTGTTTGTATTAATAGTTTTTTTAATTATGCGCATGTTTAGGGGTACACCAACCCCTTTGTTTAGTTATTGTTTAGGGGTACACCCTTGTGTGTGGATGTAAAAAGAGATTAATGAATGGAACTGAAAGTTGCTACATGAATGCTTATAACTGAAGTGTGTGTTCCCATGAATGTTCCCATTTGCATGATTACACTACTATTTTCTCATATTGTTTAGTCTATTTTAATATGACATACTTCCTTATATCTTGCTTAATGATGAACTGTAATGCACACATGTGACATGCTTGGAATGTAAATGATGAACTTTTCCCTAAATTGCCAATCATGCTTTTAAAGACATCAATAGTCACCCTAACTTGAAGAACTAGGATTTTAGGTATAAGAATGACAATACATTATTTGTTGGCCTAGAAACTCGTCCAAGATTTACTCATTAGGAGTAAATCTCGGATAGTCCCCGGTTTGGGACTGTTCTTGAACACCTAATCTCGCTTAGGATGTAAGTGTATAATGTGTATTGGGTTTTCAAGAAAATTTTGGCAGCATTTCCCCGTTTGTTCTCTAAGTACATATGTACTTGGAGAACAGCGGGGAAATGCTGCCGAAATTTTCTTGAAAACCCAATACACATTATACACTTACTAGTGAGATTAGGTGTTCAAGAATGGATAGGTGGTACACATTTATTATATATAATAATGACATCACATGTATTTGTTAACCCTAGACCCTAATCTTGTCCTAATATATACTTGTTTTCTCTTTGATCATAGAATGGATAGATCATGGATGTCCATTCGCAATCGCTGCACCCCAGAGTTTATTTCTGGTCTTCACCAGTTCATTAAATTTGCCGAGGAACATAGGAAACAACCTGGAGATAGGTTCTATTATCCATGTAGACATTGCGGTAACAACTTGAAAGTCAACACTGGTGACAAAATCAAAACTCATGTCATGTGCAACGGGATTATACAAGGCTATACAGAATGGCACTGGCATGGAGAGATTTCAAACCCGAAACTAGTGGATGTCGATAGCAGTGCTTGTGTGGAAGAAGAAATTGCCTACGATGACGTAGATGTGAATGAACCAGTTCCAGTAGACATCGTTGATGCGATGCTGGATAGTTGTGGGGTAGAGCACACCGATCCACCTCCCATTTTTAGAAACATTGTGCATGATGTTGAGATGCCGTTATACACAGGTTGTACTAAGTTTACGAAGCTTAACGTTGTGTTGAGATTGTATAAGTTGAAAGCTAACAATAGATGGAGCGACAAAATCTTCACGTCATTGCTGTCTTTGTTGAAAGGAATGCTTCCTGAAGGAAACGAGCTGCCAATCTCAACATACCAGGTAAAGAAATTATTGTGCCCAATGGGAATGGATGCCAAGAAGATACACGCATGCCCTAATGATTGTGTATTATTTCAAAAGGACTATGCAGATTTGAAAGATTGTCCAAAATGTGGTGCGTCACGGTATAAATTGACGACTTCGGGGGAGTCCAAAACTGGTTCTCCTGCCAAGGTGATGTGGTATCTACTTATAATATCACGGTTTCAACGCTTGTTTTCCAATCCGATAGATGTGAAGAATTTGAGGTGGCATGCAAATGTTAAGAAAAATAATGATGGGATCCTACGACATGCGTCTGATTCCCCACAGTGGAAGAAGATTGATGTATTGTACCCTGAATTTGGTGAAGAAGTCAGGAATCTAAGACTTGGGCTTTGTACAGACGGGATGAATCCGTACGGGACATTGAGCAGCCAACATAGCACTTGGCCAGTCATGCTTGTTATATACAATCTTCCTCCCTGGCTGTGTATGAAAAATAAGTATGTAATGCTGTTGTTGTTGATATCGGGCCCTAAACAACCTGGAAATGACATCGATGTTTATCTTGAACCTCTGATTGATGACTTAAAGAAACTCTGGGGTGAAGGTGTGATGACCTATGATGCTTCACGAAGAGAGACATTTCATTTGCATGCTATGTTGTTTTGCACTATTAATGACTTTCCAGCATATGGGAATTTGTCTGGATATAGTGTCAAAGGAGCTAAAGCGTGTCCTATATGTGAAGAGAACACTGATTCAACAAGACTAAAACATGGCGGTAAGAATGTATATCTCGGTCATCAAAGGTTTCTTCCAAAATTCCATCTGTATCGTAGGAAGCGCAAAGCATTCAATGGATTGAATGAGGAACCCAGTGCACCTAAACCTATACCACGAGAGGTTGTTTATGAAAGAATAAAAGACTTTGTCAATGAATTTGGTAAGAGATCACAATGTACTACACGGAGTGACAATTCTTCATTCAAGAAGAAGTCAATATTTTGGGATCTTCCTTATTGGAGTTCTTTGACAGTCAGGCATTGTATCGATGTAATGCACGTTGAGAAAAATGTCTGTGATAGCATCATTGGTACTCTGTTAAATATACCAGGTAAGATTAAAGATGGGATAAAATCCAGACTGGACCTACGTGAAATGGGAATAAGGTCAGAATTAACAGAAATACCTGAAATGGGTAGTAAAAGAACATACTTACCTCCCGCATGTTACACGTTGTCTAGAAAAGAGAAGAAAGCTTTTTGTGAATGCTTGATAAATGTTAAGGTGCCACATGGTTACTCATCCAACATCCGTAGATTGGTATCAATGAAAGATCTGAAGTTGATAGGACTTAAATCTCATGATTGTCACACTCTAATGCAACAAATATTGCCTGTGGCAATTCGATCTATATTGTCGAAGCATGTAAGGTTTGCAATCACCAGACTTTGTTTCTTTTTCAACAGTCTCTGCAGCAAAGTTATTGACCCTGAGACTCTCGATAATTTGCAAAGAGAAGTGGTTGTTACCCTATGTCAGCTTGAGATGTATTTCCCTCCTTCGTTCTTTGATATCATGGTACATCTTGTTGTCCACTTGACTAGGGAAGTAGAAATCTTGGGCCCGGTTTTCTTGCATTGGATGTATCCCTTTGAACGATACATGAGCGTTTTTAAAGGTGATGTTCGAAACCATTATCGGCCTGAAGGGAGTATTATTGAAGGTTATGTGGCGAGAGAGGTTATGGATTTCTGCAATGACTTTCTCAGTGGTAATGACACTCCTGATAATGACAAGAATATTGACGAGCTATTTGGCAAAGGAATTTTGGGATCACGTGTGAAAGTAATCAGCCGTGAGCAGTTGGAACAGGGTCATTTGTATATTTTACACAACATGGACGAAGTGAACGTTTATATCGAGGAACATACCAATTTCATCAAAAGACAATATCCTCGAGCCAATACAATGTGGCTTGCTAGAGAGCATAACAAGACTTTTATTAAGTGGTTTGAAGATAAAGTCTTACATCAACTATCTCAAACACCAGATGATATTACTGAAACTATCAAATGCCTCGCCTTTAAACCAAAGTTGATTGTTATGTCTTATGAAGGGTATGACATTAATGGATTCACATATTACACAAAGCGCCAAGATGATAAGAGTGTCGTCCAAAACAGTGGGGTCACCCTTCAAGCATCGACTATGTTTTTTGCAAGTGCAAAGGATAAGAGTCCACGTGAAGCTAAAATGTCATATTACGGTGTCATTGAAGAGATATGGGAATTTGACTACATAGATTTTAGAATTCCGCTCTTCAAATGTAATTGGGTTGATAACACTAAAGGAGTTATAGTGGATGAATTGGGTTTCACTTTAGTGAACTTTGAAAAGATTGGTGAGAAGGCTGAAACATTCATATTGGAATCACAGGCGAAACAAGTATTTTATATCGATGATCCTGCAAATGATAAATGGTCGGTTGTTCTTCATGGTAAAATACAGTTCATTGAAGATCCTATAGATGAAGAAGAGTACTATGATAAATATGATGACTCCAGTCCATTCTCAGTTGGGTTGCCAACTCCAGAAAATATTGAAGCTAATGATGACTTATATGTGCGCGGAGATCACAATGAAGGATTGTTAATTGATAAAAGATCACAATTTTAGAGGCATGCATGTTTATATTTTTTTATTGAAGCTAAATGTTTACTTTTTAATATCAATATCATTTTCTGATTTGATGTTTCATTATCTTCTAGTTAATACAAATGCTAAACATTATGGGAGGGTGCTAAAGAACTATAGGACCAATCTCACCCGAGATTACATACGCGATGCTGAGAGTAGGTTCTTAATCTATTCCAATTCTAGACATTGATCAGTATTTCACTAACTCTACACTAATAATTTTTGTTTGTATTCTCTTTGAAAAATAAACATAGGAAGAAGGCTATGCAGGACAGACATGACATAGCTATGCAGGATATGCAGGATATGCAGGAAGAAGCCCCAATGAAGAGAAGCAGGATACAGATACAATACATAAAGTGCAGCACACACAAGTGGTTCAGATTCATATAACAACATGACAGACTAACACATATATAGTGCATAACAACAGCAGCGCCGAATTTACATACAACACTAACTTAGTACATATATAGTGGGACTAAGGTGACGATACCACCTTCTAAAACAGGTTACCGACTACATGTTACGACTGGGAGGTCGTGATTCAGCAACGTATGCATTAGCAGGAGGACAAACAGATCACCATATGAGGACAAACATATGGTGATCTGTTTGTCCTCCTGCTAATGCATACTGTTGCTGAATCACGACCTCCCAGTCGTAACATGTAGTTGTCGGTAACCTGTTTTATCAGGTGGGATCGTCACCTTATAAGTCCCACTATATATGTACTAAGCTAGTGTTGTATATAAATTCGACGCTGCTGTTGTTATGTACTATATATGTGTTAGTCTGTCATGTTGTATGGACATCGATTGTATTGCTCAGGTATTATATAGTCTCATTAGATAATATGAAATATATCAATCTTATTTATAGCTCATTAATTATATATATACATCATTCTCTTTACAGGTGTTTAAAGCTGACCCCACTACAGGAACGGACTTACCAGATGTACATGCTCCCTATACGATGGGAGAATTAAATGAAGTAAGAGAAGAATGGGCAACAACCATACAAATAGTGGGGGCTTTAAAATATAATTGGGATCCTGATAGCGAATAATGACTAAACAATGATATTTTGTAAATGAATTTCTGAATTATAATATATGTGTGAATGTTTCTACATGTCTGGATGTTTCTACATGTGTCTGAGTGAAAATGAATGAAAGTGTTGGTTGCTATATTAATGTTTCTACATGTGTGAATGTGAATGAATGGAACTACAGATTGCTAGCTACATGAATGTTTCTAAATGTGTGAAAATAAAATGGAACTACAGGTTGCATTGCTAAATGCATGTGTGAATATTTTTGTTGTTAATTTTGCAGGTTTGTGGCATGTTGTCGGCTGATATCAATGGATGTCGCAAAACCTGCAGTTCATAACTGAACTGAATAGGTTTCTCATCATGCGACCAGCCACAGCAGGTCTGCAGGCTGACAGAAAAAAAAAAATACAATAGGCGTCGGTTATTTGTATAAAACCGAGCCAAATAGGTTACAGTGTCAGTTTTTAATAGAAACCGACGTCTATTTCCTTAACACCACGGACGTGCTGTCCAGCACGGCCATGTTGGGAGTTATATGGCGTCGGTTATTAGCTAATAACCGACGCCTATAGTGCCCAAGTTGGCACCCTCCTGTGGCGCGAAGATATATGTCGTCGGTTATTTGTAAAAAACCGACACTGATAGTGCCCAAGATGGCGCCCTTTCTGTGGCACGAAGGGTTTGGGCATCGGTTTTGTATCTGATAACCGGCGCCTATAGTGCCATGATGGCGCGTTATCAGTGGCGCGCGAAGAGTTTGGGCGTCGGTTTTGGAACTGACGCCTAATGGGTGAGCTTTTAGTGTCGCCCATGTAGGTGTCTCTCATAAACCGACACTAAAGGCTTTAAATAACCGACACTAAAGGTAGGATCTGTAGTAGTGATTTGACCTAGATTAGGTTGAAACCGTTTGAACACGAAACGGTTTGAAACTGTTTGAACTAGGTAAGTTGAAACCATTTGAATTTTAAACGGTTTGAAACCGTTTGGCCTAGGTTGTGTTGAAACCGTTTGAACTTTAAACGGTTTGAAACCGTTTGAACTAGGTTAAGTTGAAACCGTTTGGCCTAGGTTGTGTTGAAACTGTTTGAACTTTAAATGATTTGAAACCGTTTGGCATACATAGTTGAAACCGTTTGATATTGTTGATCTAGAGGTGTGTGCTAAGATGATGTCATCATCATCAAGCTTCATACCTCCATCTCTACTATCCATACAACTGATGGATTCATTAATTCATCAATTACTCAAGAAAATTTTGAGAAGAAGGAAAGATCAACATATATTGCAAGATAGAAATCAAATAATAATATCAATGGGTGCAAGTTCTATAACCCACCTTCAAAGCAACTTAAAAGCTCAAAGCTTCTCATATTTAATGGTGAAGATAGCTCCTCCAATTATCCAAGGTACGTTCTCAACCCTTTTGATGTAAAAGATTGCCAAAGTTGAGCATTGGATGGAAGACAGAAGAAAAGAAGAGTTATAATTCGATTTTAGCCTTCAACCCAAGGTTGAAGATGACCATGGATCTTAACTCCAGCATGGGGAACGCTCTCCTCCTTCTCCTTTGCTTCCTTGGTTGTTGACCTAAGTGGGGAGTGAATGTGTATTGCGAAAATAGCCTTTCAAGTAGTGGATAATTGAGTGTATATAATTGAATTCTTAGGAGAGAGAAAGTAGGAGGGAAGTCATAAACATTCCTTGCCACATGCCCCCTCCACTTACTTGTCTCCAAAGCTATCCTTATTATCTTTAAATTCCTTTGAATTATCCTTGAATTATAATTGACCATTTAAGCTCTTTAATAAATATAATACTATTATCCATTAGCACCTTTATTTTAGTGGACATTACTTTTCAATAAAAAAATGTAGGTAGATATTTTCACCTACTTAGGAATATCGACGCCTATCAAGGTATTTTGACTTCCATTCCATTATTGGATTTCACCCATAGCTTTTTAGGTGATGGGAACTTCATTTAATTTTTATATTTTTGCTACAAAATAACTTACGGTTTCAATTATGCTTATTTCTTGATTATTTTATTATCAAGAGTGTCATTTCTCAAATATGGTTCAAACAAGACGCCCCTTTCTTTTTATTTTCTCTAAATGATACCAAGATATAGTAGGGACACTCTTGAGGTGGTATTTTACGTATTCAACCCTAGGTTTTGGGTAAATTACAAATCACACCAAAACTTGTATTCAATGTACACATATTATTCAAACAAGCCCCTTCTTGGAATTTAGGCTTCCACAAACCATACCTTAGAATCCTTATCATTCTTATGATGATAACGTACTTGAGGAGCATTTATCATGTAACATTTTGCAAGGTAACCCCTTATATTGGGTAAATTGCACTTTAGTCCAAAGACAAGCAAATATTGCTTCAACATTATTCAAATAGGACCAAAATTGAAACATAAGCTCTCCTTTAGTCTTAATTACTTTTCAAAAGATAAAGACAAGAATATAAATGACTTAGTTAAGAAAAATTCCTATGGTTAAGGCGTAACCCAGGTCAGGGATGTTATAGTTACTAGGAAGCATGTTGCATGGTTGTGATGAGGGAAATCCCCTTTCATATTTTTGAAATCATTCCCATGCTTCCTACATGTTCTCAAATGGATTCTTCTTAAAGCCCTTGATCTTGTGCCTACTTCTAAGTTTCTTCTCCACTTGATACAATTTGATGACAAAAGCATTCGCTAAAGGTGTGCAATTATTGATGCTCTTGTCTTACAAAGGTAGGTACGAAGATAGAGCCTTGTCTCTTAAAGAGAAATGGAAACTTTTGCAATAAATAACTCATGTGGCACTAGACTCATCCTAATGGTGTCATAGATATTCTGAAATGCATTCAGGTGGTGATAGGGATTTTCATTCAAAGAGTTTCCTCCGAATTTCCTTGGTTGAATCTGATTTACAACCATTGCTTTTTGCTCAAAGTTTGTGATGTTGAATTGAGGAATGATAATGGGCATCTAGATTCATCTTCCGTTGTTGGTGGACAACTCATGAAGAGAAAGACCTCCATCTTCCTAATTGTCTTCATTTTTGTTGTTCCTATTTCTTCGACCACCATGAGGCTAAGGGCCTTTTGGCTTCATGGAAGTGTTCTTCCTCTTCTTCATCACAGAGATCATCATCACAATCTTCAGTACATTCCTCATCATTTTGGATGGTGATAATTGGTACCCTACAAGGAAGCATGATCCTTGCAGTTGGGGTGACTATAGTTTGGGTTAATCAAACTTCCTAAAAAAATTCTCATAGTCAAGTTAGATACTAGATGAGTAACATGAATGTTCAAGAAGGTAAGAGCTATCAGATCTAATATGTGTAGTAAAGTCTATTGCTAGACTTTAGGCTTAGGTGTATGCTAAGTAGACTTGGGTTCTTAGCAGTACAGGTTTCCTTGTCCCCGACAACGGAGCCAAAAAGTTGATCGGCCCAAATCATGTGTCTAAAACAAGTCGATCTAGAGTAATCAAATGTTTACATTTATAACTCGACACTTTGGAAACTGGAGCAATAATAATGGGGTCCAATGTAGTAGCTCAGGGTTGAACATAGGGACAAGGGTGGGGAGTGCTAAGATCCTTATAGCCTTGTCTTATATACACCAATCAAAGAGTAAGATAAGATATGTGTTTCTTATGGAACAATGATTCCCAAACAATCAAGAAATAATTAACTAAAGTAAAATGAAAGATAAAACAAAAGAGAAAGAAAGTTAAAGGATCAGAAAATAGGAATGGAAGGATACATGGATTGGTTTTCACCATCCAAGGTATCTCACCAACAAGCAATGCTCACACACATCAATTACCCTTAGCAAGTTTACAAGATATCGTCATGAGTGTATATTCTCACCTCTATCAAGCTTAGGATAAATCTAGATTATAAGGTTGTATCTCTCTCAAGATGAAAATAATAATCAAAATAAAAATATACAATCATTATCTTAAGCATTCCAACATTCTCATGCATTTATCCAACTCCATAACTCTTAGATATGGGTTGATACTACTCTCTCGAGGTATTAACAATCAAACTACAAAAGATGGTAGATAATCATGAAAGAGAAGCATTAAGAACAAGAGTATGGAGATAAACATTTCTAAGAGAATATATTTAATGCATATTAGGGAGAACCTTAGTGGCTACTCTGACCTCAAGTTAGAAGACTAGCCACTCTTGGTTGTGCATGACATTGTGTAATTACAAATATGATGAGACATAGATATGGGGATTGAAGAAGGTGAAAAAATGAGAGAAGTAGATGAAAGATACACCAAAAGCAACCCAAAAAAATCCAAGGTCTATGGAGACCTCCTTCTCTCTGAATCTGGTAATGGTGTTGAATAAGGGTCTGTCTTCCTCCTTCTCTCAAAGGGGGATCCAAGATGGTCGAGGAAGATGGAGATACGTTGACCTTTGCACTCTCATCCTAAGAATTCCATTATCTATTGGAGAGAAGCAAAGGTCAATGAAAGGGAAACACTACATCAACAGTTTGTCTTCAATCCATGACGATGTGACCCCTTAACAGTAGCAAGGGGTATGTTATATATATCCCATGGTGTAGGACTTGAGGCTCTCTTTTATGTGCTTTACTTGCGCCCCAAGCCTTATGAGCATGTTCCTCGAGGCACATGCTTAACTAATTGAACAACGGATGTGTGTAGCGCCACCATCAGTAGGTGGTGGTGTAGGAAAACCATCGGTTGGTTCACCTTGTTTGCCTGGCCTTCTATTGGCATCACTAGGCATGCCATATGAAGATGATATCCCATAGAGCCATTAAAAGATGGCGTGTAGGTCAGTAATCAGTTCTTGGGTGGACAATACCCAATTGATCCATCAAAAGAGCTAAGCTTGTCTATTTCTTCAGTAGGTGTACTTCTCATTCTGCTATTAGAAGTTCATCCACTTACCTACAAGTGATGTGAGTCGATGGATGTCCAGACACTTTCCTTCTGATGGTAAGGCAATGTATGCATCATCTGATGGCTAGCATATTGGTGGTCTTTCTGGGGAGAGGGGTAGGACCCTCAGTTGTAGGAACTAATGGTGTGTCGGTTTAGCTGGCTCATGACTCAATGGTTCATCTCGTGCATTAAAATTAGTCAAAGAGAAACCATCAACTGTGGAAACCAATGGGAATCATGTACAAACAATTATAACCATCATTTGATAGATTTCCTACATGGAAAAGAGTGGTTAGTCTTGAATCAAGGAGCAAGTGGAAATCATGAACAAAATGTGAGAAAGTTAAAGCAAGTATGTGCTATAGAAGGAAATTAAGGGAAAAATTAGGCAAGAAATATCCAAAAGATTGGAAGTTATCATTGTCTAGGATTTTTTTATAAAGATCAAGAACAATGTTATAACCTCATTTTTCTAAAGCATGTAATGAGAATTGTAAATCTCTTTTTGAAAAAAAAAAGAGAAGGATAAATTAAATCCATGGTTGATTTTAATGGTTTGATTTGATTGAATTTCGTGTATAATAGCCTTGCCCTTTCTTAATGGGCCTTAGTGGCCATTAAGCACAATTGAAAGAAAACGAAAAGAAATGGAAAAGGAATTCCATGGGATAATGGAATGTATAAGAAAATGAATAAAGGATGATTAAAAGGTAAAAATATATTTTCCCAAAAATAGAATTTCGAATTATAAAGGTTCCTTGGGGTTCAAGGAACTCAGGATAATTATGTAATAGCAAGGGAAATAAAGAATATGAGGAAAATATGAATAAAGGGGTGTTTTCTTGCAACTAAAGAAAAGAGATTGTTTCCTTGAAATAATGATTTCAAATTTTGTAGGATGAAAGATAAAGTTGTAATTGAGTTTCCCTCAAAATTTGGATAAGAAAAGAGTCACCAATTGGGAGATACGAATTTTCCAAAATCCCATTGGATTAGGAAAACAATTCAATTTTATTTGGGAATTTACTTCCCTTTGATCTACCGCGCTTGATGAGGGCCCTTGGATCTTAATCAAATGGGAACTACTCATCGTCCAAGTCCCAAAGAGACAAGGACTGTAGCCGCGATAGGAGGGATTTTAATCCCTGATTTCCTTGGACTCTGATGCATGTGCATCTTTGGAAACCTCCCCATTGAATCCGAGAGTGGAAGGGGAAGTTTCTTGACCATGGTTTTACCATGTTTTAACCTAGTTCCGAGAAACGCCCAATTGGTCTAGTTGTTCAGATCGTGTGGGATTGGGATTCCTCACAGGGATGTCACATACCCTATATAAAGGGTATCACATGATCCCTCATCTCAGCGCGAACTCAGGCGGCTTGTTCCCAGAGCCCAACTCCCTCTCCTGCTTCCGATTGGGTTAGCTCCGGCGAGGAATTGTCGTAGCACCGCCGTGTCTTGGAGTGAAGAAGATGAATTGCATCTTCCGCCTGATCGTAATCTAACGGTCGGGCCAATCAAGGAGGTAACCCTTAGATCCTGAGTCCATCGTGGGCTCAGGGTAATCCGACGATCCAGGCTTCGAAGCACGCGAGTAAGTGGCTGAGTGGAGGCGCTTTGCACGGACCGCTGGATCAGGAGACCACCGTGGACCGCGGCACATCCAACGATCCACATAATTGGTAAATTCGCCTCTCTAACCGAATATTCGGAAAAAAGGGTTTTTCTTGTGAAATTGATAGAAATTACTAGGATTGTCTAATGGGAAAATATTATATATGAAAGTGGTGTAGAAAAATACAAGGAATCTGATAAAAATAATTTGAGAACCTAGTTCTGCTTTGTTTTGCAAAAGTACCCTAATTTGTTAATAAAGTGTACAAAAGTTGATGAGAAACCCTAACTGATTATTAGGAGTGTAATTTGGTAAATCAATAGGTCAAATTGATAAGTTTAACTTTGATTGATGATAAAAGTGGTTTGACTATCTGTTTGAATGCAAAAGTTCTTAATTTAGAGTTGTAATATCTAAAAGAAGGTTAATTTACATGGAAACCCTAATTTGGGATAAAAGGAGATAAAAATCATATTTTTGTGGAATAAGATAATCGGATGCTTAATAAAGGAAATTCAATGAGAAATTAAGGGTTTATGTAGTTTTGATAAATTAAGGATGATAATAAGGAAATAAGAAGTAAAAACCCTAATTTCCAAAGGAACCCGAAGATAGGAATTGAAATTCTAAGTAATGTGATGAAAATTGGATAAATATTAATAAAAGGAAAATTGTACTTTTATTTCAGGATTTCTCTTCCTCATTGCTTGTTGATTGGGTTTCTCTGCATATTTGATTCTATCTTGAAATCTGCAACCAAAGGTATGTGGTTAATTATGAATAACCACTTTAGTTTTCCGATGGATTCCCGGATGTTTAATTGCATTGAATGCAACTAAATTGTTTGGATGTTCATATTGCAAACTATAATGTGGCTATGACTATCACAAAGGTATATGCCTTCTAGCTCAGTTCCTTGTCCCCTCTGTGTCGTAATGGCTGACCTGGTATATGGCTACCTACAGGGTAGGTCCATCAGGTCATGAATGACTTAGTATATGGCTGCCTAAAGGGTAGGTCCATCAAGTCACAGTGAGTTAGATATTGGGCTACCTTTGGGTGGTGCCATGCGATTATACCTTTACAGAGGTACCATATAAGTCCTTACAGGGACAACACAGAGTTGTGGATAGGTATGGATTGAGTAGTTTGGCTTAAAATGTAATCTTGGTTGTTAAATGATTAATTGAATGATTACCTTGTTATCATAGTTGCATGATTATTGTTTCCCCCACATACCAGCTTCGGCTGACCGACGTTTTGTTTTTCGGCATTTTAGGTACAAGCCAAAAGGAAAAATAGTAAAACGTCATATTTTGAAATACATGAAGTTAAATACAAGGAGGATTAGTTAGAGTAGAATCCTTAAGTGGATATAAGTCTAGAGATCCAAGTTTTCAAAAAGGTATGCAAAAGTTTATTTTTCTTACAGCTTTCAGTATAGTTGGTAGAATTTAATAATTGTTATTGATTATTTGTCAAACCTTTGATCCGGGTTATTGGTTAACGGCTCTGACCTTTCGGTCTCCCTTAATTGGGGGTTACCGGGAGGCAGGGTCGTAACAATTGCTATCAGAGCCTAGGTTCCTCAATTAATCGTTAATAATTATTAAATTTTACAAACTCCATAGAACCCAAGGGAGTTATTAGAGGATTATCCGAAAGACAGAGGTGTCTAGAAAAGGATCATGACCGGGGGCTGGCAATATTTTCCTTCGCACCGCTGGTCAGAATACGAGGACTCCCGGATCCGTGTGACTTCCTGGCCAAAGTCTTAGGGTATGAATCGAAATAAGATACCTTTAGGACTTTCTCATCTTATTCATCCCTTCTCAACTTCAATTCTGTTAAGGACCTTAAGGATTAGGGTTTCCTCTCTTCTCCACACCCTCTTGAGGTATGGGTAAAGTTGATAAGGATTAAGGAATCCTCCACCAAATTAATGAAAATCATGTAAATAAGATGTCATTGACATAAGCTTAATAGATTACGCACAAAGTAAAGAATAGATACATGCTTAGGTCGTATGACACGAGTTGTCATTTCCCTTAGGAGAGACCTGAGGATAGACCTCCTTGGCAGGAGGATGAGTAGAGAGAGTTGGTCTTGGAGGTAGAGACCTCCATTAAAAGTAGAGACCTTAGCACATCCTTTGAGGATGATGTTAACCCTAAGTGAAGATAAGAGAGAGAGATGACATGATGACTTAGATGTCATGGTAGATTGGGTGTTTTGATGGACATGCCTATGGTTTGTCCTATGAGCCATGAGAGGTTAGGTGGCCTAGCACCTTTGGTAACCCAACCCTGAGAAGGATCGTGCATGTTTGAGAAAAGGATAGCTCCTTCCTGGATAAGGTTAGAGATGAACCTATAGAAACCTTATGGCTTATGCAAGTAAGGAATATCATGCCCCAGAGTACGTCAGTGGTACAGTAGTAGGTTAAAACCCTGGCCAGAAGGGCATGACGGATGGCTTATGAGATAAGCATAAAGAGATATGAATAATCTTGAGCCAAACATGAGTTGAGCATAGGATTCAACCACATAGGGGTTTGCTTGAGAATATGAGCCTTCATAGTGAAGGGACCTCTAGTAGGTATGGTTTGAGGTGGTTGTAGCTCTAGAGAGAGAGGAAGTAGGACCCCAACAGGGAGGTTGGAAGTCTAAAACCCTGAAACTTGAGGAATAGTGGGAGTTAAGGATGATGCGACCTATGTGGATGATAGTTGTTGCCTTATGCTTGATTCCTGGAGGCTAATGATATCTTGGTTACCTTTAGAGAAACCAAACCCTAGAGAGAGGACGATGCTTCTAGTACCCATGGTATAAGTGGTTACTTGCTGGATGAGATAAAGAGTGCCTTAGACCCTGAGGAGGTTTAAGTAACATGTTGTGAGGTTTTATACCTAGTTGGTTGTCCTGGAAGAAGACTCGACCTTGATGTGTTGCTTGAGTAGAAGGATGATAGGGAGTACATGATATACCTTGGACATGCTTGATTCGTGGTTAAGAGGGTGAGCAAGTAGTTGGATGCCCAAAGGAGAACCTAGGGTTCCTAGGCCTAAGAGGGGAAGCAGTGTATTCGATGCTCATGATGAGATTTGAGTCTCTATAGTTTCGAGCATGGTACTCCTCATGTGTAGAGGTAAAGGAAATCCCTTACGTAAAGGGTATGTTTGTTGAACCCCTCACAACTAAGTTGATGTAATGTTGAGGATGCGATCAAGTGTGACCTAGCATGGTTTTGTAGGTATGCTTGTGCCTTAGTAGTTATTGGTTTAAGCATGCTCATATGGAGGTAAACCCTAAGAATGCTTGTGACCTTTGTTATAAAGGTGTGGTCTCCTTCCATCCTGGGAGAGCGACCCTTTGGTAGGAAGTTTACCAGTTTGGTTGGTTTTGAGGTAACCTAAGGAGGTTTCGTAGGATCTTGAGAAGCTAAGTGAAGAGTACATGGCATGAGAATGAACCTATAGACCCATAGATAACCATCTCTATGCGCATGTGAATATGTTACCATGGAGGTAACTGGTATGGGGCTCGACCAAGGTAGGTAGGTTGCCATGACCCTTATGAAAGGATGAAAGCTAGCTCACGAATGCAAGAAGAGGAATGATGGATGTTTGGGTAAGGTTCTATGTTGGACATGTACAATAATAGAATCCTAAGTCTATCCTAGGGTCAGGTAGGGATAAGACCGATGGAAGAAGGAGTTGCCTAATTCTCTAGTTGCACATGACCATAGGGTCGGGAGGTAATAGCTATCATTGTCCGAGGGCCATGGGTTAGGAGATTGATCACCTTCATGGACTCATGGGACCCAAAGGGCAGATGAGTAGGGCACTCTCTGGATGCATGAGGGAAAAGGGATGACCCCAAAAATGTCGGCATCCTATAGACCTAGAGGAGATGACTAAGGATTGTGCTTGGACCAAGTAGAATTGAAACCAGTTTTCCATGAAGGTAACTTTGCTAGCAAGATGATTGCAATATAGAGGCATAAACGGCACGTTTCAACTTGGATTTAAAAGTGTACTGGCAAGGTGGGATGTACCATCTCTACTCTTGGAATAGGAAGAACTCTGTATTTGGACTGCAGTCAAATGCTTATTTCCTCTTGTTATGGGAGTGAGAGATAGGACATTACGCATGCCATACACCAAGGATAAAAGATGATGTGAGTTGGAATGTTGCCACAAGGTATGTGGACAAAGATGATAATGTACCTGGGTGGAGTAAAACAATACATGGATAGTTTACAAATAGTAATAGAAATGAGGATGTTTTTAGCAAAAGCTATGTAGAATTTGCAAGATATACAAGGTTGAGTTTGATCACCGTGAGGAGGAGCTCAGAGTTTCTTAATGAAGACAAACATAGAGTTTAAAATGAGGTGATAAGTGGAATACATGAAGGTGTATGTCATCAACATTACCTAATACATAAGGATGTGAAGTGGTAATGGATGCTCTATATCTACCTAGTTTGGCTAGAGGATAGAAGAGGTTGATAGGGTAACCCTAAGTTTGGCAAAGAGATTTGATTGGCTAACAATCATATGTAAAGAGATATGTTGAACAAGTTAATGGTTGTTGGGTTATCCAGTCTAGTCCTTGATGCAATGAAAGGATGGTGGTAGAACATCAGATGCACTTCTTTGGAAAGGAAGGTGATGAAACCCCGACTAGAGTGGTTTAGGGTTTCTGAAGAATCAATCATGAGGAATCATGACATGTAGGAAATCATGATACACCTTTGTACTACGAAGATAGTAAATGATAGTGGTACTTTGGATGCTTAAGATGAAGTTGCATGGGGTATGTTGCCATGCAAGTCAGGAGGTGAAGGATGAACACCAGTAACCCAGTGTATTGATATAAAGGATAAAGTGACCCCGAGAGGGAAAGGGAGTTCATTACTATGGATGTTGAAGTCTTCCCTAGACCAAGGAAGGTCAAGATGCAATATGGGTTATGGTAAGTCGCCTTACCTAGATGACATGAGAAAGAAAGAGTTCTGTTAAGGGATAGATCCGGTTGAACTATCCATGAGAGAGATGGTCCAACTACACCTCGATGTGAGTTCAAAGGATCTTGAGTTTGACCTAGAGGTTCACTTCCATAAAGTGGAAGTAGGTACATGATGAACTAAATGTTAGTATAGTTTATCACCCCTAACTATGGCTAGTATGATCCAGACTAAAGGGTCTGATGAGGGCATGCGTGCCCGTTCAGGGTGATATCTAGAGACAGTTCTTGTCCTATGAAAGATGTGACAATGACCACCATAGCCAGTATCAGGTTTTATAAGAAGCTCTGTAAGGGAGGTTGTGTCGGTCACCACTTCAGTAAGGTGATGTTGGTGAAAGGACCACATGATGGTTAGGAAAGGACCACATGATGGTTAGAAAAGGGACCACAGTGCGTGTAGATGAAGTCACTTTGATTGTGCAAGGGCTGAAAGGAGCCTAGAGACGATGAGAGTCGTGAGCAGATGCAAAGTAGACTGATATACAAGTTACTGTGGAAGAATATGTGAAAATCCGACCCCTCTAAGTTATAGCTAAGAGAGTTGAGTCCCCGATGCATGGGTTCTTTTGATATGGTTTGGTGGAGAAGGTTAAGTTTCATCTTACCCCTCAGGATACAGTAATGTGTGATAAGTTCCATATGTCAAATTTAGAGAACTATGTGAGGTACCTGACCATGAGCTGAGCAATGAACCTAGTGAGCCCCAAGGGAGGCTGACATGGCCTGAGTCACCTGTGCAATTTATAGACGCTGGGATGAAAGGACTCAGAGAAAAGAATATGTGATGATAAAGGTTCTGTGGAAGCGCCATGAGTACGGTAAAGCCACATAGGGGCCAATGATGGACATGGGAAGTCTTATCTTGATTTGATTGTAGAATTTTCAGGGCAAAATTCCTATAAGGAGGGGAGGATGTTATAACCTCATTTTTCTAAAGCATGTAATGAGAATTGTAAATCTCTTTTTGAAAAAAAAATAGAAGGATAAATGAAATCCATGGTTGATTTTAATGGTTTGATTTGATTGAATTTCGTTTATAATAGCCTTGCCCTTTCTTAATGGGCCTTAGTGGCCATTAATCCCAATTGAAAGAAAAAGAAAAGAAATGGAAAAGGAATTCCATGGGATAATGGAATGTATAAGAAAATGAATAAAGGATGATTAAAAGGCTAAAAGATATTTTCCCAAAAATAGAATTTCGAATTATAAAGGTTCCTTGGGGTTCAAAACTCAGGATAATTATGTAATAGCAAGGGAAATAAATAATATGAGGAAAATATGAATAAAGGGGTGTTTTCTTGCAACTAAAGAAAAGGGATTGTTTCCTTGAAATAATGATTTCAAATTTTGTAGGATGAAAGATAAAGCTGTAATTGAGTTTCCCTCAAAATTTGGATAAGAAAAGAGTTACCAATTAGGAGATACGAATTTTCCAAAATCTCATTGGATTAGGAAAATAATTCAATTTTATTTGGGAATTTACTTCCCTTTGATCTAGCGCGCTTGATGAGGGCCCTTGGATCTTAATCCAACGGGCACTTCTCATCGTCCAAGTCCCAAAGAGACAAGGACTGTAGCCGCGACAGGAGGGATTTTAATCCCTGATTTCCTTGGACTCTGATGCATGTGCATCTTTGGAAACCTCCCCATTGAATCTGAGAGTGGAAGGGGAAGTTTCCTGACCATGGTTTTACCATGTTTTAACCCAGTTCCGAGAAATTCCCAATTGGGCTAGTTGTTCAGATCGTGTGGGATTGGGATTCCTCACAGGGTTGTCCATACCCTATATAAAGGGTATCACACGATCCCTCATCTCAGCCTAAACTCAGGAGGCTTGTTCCCAGAGCCCAACTCCCTCTCCTGCTTCCGATTGGGTTAGCTCCAGCGAGGAATCGTCGCAGTGCCGCCGTGTCCTGGAGTGAAGAATACGAATTGCAGCTTCTTCCCGATCGTGATCTAACGGCCGGGCCAATCAAGGAGGTAACCCTTAGATCCTGAGTCCATCGTGGACTCAGGGTAATCCGACAATCCAGGCTTCGAAGCACGTGAGTAAGTGGCTGAGTGGAGGTGCTTTGCGTGGACCGCTGGATCAGGAGACCACCGTGGACCGCGGCACATCCAACGATCCACATAATTGGTAAATTTGCCTCTCTAACCGAATATTCGGAAAAAAGGGTTTTTCTTGTGAAATTGATAGAAATTACTAGGATTGTCTAATGGGAAAACATTATATATGAAAGTGGTGTAGAAAAATACAAGGAATCCGATAAAAATAATTTGAGAACCTAGTTCTGCTCTGTTTTGCAAAAGTACCCTAATTTTTTAATAAAGTGTATTAAAATTGATGAGAAACCCTAATTGATTATTAGGAGTGTAATTTGGTAAATCAATAGGTCAAATTGATAAGTTTAACTTTGATTGATGATAAAAGTGGTTTGACTATCTGTTTGAATGCAAAAGTTCTTAATTTAGAGTTGTAATATCTAAAAGAAGGTTAATTTACATGGAAACCCTAATTTGGGATAAAAGGAGATAAAAATCATATTTTTGTGGAATAAGATAATCGGATGCTTAATAAAGGAAATTCAATGAGAAATTAAGGGTTTATGTAGTTTTGATAAATTAAGGATGATAATAAGGAAAGAAGAAGTAAAAACCCTAATTTCCAAAGGAACCCGAAGATAGGAATTGAAATTCTAAGTAATGTGATGAAAATTGGATAAATATTAATAAAAGGAAAATTGTACATTTATTTCAGGATTTCTCTTCCTCATTGCTTGTTGATTGGGTTTCTCTGCATATTTGATTCTATCTTGAAATCTGCAACCAAAGGTATGTGGTTAATTATGAATAACCACTTTAGTTTTCCGATGGATTCCCGGATGTTTAATTGCATTGAATGCAACTAAATTGTTTGGATGTTCATATTGCAAACTATAATGTGGCTATGACTATCACAAAGGTATATGCCTTCTAGCTCAGTTCCTTGTCCCCTCTGTGTCGTAATGGCTGACCTGGTATATGGCTACCTACAGGGTAGGTCCATCAGGTCATGAATGACTTAGTATATGGCTGCCTAAAGGGTAGGTCCATCAAGTCACAGTGAGTTAGATATTGGGCTACCTTTGGGTGGTGCCATGCGACTCTACCTTTACAGAGGTACCATATAAGTCCTTACAGGGACAACACAGAGTTGTGGATAGGTATGGATTGAGTAGTTTGGCTTAAAATGTAATCTTGGTTGTTAAATGATTAATTAAATGATTAATTAAATGATTACCTTGTTATCATAGTTGAATGATTATTGTTTCCCCCACATACCAGCTTCAGCTGACCGACATTTTGTTTGTCGGCATTTTAGGTACAAGCCAAAAGGACAAACAGTAAAATGACATATTGTGAAATACATGAAGTTAAATGCAAGGAGGATTAGTTAGAGTAGAATCCTTAAGTTGATAGAAGTCTAGAGATCCAAGTTTTCAAAAAGGTATGCAAAAATTTATTTTTCTTACAGCTTTCAATATAGTTGGTAGAATTTAATAATTGTTATTGATTATTTGTCGAACCTTTGATCTGGGTTATTGGTTAACGACTCCAACCTTTCGGTCTCCCTTAATTGGGAATTACCAGGAGGCAGGGTCGTAACAAACAATGTTTGTCGGTCGAGTTATGGCCAGGGGAATTTTGACCAATTGCAGTTGCTATTGTGGGTATCCCAATGCCTTCCAAGTGTAATTAATCAACCCTAATTGATTATTTTATACATATAGAATTAATTACATATCATATAATTGTTACAAGTAATTTATGTCAAAGATCTAAGAAGGAAACTATCTATTCTTCAATCTTAATCTTTGAGTATGTAGGACTTGATTTCACTAAGTTAGGATATGCAAGATTAGGCATTTGGAGTGTGTCTATTTAATTTGAAATAACTCAAGTAGAAGCAATAGACACAAATAAGTTGAATGTTTTATTCATAGTTAAAATAAAGGATTAGTAAATTTAGAATTGAGTTAAATACAAAAGGCTTGTCCTTTATCCACAATGAAGGTATTGTGGTGATAGTTTTAACTATAATCCATATTAATTTTGTGCATGTTTGGTAATGCATATATGTCTTTTATGTTAGGTATATCCACTTGGGCACTCGTTTTTGAAAGATGAAATGATGTGTGCGATAATACAAAATTTAATGATGTAGATATCATCACATATTTCCATGCAAAGATTGAGGATAAATTTAATAGTGAGAAAATACAAATCATAATCACATTTTTAAAATTACCTTTTTAACCTAAAACTATCACTTTCTCATCATAAAGTTCTATAGATAAGATAATTACATTGAGATGGTAGGTATAGGTGAAAAAAGTTGCATCATGAACATTTTGAATAAAAAAAACAATCCTCTAAAACACTACTTCCAGAGACCTGGGTTTGTAACATTACTATGCATAACCTCTTTTGAATATCCAAGACCTATGATTCTAAGTAATTAAAAGTGTCAAACCCAAAAAAATATAAACATGTGTTGATTGTCAATGTACGTTTTCTCATGCTTAGCCAATTTGGTGAAGGAAGATTTTAGAGAAGCTTCTCCCTTAGTAAATCTATGAACCCTCAAGCTTACAAGTGGACAAAGCCTCCTCAGACTCTCCCCACACATGTTCCCATATAACCCATCCAAAAAGTCATCAGTGTAAGTGTCAATCTCCTCTCATATGGATCTATCAAAAAGTTAATAGGTGGTTCTTAGTAATCAATCCCACATGTTTGAGTACATAATAAAAAAACCTAACAAGATCATGTATTATTTAAAACTAGGTAGCTCTATGCAATGAACCACATGCTCTTAAAAAGTATTCAAACATTCCTTATGACAAACTAGACATATCTCATCAATAGGAAATAAAGGAATTGATATTAGATGATAGTATGGTACTCACCTAGTGATATATGTAGGCATAACTCATCAATAGGGAAATGAAAAAAGTTGGCTTCAAAGAAGCTAGTAAATATATAGAATCATCAAACAAAAATTGATTCCCTTTCAACAAGATTGAAAATTGATGCATACAAAGTATGTGATTGATAAGAAATCCAAAGCAACAACTTGTCAGACATATTAGTATGAATCATAAAGTATTATAGAAACTAATCAAATCTATGGGATCAATGTAATTTTAGAATCTTTTTAAATTATGTTAAATAAAATTGCTTATAAGAATAACGACTTGCTTGTTTGGGAGTTCTTTCGATTTTTTATAAAAAAAGCCCAAATGAAAGATAATAGACATTGGAGTAAAAAAGAGGCTTAGGAGAAAATGAATGTCTTTATACATATAACCAACCTTTAACAGATTGAATAATAAATCATCCAACCATTTTAGTTATTTTAATAATAATGCTATTAAAGATTACTGAAGGTTTTTATGAATGATTCTCAACTCAATAAAAATATATTAGAGGAGCATAATTTGATTATCCAAATTATCCTACTATGATCATTTTTTAAAAGTAAAAATTTGACTCCAACTAATTTATGCACGTCCATTTTATAAATTAATTAGTTCTATATCATGTAAACATTGTCTTATTTGTTTGTCAACTAAACAAATTATTTCTAGAATCTAGGGATGATCAGTTATTAGAAAAGAAATTTGTAATCATGAACGATAAAGATAATAATAATGAGGCTACAAAATCTAATAGATTAAGAAGGAGAATATTTTTCCAGGTGACTTGGTACAATGTAATATATTGTCTATCCAATATACATCAAGATAAATTAATGATTTGTGGTAAGATTATTATTCATTGATTAACATATAGTAAGAATGACATAGTAGACCAAGAAGAAGTATAGAAGGATGAGAACTCATGAATGAATGAAATTCCTCCAAGTAGTCATCACTCAGGAGAATATCCAATGTATGCACTTGCTTTGTTATTCTTCCTCCTCTTGTTTCTCTTTAGTCTCCTTCTCCTTATTCTACCTTTTGTTCTCAATCTATGTGTTAAGACCATTATTCAGAGCCCTCAAGTCACCCAGTGTGAATTGACATAAAAGGAAAAGAGTTCCTTATAGTCACAAACGTCAAAATATATTTTTTATTTAGAAACCATTCGATATGAAGTGTCTAGAGGAAAACACATCATGACTCCCACATATCCTCAAAGAAAAATCAATTATTGGGGCTGAAATACATCAGCATAGTGCGTCTAGGGGTAGACATGTTGTGTCATGTGTCAATAACTTTGTTTTTGTCAAACTAGGAATTTTTTACCGCAAACATGGTGTGTCTAAATCATGACACGTGTTGTTAACCTTGACACATGGTGTCATAAACTAGACATGAGGTATCTAATTTTTCTGCTTCGTAATGTGTTTTTTGAATACTCGCACGATATGATCACCTATTCACACATTGTGTCATTACAACATTTAAAAACATTGTGGATTTATTCATGGTCTCAACATTGTGTTTCCATGGTGGTACAACTTTAAGTATGCATAATATATATAAAACTTCTAACTCAACATGAAAAAACATCAAATCGATTCAATATGATATAAATGTGAATTTCAAGCTACTATGCTTGTATCTGTGATAAGAAAAGATGATAAGTGCATAAAATAGTGTGAAAACAAAGTGCACTTATCAACTAGTCAGAGATATTGATCATCATGGGTTAAATATTTTAGATTCTCATATTTTCATTATTGGTTATTTAATTAATACCTTAATGTGAATGTTCTAGTCCTAATGATTCTAGATGTTTCCCCAATTGTATGATCTGATTGCATCTAAACTATTTTTCTTTTTAACAACTAATAGGTAAAACATATTGATCTATTCCTACTTCCTACAAGTAAGGAAACTATCAAACAATCAAATTATATCATATATTTTATCCTTAGAGATGTAGCGGCTATCAACTCCACTTAATCTGATCATGATTTCATTTAAAATCCTCTCTACGTCTCTATGTAAAACATGAACAAATTACCATCACATATTGATGTTATTATTATCTTTCCATTCTTATAGATCCACTTATTTGATCATGTGTTTGCTGGAATATTGTAAATAATAACATTTTTTATGGTTGTGACCTCTTAACATTCCACACTTCTTATTACAATTGAACTTATAAATCACATGTAAAATTCTATTAACAATACTCTTTAAATAGGAGTAGTGGAGTAAGATTTGCATGAGGTACAATCTCATTTACAATATAAGAGTATCACCTAGTAGGTTTTCTCTATTGAAACTCCCGTCAAATACAAGGTAGGTCAACGACATGGAGTTAACAAAATAGTTTAGCATGACTAGAAACATTTTGGGTTTTTGAGAAGAGATAAGAATTTAACAAATAAGTTAGAATGTGGTAACTTGATCACTGCAATTAAGCTCATCTTTCGATCAAAGTGATAGTCAAAACCATATATAGTGTGAGAACATGAGATATTAGATCACTATCATTTATATTGAACACTTAGTATTAAATTAAATCGAGATAGCCACACATAATAAAGAATATCGTATCACCATAGAGACATATATGATGTATGATTTCTTATTTAGTGTCTCGCATTGTTCAATATTATGCCTCAATAAAGGAGGGACACACAATTTCTTGCTTCTTGATTCTCTAAGATAGAAGACTAACTCCAATTAGAAGGCTAAATATGTAGCGGGTTGTCTTGGCAATTGACATCTATACTCATTTGCATCAATGTTGGGTCAATTTATGAGATGAGAGGAAGAACTCACAAGGACCATGTTTAGTGGTCATTTATAATTGAAGGCACAATTTTCACAACATGTTGTATGTTTAGTATTCTAATATATAGACACAATTTTTGTCATCATTATAGACATATATTGTATGATTAGTTTATATTTTTGCATCCGCCATATAAGCTAATTAGGTTTGAATGGATCAAACTTCTCTCGACACCAATCTTCATGAACAATCAATAGAAGGAGAGACAAAATATTATAAAAAAAGTGGATTTTGTATATAATCTAGTGAGATTAAAACTATTCACTCTAGAGGATATGTAAATCATCATTTATTGGTATGTGAAATGGAAACATCACATCTTAATTCCCTAAATTGAAGGGTAATAATATGGATTAGGGACGAACCAAAATGTCACTTTTTCAAACAATAGTACCCCAAATTGCACTTATTGCAGAAACATATTCCAAAATAGCACCCGTAGCTCTATATGTATCCTAACTTTTGAAGCATTCCCTCCCCCCACCCCTCGCGTTAGATATATTCACATCAAAATGCTAATTTGGTACTCGTATTTCCAAACACAAGCCATTGTGACATCACCATTTTAACGGAGAAAGGGTATGAACAACTCCTAATGGGTGCTAACTCGGGGAGTCATTTTTTATGTGTACTTTTCTAGGTATTATATAACTGATTCTTATTATTTTTTAACTTTATGGTTTATGGCCACATTCTAGTCAATAAAACATTTCTTTCTCTCGTTTATTATTTGAGCAAGCTAGTCCCGATCTGATCTCCTTACACGTCAACAAACATATAGATATCATCACAGGCCTTAATCAAATATACTCCCCTCAATACGATAATTTGAGACTTTGTTTTTTAACACAATTTAGTGTCACATGAACGCGTTAACGATAAAAGGGTTTGAATTGTGGGTGCAGTCACCTATATACCTAAGTGATGCTACTTTGGAAAATATGTATTTTACTTGGTTTTCTTAATATTATTTGACACAAAGGTGTTCGTGTGTTATTTTAGCATACAATCTATCGGCAGTTGTCAATTAATAAAAGAAATTTTTTGCTCCCGTTTCTAATGAGAGCAAGCTAGTCCTGATATAATATCTTTACACGTTAATATACATATGAACAGCACCGGATTTGAAGACGACAGGTGTCCTTGTTTTCAATAAGGAGCAGCGTCCATACAAAACAAGAGACGGCAAATCTGGGATTTCCAAGTATAGCAGAGAACAATGCTTTGTTTCACGAGAAGCTTGCTTCTTTCAGCTACAAGTCAAATATTTCTTGTTTTTAGTTGCAAAAGCCGGTTACACAAGTCGATCTTGTGGATTGGCACGCAAGCCTGTGACTAAGGAGTCCGTCTCGTGTTTTGTGCCATGCATGATAACATAAAATAGTATTGCATGGTAGGAGTTCGAGAGTGCTAGTAGCGTTCTTCCCTTCAGAGTCCTTCCCCTCGTCTCTATAAAAAGTTTCCCCGAGTCCTGTTCTTCAAGCACCACACTCCAAGTAGCAACAGCGGTAGAGCTACGTAGCTGTTTACGCATAAAGATGGTGAAGTTGAATGGCATCTTCGGCTTTGACAATGGCATCGTACTGGCTCCTATGGGACCCGACGTCGCCGGTCCGGAGCTTGTTGCCGCCGTCGCTAACAGCGGAGGGCTTGGCCTATTGGCCACCCCAAGTGTACGTCTCTAGACGGACAATTTATATATGACTGCGTTTCTAGTTGATTTTGGTGGTAGGTAATTATTATTAATCATGCTTCCATAATCTTCCTGCAGAGTGGATACGACATTGCTGTGAAATTCATCCAGGCCACCAAGAAGCTGACGAGCAAGCCGTTCGGCGCCGGTGTGCTGCTGGAGTGGGATCCATCGCAGGGTGTAAAGGCCATCTTCGACGAGAATCTGGCTGTGATCCAGGTCTACTGGGGTGACTACCCTAAGGAGATGGTGGACGAGGCGCACAGGCATGGTGTGAAGGTTCTGCACCAGGTCGGAACCATCGAGCGGGCCGAGAAGGCCGTCGCGGCTGGGGTCGACGGGATCATCGCCCAGGGATTCGAAGCAGGAGGGCACATTGAGGGAACTGTGAGATTACCTGCATCAGTATCACTACAAGATTCTAGGGTAGATTTCTTGCATTTACAACTTAATAATGACTTGAATCATACTACACTGTGCAGACACCACTCGTCCAGTTCGTGCCCCAGGTTGTGAACTTGGTGAGGAAGAGCGGGAAGAACATCGTTGTCATAGCCGCGGGTGGGATCAGCGACGCGAAGGGGTACGCATCGGCGCTGACAATGGGAGCCCAAGGGGTTTGTATGGGCACCAGGTTCATTGCTACAGAGGAGGCTTACGCCGCCAGGTACTACAAGGAGCAGCTTGTGAAATACAAGGGCAATCAGACGGAAAGCACTCTTCTCTGGGGAAGAGCCTCTTGGGTTGCCCCCGTGCGCTGCCTCACCACACCCTTCTACCTCAAGTGGAGGAATGTCCCGGAGACGGTGAAGAACGACAAGTCGCAGCCCATCGTCGGATACACCACCATCTACGGCAATGTAAGTTTGTGCATCTTGTAACACCCAGTTTGTCTCTCAGATCCATCTTCTTTCTCCATTACTGATTCCAGGATGTTTGCGAATTCTAGACTTCAGAGATGCGGCGTCTGGACGGCCGCGCGCCCAACCCAACCACCGTCGGCAACCTCGAGGACATGTGCTACCTGGCTGGCACGGGAGTCGGGCTGATAGAGGAGATCCTGCCGGTGAGCGTGCTCATTAGCAAGATCGTCGAGGAAACTAACGCCATCGTCAATGGACTCCCGGCGGATACGGCCGACCAAGCAGACGACTTACGTCAACCTGCGCAGCAGGTGCAGGATCAGAAGGGTCCTGGATCTGATGGACGTGCACCTGCGCAGCAGGATCACAAGAGTCATGGGTCTCAAGGACGTGGCCCTCCTGGGCTGCAGGATAAAAAGGATCATGGCCCTCCTGGGTTGCAGAATCAAAAGGGTAATGGGCCTCATGGCAACATGGGTCATGGCCCTCCTGAAAACAACTTCCGCAAATGAGATTCACAAATGCCATCAGAAAACCGATTCGTTCTGTGCTAATGGAATAACGTGACCGACGGTGTCATGGAATATTACTAATGTTTCTTTACTTCTTTCGGAGCTTCATTGTTTATCTGCATTGAATATATGCGGTCATTCTGTACTGTAATTTGAGTTTCAGTCACCGGTCTATCTTTTGTCAAAATTCTCGTTTCTCAATAAAATTGTGGGGTTTGTACCATCAATTGTAGCTACTGCTTCATATTACAAAATAAATGCTTGATAATCAAGGAAAAAGGTTATTCAACGGGATATTATGCCGTAATGTATTCCATATCTTATGTAAGGCTACGATCTTACTTTTCAGGAGACTGCGCCCAAATTCCCAGAACTTGAATAATAGGATTTTTTGATCGAAAACTGTTTCGTACTGTAAAGTGCAGTGTAGTTTGAGGGAATTTGACTCGCTGTTCACTTCTTGCAAAGGCCAAAAGTATGGAATTTGTACCGCGCTTAGAAAAGGAGTGATCGGGTGCAGTTGGCTCTTTATTGATCTTGTCACGGGGGATAATTATAAAAATCTGGCAGCAGTTGCTTCCTGCAACTACAGACGGCTGCATTTCCTAGTAGCTACCAAATAATTGCAAACAAAAGTGAGAAACGCTTACTACGTTGTAACAAATAAATCACGACCAATTCAAACGCCATGATTATATATGTCGGTTTTTCCATTTATCAAACTGCACTCAACAACACTCTGAAAAATAGGCCCTAGAAAAGTATGTATCCAATTCAAATTTTCAAACCTAGACTTGGGATGGAGTAATCTAACATTGCTAGCTGTCTTATGGTGACACTTTCAACCATGTTTTACTCTTTTATTGTTGTCAAGAAACCTTCCGAGGAGGACTACAAGTGACTAAATCAATCTCAGTAAACTATGAAGCCAAAATAGCGGTGGGCAATCACCACTGCTTTATGCCCAACAGCATACATGCACAATACAAGGGTAGCCTTAACATGTTAGGTTTGGCGTAAGACTATTTCTTCCTAATAAAATTTCCTCGGGTGTATATGAATCGAAGGTCTCATGCTTAACTGAGTGCCTTATTTACCAGTTGTACTAGCCTTGCCCGGCCACCATGTATTACAGCTTCATATGGAAACCAACACTTAACAAATGAATTCATTTAGCTAAGAAATTTAAGAGTTCTACAAGCTCTTTTTAGAGTGGTAGAAACCATAATTCGGTTAAACATCAACCACAACTAGCATTAGTTAATGCTTAACATTATAGATGATAATAATAAATGTTTAAATTTATCAAAAATTCAACTCAAAGTAAACATGCTAACCAATGGTGTTCCACACGACCTCTTCAAGGCGACCAACGGTGTAAAGACCAAGTCTCTACTAAAAACCATGTCAAACAAAAATACCAATTTGTGTGGTAGCGGAAGAAATAAAACTTGACTTTATTCAAAATGTATAAAGAGTACATTACAAAATTTCCATAAAGGAAGTACAGCTTTATACAAAACATAGGGGATCTAGGTAGAGGAAGACTCAAACTAATACAACTTGTCTCCACAAACAACATAACAAAGTTTATGCAACTAGTCCAAGCTATCTAGATGTGTAAGATCTCCTTATCCTTAGGCAGGTTCACCAAGGTTCCCATGCGCACTCTGATCCTAATCTGGGTGGTTGGGATCACCCAGCAAGAGAAAGACAAAAGTATGTGTCAATAAAGGCAAATGATAATTATAAAGATAAAACATTGAATAATAAATGATCCACTATACTAAGTGATTTCAAGAGTAAGAGGCAAATGAACAAATAAGAATTTGAAGACTGTCATAGATCCACATCAACCATAATCACATTGCATGAATATATTATGACACAAACTCATCTCAATGTAGGGTGAGGCACCTACCAGACCTCACCATATATAAAATGGCAGGGGGACTAAAACCCCAGTGTCTGGCAAGAGGAATAAAATCTCAGTGCCCTATATAAAGTGGTAGGGGGACTAAAACCCCAGTGCCTACGGCAGGGGGACTAAAACCCCAGTGCCCTATGGGTGGTTTGTACTCATGTACACTACATTGTCATTTGGCCAATAATTATATCATGCATAAATAAGTCACTTGGCAGAATTGAGAAATATAAATAAAGTTGCATCATAGCAAATGGGAATAGTTTCCAACAAACATTCCAATTAAGCAAGCCAACATTGGCATTTCAAGTAATTATCAAGTACATCAATAAAGGAGCCAACTTAGGCATTATAAGAATCAAATAATGGAAAGAACCAAGAAATGGCATTAGAGGGATTACAAGTCTAGAAATTTAGTAATGTGGAGTTGGATAAAGTCCCAACTGAGGAATAGGTGTATTTGCACATTTATCATTCCACAATAGTATATTAAAGATCACATCCATAAATATGGTCAACATATTTAAATAAGGGTCACATACTGAAATAGGGCTCACATACATAAATAGGATTCACATACCTTATTGTATATTCTTAATCATTTCTCACCAAAAGCTTGTTATCCAATTCCATTTTCCTAGGTATAAATATTTCACATGAATTAATATATATTAAGGCATAAAGCATAGGAAAAAACCGTAATTTTGGAACTTATTTTCAAAACCACGATTTTAGTCTCAAAACCTAGTCTAATAGATTAATCACATTCTCCTGATTAAGGAAACATCTTTTGTTTCCCAATTTGGAGTTAAAATGAATTAAATACACATTTTAGATCATTTAAGGTGATTAAAATGATATTCAAGATAAACTTTGAGAAAGAATTTAGAAACACCACTCAAAACTTAGAAATTCGGATTCTATATAATTTTATCTTTCCAACAAGTATTTATTCGCATTTTTCTGACCAATGATTGATTTACTATGAATTATTTAAATCAGACCAATCAGAATGCAAGAAAAACTCATTTCAGCAAAGTAAATGGACGAACGAGATTGGGCCACTGAGGCCGGGCCCACACTGACGTGGACCAATCATATTTGGCCGTGTCAGTGGGTCCATTTTCGCTGACCTAGGTCAAACGCGACTTAGAGGGGGAAATGAGCAAAATGCCCCTGGTGGCCAAATCGAAATAATTAAGTTGTGAGGGCAGTCCTATCATTTAAACTTATAGGTATCATCAGCGAGAAAATGAAGGTAGAGATGAAATTACTTTAAAGCCAATGGATGATTGATCGAGAGATTAAAGAGGTGTGTACATTTTGGTAATTTGGTTACCTGGATTCTTTGCAATCCAGCCATGGCGAGAATAGCACCTCAGGTCTCTCTTGACCTTGCCTTGTACGACGATTTCGGCTGCTGCTTGAGGAACAGATGTGCTTGACACTCTCCTTGCACTGAGACGAGACCAGTGACCCTGGTCTCAGGCAGTGATGCAAACAGGAGCTCACACGGTGCTCCATCCGTGGTCGGAAACAGGGGATGGTCTTGTGGTCTCCAAGAACCGATACCAGGTCGTATGGAACCCAACTCAAGTCTTGACGATGCTCGCAGTGGAAATGTGGAGCTACAAGACCAAGACCCAGGGTTGGAGGAGCACTGAGGACCCCAAATCGTGGTGGTGGCGGTGAGGTGTTACAGACTCCTATAGGACTCGACGTCCTGGGCTATCGCGAGCCAAAGGAAGAACAAATAAGCGAAGAAGTGAGGTTGGGGAAGCTTTACCGATCATTAATTGACTTGAAGGTGTAGAGAGGAGGGAGAGCTTCTACGAGGTTTGTCGGAGAAGGGGACAAGAAGGTCGGGGCACTCTAGGCTGCTATGGGGCTAATTGGAGGAGGAGAAGGGATACGCGGGGACCGATGCTGCTCTAGGGGTCTTATATAGGTGGGGCGATGCCCCTAGGACCTTCTGTGAAAATGTGGTGGAGAAGGAGGTTTAGGCCCGATTGGGCATTTCACCAAATCAGTGAGGTAGACGATGAGCTAGGGCTCATTCGAACTGGCGGCGTGAGGTGGAGCTAGTGGTGAAGGAATCACGTTAAATGGTGAAGGAGAGAGGAGAAAGGAGTCGAGGAGCCTGGTTGTCGGGCTGCTCAAGCAGTCAGAGGTAGGGGACGACCTCCAGGCCATCAGATCAAAATTGGGTCAATAGTCATCCGTCGGATGGGCCACTAGGTGCATGACAAGATAAATCGACCAAATCATAGCGTTACACATCAATATAATTGATTCGATGCATGCATTATAATTATACTATATTAAAAGATTTTAAAATCAATTTTAAGGGTCAAATGAAGTCCAAAGGGTACCAAATTTTAACCACATGAACAAATTAATGTGTAGAATCATGCTATGCAATTAGGTTCTCATCACCCATTATTTGGCCCTGAATTAATATATTGCTCATTAAAGTGTATATTAATATATTAAAATGAATGAGTTATATGAAAAGGCTTCTTTTAATGGATTATATGAGTAAAATTCGATATATCCAACCATTATTAACTTTAAGAGCAAAATCTCACCATATTATTCTTCTATGATATATTATTATCGTTTTTTAGGGGAGAGAAGGAAATTAGGTTAATTACACTCGTAATTAATTCTATTACATATTTTTGCTCATATCTTATCCAAAAAGGTATAAAAGCTCCAAATTAACATTATCCACTTATTATCTCTCATAAAACTCCATTTTGCATAATTAGTCCTCAATTATTACCTTAAGTGGGTTATTTGTGCAAATACCCTTTTATTATCATAAATGGGGGTAAAAAATGGAATTTCGCCATCATTAATGTTCAAATTGCATATAGAGTCCAAAAATGATTCAAAAGGATGTGAAATTTATGAAAAAGGTCCAAATGGACTAGAAGGAAAAGAAAATCTCAAAATTGGGTAAATTGCAGGAAAGAACTTGGATTTCAGTATCTTACAACACTCCACCCCTTAAAGAGGATTTAATCCCCGAAATCACAACATGAGGGAAGATAGGGTGAGTGTGTAACATCCCAACCTTAAACAACTAGGTGGGTATTAAAAGCTCTACACATAATCCAAGTCTTACTAAGGTTTCCACAATACCTATAGCCTTATATCCAACATAATATAATTAACATTTTTGTCTTATTAGCATAATCTCCATAATGAAGAGGCATCATGTTTATTATTCCATCACTTAGATCACATTTTATTCACAATCACATCTCGATATAATATCCTATCCATTTCCCTCATCAAGGGTTTTCAGCACAATTAGGGCTTACTAAGCCATTTCAACATTAATTAATGTATTAGGTCAAAAACCTTAATAACATGAATTCATTTTCCACTAACCTCATCATGTAGGATTACCACAGATTATTTTGGTGAGAACCATATAATATTATCCAACAAATTATTAAACATATTACAAGTCCAAATGTGTCACATTAATGGCTTATGTCTAAGTTACATATTGTCACAACATCTTTCATAGTCATATCCATGGCATCATTAATCACTTTCTCTTATTACACTAATTAATATGAATTAACATCACATTATATCAAATTACTCATTATCATATTTGAGTCATTTTATAAATTTTTGGTGATTATCTAAATGGATTCATAAATCAATTTATGATATGATGATTAATGAGATGTATTTAGTGAACAAGGTGATATGCCTTACCTATGTTGATAATTGGGTCACAATTATGATTAGGTGATTCTAATCCATTTACATGTACCAAGGCATATTATGTGATGACACCCAATGTCACTAGTGTATCATGAAAACATTAAGGATGTGTATTCCTAGTTAAGGCTAGATGATTACATCTTATGGTTTAGGTCAGCATGACGATTACATATTATGCCTTCATCTATAATTAGGGTGGCTTGGTCAAAATTATGTATATTCACAAATATTAATGAATAACTAATTATTATTTGCATCAAGAATATATTAAGGTTCAAGCATATGAATTATTCCTTAGATGACTTATTCATTTGTTTATAACCAAACAAGATGAATTACAATTATATTGTGTTTGTTCAACACTAAACATATAAGCTCTCTAATCCCATATCTAAGGAGTTAGGGATTCTTGATTTCAAGGAATTGAGGGACTCCACCCCCTTAAAGAGGATTTTGTCCTCGAAATCAGCAACTCCAAAATCTATCAAGGTACTAACACTACCATTCCACTCAAAGGGTTGACTAAGTCAAACTATTTTAGGGGTATAAGATCCAACATTAAAAGTATAACTAATCACTATCTTCCAAAACTCAAGGTATAGCATAGGGTACACTAACCCTAATCATGGCAATCTAAGACTCATATAAGGTACTTAGGGATTACTAGATGATTTTTGTTTGGAAAAAATCAAATCATCGTATAAGGGTTCCTAAGGTTACTCAACAATAAGGTAATATGCCTATAGGTAGACTATTTTAAGTTGTCTGTATCAGATCAGGCCAGGCCGGTGTCATATGAACTCGGGAGTCCCCGTAAACCAAGCTAGTGGCGCGGAGGAAAATTTTGCCAGCCCCCAAATTCTGACCCTTTCTAGACACCACCACTTTCAACTTCTTGCTCTAATAGCTACTCAATAGACTAATCACCAAAAAGTTGACAAAATGTATCCCTAATATGAAATTATTATAATCCTAAATCAAACTTTCATCATAGGTCGACTCCATGGTGCAAAACTTACTAAAGAAACTATATATGGTAAGGGTTCTATCTAGGAGACAATTTGAATTAGTCAAGAATCTGACTACCTTGATGCTCTGATACCATGCTGTAAAGACCAAGTCTCTACTAAAAATCATGGCAAATAAAAACACCAATTTGTGTGGTAGTGGAAGAAATAAAACTTGATTTTATTCAAAATGTATAAAGAGTGCATTACAAAATTTCCATAAAGGAAGTACAACATTATACAAAACATAGGATCTAGGTAGAAGAAGACTCAAACTAATAAGACTAGTCTCCACAAACAACATAACACAGTTTATGCAACTAGTCCAAGCTATCTTGATGTGCAAGATCTCCTTAGCCTTAGGCAGGTTCACCAAGCTTCCCATGCGCACTCTGATCCTAATCTGGGTGGTTGGGATCACCTTGCAAGAGAAAGACAAAAGTATGTGTCAATAAAGGAAAAGGACAATTATAAAGCTAAAACATTGAATAATAAATGATCCACTATACTAAGTGATTTCAAGAGTAAGAGGCAAATGAACAAATAAGAATTTGAAGACTTCCATAGATCCACATCAACCATAATCACATTGCATGAATATATTATGACACAAACTCATCTCAATGTAGGGTGAGGCACCTACCGGACCTCACCATATATAAATTGGCAGGGGGACTAAAACCCTAGTGCCTGGAAGGAAGAGTAAAACCTCAGTACCCTATATAAAGTGGCAGGGGGACTAAAACCCCAATGCCTACGGTAGGGGGACTAAAACCCCAGTGCCCTATGGGTGGTTTGTACTCATGTACACTACATTGTCATTTGGCCAATAATTATATCATGCATAAATAAGTCATTTGGCACCATTGAGAAATATAAATAAAGTTGCATCATAGAAAATGGGAATAGTTTCCAACAAACATTCTAATTAAGCAAGCCAACATTGGCATTTCAAGTAATCATCAAGTACATCAATAAAGGAGCCAACTTAGTCATTATAAGAATCAAATAATGGATAGAACCAAGAAATGGAATTAGAAGGATTACAAGTCTAGAAATTTAGTAATGTGGAGTTGGATAAAGTCCCAAATGAGGAATAGGTGTATTTGCACATTTATCATTCCACAATAGTATATTAAGGATCACATCCATAACTATGGTCCACATATTTAAATAAGGGTCACATACTGAAATAGGGCTCACATACATAAATAGGATTCACATACCTTATTGTAGATTCTTAATCATTTCTCACCAAAATCTTGTTATCTAATTCCATTTTCCTAGGTATAAATATTTCACATGAATTAATATATATTAAAGCATAAATCATAGGAAAAAACCCTAATTTTGGAACTTATTTTCAAATCCACGATTTAAGGCTCAAAACCTATTCCAATCGATTAATCACATTCTCCTGATTAAGAAAACATCTTTTATTTCCCAATTTGGAGTTAAAATGAATTAAATACACATTTTAGATCATTTAAGGTGATTAAAATGATATTTAAGATAAACCTCGAGAAAGATTTTAGAAACAAGACTCAAAAACTAGAAATTCTGATTCTACATAATTTTATCTTTCCAACAAGTATTTAATCACATTTTTCTGACCAATGATTGATTTACTATGAATCATTTAAATCAGACCAATCAGAATGCAAGAAAAATTCATTTCAGCAAAGTAAATGGACGAATGAGATTGGGCCACTACGGTCGGGCCCATGCTGATGCGGACCAATCATATTTGGCTACGTCAGCGGGTCCATTTTTGCTAACCTAGGTCAAACGCGAGTTAGAGGGGGAAATGACCAAAATGCCCCTGGTCGCCAAATCGAAATAATTAAGCTGCGAGGGCAGTCCTTTCATTTAGACTTGTATGTATCATCAGAGAGAAAATGAAGCTAGATACAAAATTACTTTAAAGCCAATGGATGATTAATCGAGCGATTAAAGATGCATGTCCATTTTGGTAATTTGGTTACCTGGATTCTTTGCAAACCAGCCATGGCCAGAGCAGCCCCTCAGGTCTCTCTCGACCTTGCCTTGTACGACGATTTTGGCTGCTACTTGAGGAACAGATGTGCTTGACACTCTCCTCGCACTGAGATGAGACTAGTGACCCTGGTCTTAGGCGGTGATGCAAATAGGAGCTCGCACGATGCTCCATCCGTGGTAAAAAATAGGGGATGGTCTTGTGGTCTCCAAGAACCGATACCAGGTCGTATGGAACCCAACTCAAGTCTTGACAATGCTCGTGGCAGAAATGTAGAGCTACAGGACCAAGTCCCAGGGTTGGAGGAGCACTGAGGACCCCAAATCGTGTTGGCGGCGGCGAGGTGTTATAGGCTCCTATAGGACTCGACGTCTTGGGTTATCGCGAGCCAAAGGAAGAGCAAAGAAGCGAAGAAGAGAGGTCTGGGAAGCTTTATCGATCGTTAATTGACTTGAAGGTGTAGGGAGGAGGCAAAGCTTCTATGAGGTTCATTGGAGAAGGGTACAAGAAGGTCGAGGCACTCTAGGCTGCTATGGGGCTAATTGGAGGAGGAGAAGTGATGTGCAGGGACCGATGCTGCTCTAGGGGTCTTATATAGGAGGGGCGAGGCCTCTGGGACGTTCTGTGAAAATGTGGCGGAGAAGGAGGTTTAGGCCCGATTGGGCGTTTCACCAAATCAGTGAGGTAGACGATGAGCTAGGGCTCATTCGAACCGGCGGCGTGAGGTGGAGCTAGCGGTGAAGGAATCACGTTAAATGGTGAAGGAGAGAGGGAGAAAGGAGTCGAGGAGCCTGGCTATCGGGCTGCTCGAGCAGTCAGAGGTAGGGGACGACCTCTGGGCCGTCAGATCAAAACCGGGTCAAAAGTCATCCGTCAGATGGGCGACTAGGCGCATGACCAGATAAATTGACCAAATCATAGCGTTACGCATCAATATAATTGATTCGATGCATGCACTATAATTATACTATGTTAAAAGCTTTTAAAATCGATTTGAAGGGTCAAATGAAGTCCAAAAGGCACCAAATTTTAACCACATGCACAAATTAATGTGTTGAATCATGCTATGCAATTAGGTTCTTGTTTCACCCATTATTTGGCCCTAAATTAATATATTTCTCATTAAAGTGTATATTAATATATTAAAATGAATGAGTTATATGAAAAGGCTTCTTTTAATGGATTATATGAGTGAAATTTGAGATATCCAACCATTATTAACTTTTAGAGCAAAATCTCACCATATTATTCTATTATGATGTATTATTATCATTTTTGATGGGAGAGAAGGAAATTAGGTTAATTACACTCGTAATTAATTCTATTACATATTTTTGCTCATATCTTATCCAAAAAGGTATAAAATCTCCAAATTAACATTATCCACTTATTATCTCTCATAAAACTCCATTTTGCATAATTAGTCCTCAATTATTGCCTTAAGTGGGTTATTTGTGCAAATACCCCTTTATTATCATAAATGGGGGTAAAAAAATGGAATTTCACCATCATTAATGCTCAAATTGCATATAGAGTCCAAAAATGATTCAAAAGGATGGGAAATTTATGAAAAAGGTCCAAATGGACTAGAAGGTAAAGAAAAGCTCAAAATTGGGTAAATTGTAGGAAAGGCCCTGGATTTCAGTATGTTACAAATGGCCTCTGCCAATGAGATCCTATATCCCCTCTGCTTTTCACGCTGATTATGGAGAATCTAACCTATTTAACTGATTTAGCCAAACAAGAGGGGCTTGTCAAACCTTTTAAGGTTAAGGGTACTAAGGTTTTATCTCATGATTTTTGCGGATGATGTGCTCTTCTTCATTGTTGGTCACTACAAATATTTGAGATATGAGAGAAGGTTGATGAAGACTTTTGGGAAGACGGAAAATCTATATATGAGTGAGCTAAAATCCCATGTCTTTCTCTCTAGATCTTGTGACACTAGAAGAGGCTACCTGAGGGAAGCGATCGGTCTGACTGAATGAAATTTCCCGATGAGTTATTTGGGCATCCCCTTGTCGAGTGGGAGAGGTAGAGGAGTGGATTACATGAGGTGTGTGGATGACATGATAACTATGGTTGAGAAATGGAGTGGGGTTCACATCTCCATGGCTGGACGGGCTGTCATGATACAGTCGGTCCTTATTGCTAAAGTCAACTTCTGGTGCAGACAAACTGAGTTACCTTGGTTCATCCTCAAGAAATTCAAAGCTATTGCAGCCAGTTTCCTTTGGGCGGAGGTGCTCATGGTGTTAATTGGAAGACTGTGGCTCAACCGCGCAGAGCTGGTGGTTTGGGTCTCACCTATCCGCTAGATATTGCCTGGGGAGCAACAAATAGAAGAGTGTATAGATTTCTTAACTACTTTGGACTCTCCGTGGGTGATATGGATGAAAGGTATGGGGTCATGGGGATTGGCTATTTCCCTAATGATTCCAGAACTTGGAGGAAAATGAATGACGTGCGTGAGCAAATGAACAGCCATTACCTGCTACACGACCAGAATGGCAGCCTGCTTCCACCGTTCAGACCATGGAACCTTAACAGTCATATGTCGCATGTTCTCTGGCATTCAATCGTGTAGACCAAGTCCTTATGCCCAAAGTGGAGCTTTGGTTCGTATAGGTCTATCATGGGTCTCCTTCCTACCAAGGATAGGTTAATCATGTGGGGGCTTAATTGTTATCCTCTTTGTTTGTTGTGTAATTAGGTGGTTGAATCACACAAGCATATCTTCTTTGATTGTGACTACACTGCCTACCTTTGGAGGAGGAGGGGGGGCTGAAGTGTGGGTGGGGTGGACAAGCCCCCTTGGAGCTTAATGAAGCGTTGTTGTGGATTTTGGAGAGTACCAGCAACAACCCAAGGAACAGATTCTTGGGAGGGATCTTCTTCACCTCTCTCATCTTTCACATATGGGGTGAAAGGAACAATAGAATGCACTGCAAGAGGCCAAGGGATAAACTCAACATTTTTTATGTAATTCGCAATAGCATTGTATGGTTCTTTAAAGTGAACCTGAAGGGCATGGCGGGTGTCGATACCATGGCTCTTAGGATGTGGGGTCTGTTGTAGACCATGTATAGTATACGTGATTTTTTTGTTTCCCATATACTCCCTTTTGTTCATAGTAATATTTTACCTTATCCAAAAAAAAATTTATCTGAGAATGATATTAAATAAACAATCATGTCTTTGAGATACGAAGTTAAAAAAAAATTAGATTGCTTCAATCATCTTATGTGAATTGTATTTGATTTGAAAAAACTATATGCTTTAGTTCAATTTAGACAAAACTTCCACATATATTTTCTCTTACACCCTTCAAACATGGCTAGAGTTGTATCTAAGTCAAGTTTTCATATCATATTTATCTATTTTCTTCTTTCAAATTACTTATATTTGTATCAACCAAATATTATGGAAAGACACAAATACTTTAAGGATTGGGACTCAAGAGGGGAGCCACTCAACATACTTAAAGGAAATAATAGGAAACCATATGATGCTAGATTTGAGTATAACTTGTACAAAGGATGATATACTACAATTAAAAAATATAATGTATCATTCACTATAAAGTGTATGAGTAGAAGATAAATATCTCACTTTTACAATATCTATGTCTATCATTATTCTTCACCATGCATGATGTTCACTATTCTATACCATAGGAACAATAGAGGATAAACCAGCCACTTCAATCTACCTCCCAAGAAAGATCAGCTACACCTGGACAAATCTTGGTCAACTTTGATGCACTCTTCCTTTCTCTTCACCTAGGGATTGGAAGCATGTCGTACAAGAGAAGACAAAGTAGATGTTGTCAGCATAAAATTTGGTATGTGCATATAATAGTTATTGGACAATATTAGAGAAGAGGGGAGATAAATAATATAACAAAGCTTCCCAAACAAAAGAGAAAGAATCATCCAATTGGGTATCAAAAGAATTATTTATATAGTAAGAAAAAAAGATTATATGAAGAAAATGATAAAGTTTACAATCATCAATTCTTGCCTTTAGAATCTCAAACTAGAAGATAACAATAAATAAATATTTTGCATGAAGATTAAGTATTAGACTATAATTATCTAAAAGTAGGGCCATGACACTTTCATGTTCCATTCCTAGGAAGGAGTTGAGATCACCGAAAATCCTATAGAGTGGTATATATATCAGGATAGAGCACTTGTGACATAGGTGAGAGAACCAAAAGACCATATATTAAAAAAGTTTTACAATAGGGTTGGAATCCATAATGCATTATTGCTAATAGATAATAATAGTCTCAACAACCAAACATGCATATAATAGAGAGGCTAGATATATGCATTCTATGAAATTCATCAATTTAGGGTTTCCATCATTAAATGGAACTGTATGATGCAAAATTGCAATCAGAGTTCCATACTGAATAATTATCAACAGGATCAAAGAAAAGAGATCCAATTTCACTTTCAACAATCAATAAGATATTCAAGGCATTGGACCCAATTAGGTCAACCATGTATAATCAAGTGACATATTGAGCAATAAGCCACAATCAAATCAAGAGAGAGAAAATAAACAATTATCTGATACAAATCAAACAAAAAAGCAATATATCCTTAAGATGTGTATCAAAAAGTCATGGTCAAATCTTATATCCAAACCAAGGTCCAAAGCTACCTATTAGATATTCAGATGAATTAGGTTTTATGCTCCTATAAATAAAATCTTAAAAGTGACCTTTTTAGTATTTATGATTTAGGTTATAAAAATTATATTATCAAATAGATTACAATCTCTTGATTCCAAAAAGAATTATTTGTTAATTTTTGACATATATATCATCAAATACAAATTTAAAAAAATTACAAATAACACTACTACAGAAAATGCTTTTTACAACGGGAAAAACACAACAGTTTTGTTGGTTGTGTTGTAGTTAGCATATCTTTTACAACAAGTCTATTTGTGTGTTGTGAATTATATATTTTATACAACACAAGTTATATACAATGGGCCAAACTCGTTGTAGTATATGTGATACTACAACAAGTGCTAAATTGTTGTAATAGACTGTAATATTACAACATACTCAAACCCGTTGTAAAAGACCATAATTACACAACATGCTCTAACCCGTTGTAATAGGCACGTATGCTAACTTGTTGTAATAGATCATCATTACACAACATACTCTAAACCATTATAAAAGATCATAATTACACAACATACTCTAATCCGTTGTAATAGTCATGTATGTTAACCCGTTGTAGTAGACCATCATTACACAACATACTCTAACACGTTGTAAAATATCATAATTACACAACATGCTCTACCTGTTTTAATAGTCACATATGTTAACCCGTTGTAATAGACCATCATTACACAACATACTATAACCCATTGTAGTATACTATAATTACACAACAGGCTTTCACCTATTGTAATAGTTGCCCGTTGTCATAGACCACAATCACACAACAGGTTTGCACGTCATTTGTTGTATATGTACAACAAAGAATACATTTGTTCCATAAAATGAAACTGGTTCACCGGTTTGAGATGTGCCTTACTTTGAAGTGGTCTCAAGTTTGAAACCTTGTGTCTAGATGTATTTTCCTTTTATCTCAACATGGTATATACAACACCCCTATTACAACATGTATTAATTGTTGTATAAAATGCATATATTACAACATGCGCAACACCTGTTGTATAAAGAACCCCCCCATAAGTCCACACGATCTAATACAACAATTGACGCCCGTTGTAAAATGGAAAAATGAACTGTTGTAAAAACCATTTTTTGTAGTAGTGTAATTAAAAAAACATGTAAAAATCATGTATTTAGTTAATTTGAATTAGCTACAAACACTATATCAAATAGTATATCTCATTTTTATGATTTCAAAATATATCTTACTTTAATTTTTAGACTTACATATTAATTTCTATGAATTTCATAAGATAATATCATATATTAAATTTGTAAAACATTCAATTATATAGTTACAAAAATACCCTTACAACATGCATCAATGTCTTGATGTGTGATAGGGCATCCTAATGAAATCAAATAGTTAAGTGAAACCCATGATGTGTCATTGAAAGCATATGACAAAAGACATATATACCCTGAGACGTATGACATGATTAACACACAAACTAAGGCATATTTGCAAACCACTCGATGATCATCTTCCTTGTTGAAAAATTATGATGATGCAGACGGAACCTAAAGATGCTAAGCTCAATGCAATGTGTAAAGCCGAAACATTGTTGGAGAAATCATAATACTTCCACCACCGATGAGTTCCTCACGCTCCTATGGACTCAACAGACCTAGAAATGGGTCATGTTATGGTCAGTGTGCCAATCTGCACTTGTTGCCCTGAGGGAAAATAGAAAATGCATCTACAAGACCCACAAACCTTAGGAGGATTCACAGGAGCATGGCACAAACCATCATAGTGAAAATAGAAGTCACATATGACCAGACATTGAGAATCCAAAATTGAACTCATTCTGGTGAGAAATCTTGTAAAAAGAGGAAGCATGTACATGCACCTCGAAAGACTAATTGATGGCGTGATCAACTTGTCTAGACCCACATGATTGCTTTGGGAGATACTCCAAACCTCATGATGGTTGGATTCACTTGATATTCCTTAAGGTAAAATGGGAAGACAACTGGAGTTAAGAAGGAGGGTGGAGGTAATCTAAGAAGTGAGGAAGAAATATTGATTCCTAGAGTCGGTGTGTAGGTATTGGGACAACTATATAGGGGGTAAGTCTAAGAGGAGAATAAGAGAAGAAGTAATAGAGTAGGAACATGGGAGTATTGTCTCCTAGATTCCAATTAAGGGTGGTGACTACCATTCCGAGTTGTGTCTAGGATTAGCGAGATCATAGGTGTATGAGGAATTTGAAGGCAGGAAGAGAACAAAGAAAAGAGAAGATGACAGAGAGAGATTAGGGAAGGAAGAGAATAAGAGTCTAACTATGGAGTCCAGGTGTTGGTAGACTCTAGGCGGATGAAATGTCCCAAGGGGTGTGATCTAAAATCTAATAGCTCATGAGGATCCCATAATAATCAAAGGGTATTGATAAAGACTTTAGGCAATAACCTGAAAATCCAGATATTATACAGCGTGATAGAAATCGATATAATTGTTAGATAAAAACCCAGAGTTTGTTTTGAAATAGGTATTTATAGTTTAAGGATTATCATATATACTAAATTTAGGATATCTGGAAGTATCCAAAATGTTGAAACTTGACACATAGCCTAATAAGAACCCAAAGAAATGCTTTTGGGATTATATTAAGATTTTGAGATTATCTTATACGTGGTCTAGGAAAATTTGTGTTTACTCAATTATTTCAATATCTATCAATATGTATAAACATTTTACTCCAAATTTAGGATTTGGAACCCTAATATAATTATCTTACAACAAAATAAGTTCATACAATTATATTGCATCAAATACATTTTTTACTCAAATTTTCAATACATACATTAATTTCAACATTACCTTAAATAATGGCACATTAGTTATATACACTTAGATTAACATCCATTTATTGTATATTTATACCTATTACTCTTATTATTGACCAAATGAATCAATTATTCATATGTATTCACTTCTTGTTACTAATTATGTACATTTAACCCCACATTAGCCTTTTATTCATATTTATAACCATATTTGAGTTAGTATATGTGTATTAGTGAACAAGGAGAAACTTATTACATATTAATGAATTGATTTACATATCAAGACATTGTTAGGTGATTACGTCCAATATAGGTGTATTAATAAATGTTATGTGAGGATTGCACCCAGTATCACTGATGTATCATGAATGTCACCAAGGATGTACATGTCAGGGTTAGATTATTATAACTTAGAATTAAGGTCAACATCATCATTATACATTAAATAAACCTCATCAACTCATATTATGGTTGTGTTTGATTCCATATATCTCACTCATCATCACATTAGGCTTTATTGGTCCATGACAGGGCCAGGATCATATGCATCTACAATTAGGGTTAATATGTGAGTTACTAATACTACATGCATTGCATGTCGTTAGGGGTATAAACTAGGGTTTTACTCATTACTTTCACATTATACATCCATCAAGGTACACACATGTGTACTAAGGTATTTTCATTCTTTTTTAGTCAATTTTAAAGATCCAATCACCCAAACCTCACATGGAACTAGGATTTCTAGAGTAAAGATAGACGAGTGTCGGTATGCTATAAATATAGTGTTCTTGAAACATACAACAGTTATCTTTGTTGAAATAGAATAATTATATGACTTTAGATGTTTTCATTTTATAATTTCATTATGATTTATTGTAAATCAATTCGTATACTTCTTGGTGCAATGATTTTGGTAAATATAAAAAAATAGCTATCTGAAGAAATACTTTCTCTGTAACGCCCATTTTTGGAAAATATTAGCATAATTTCTCCTCTTCTAGATAGTGTCTAGTCTTCTTTCATATGCAGTAGTATATTATAGTTTATTTATGGTATTCATCTCTTGCATTGGCCATTTATCAATTTAAGATTAATTAGGTGAGAAATGAACATAATATTTTAATGGTTCAAAGTGTGGAGGTAGTCCTCTAGAAAATGGATAAGGTCCAAAACATTTAAAATATTAGTCCTTATCACATAGTGTAAGGCTACAATCTTACTTTTCAGGAGACTATGCCCAGATTCCCAGAACTTGAATAATAGGATTTTTTGATCGAAAACTATTTCGTACTGTAAAGTTCAGTGTAGTTTGAGGGAATTTGACTCGCTGTTCACTTCTTGCAAAGGCCAGAAGTATGGAATTTGTACCATGCGTACAAAAGGAGTGATCAGGTGAAGTTGGCTCTTGATTGGTCTTGTCACAGGGGATAATTATAAAAATTTGGCAGCAGTTGCTACCTGTAACTACATACGGTTGCATTTCCTAGTAGCTACCAAATAATTGCAAACAAAAGTGAGAAACACGCACTACATTGTACCAAATAAATCATTACCAATTCAAAGTCCATGATTATATATGTCGGTTTTTCCATTTATCAAACTGCACTCAGCAACACTCTGAAAAATAGGCCCTTAAAAAAGTATGTATCCAATTCACATTTTCAGAACTAGACTTGGGATGGAGTAATCTAACATTGCTAGCTGGCGTATGGTGACACTTTCAACCATGTTTTACTCTTTTATTGTTGTCAAGAAACCTTCGGAGGAGGACTACAAGTGACTAAATCAATTTCAATAAACTATGAAGCCAAAATAGCGTTGGGCAATCACCCCTGCTTTATGCCCAATAGCATACATGCACACTACAAGGGTAGCCTTAACATGTTAGGTTTGGCATAAGACTATTTCTTCCTAAAAATTTGTCCTCGGGTGTATATGAATCGAAGGTCTCATGCTTAACTGAGTGCCTTATTTACCATTTGTACTAGCCTTGCCCGACCACCATATATTACAGCTTCATATGGAAACCAACACTTAAAAAATGAATTCATTTATCTAAGCAATTCAAGAGTTCTACAAGCTCTTTTTAGAGTGGTAGAAACCATAATTCGGTTAAACATCAACCACAACTAGCATTAGTTAATGCTTAACATTATATATGATAATTATAAATGTTTAAATTTATCAAAAATTCAATTCAAAGTAAACATGACAATTATTATAATGATCTCAATCATCAATATTATCTAAGAATGATATTATATAAACAATCATGTCTTTGAGATACGAAGTTCAAAAAAAGATTAGATTGCTTCAATTATCTTATGCTAATTGTATTTGATTTGAAAAAACTATATGCTTTAGTTCAATTTAGACAAGGCTTCCACATATATTTTCTATTACACCCTTGAAACATGGCTAGAGTTGTATCTAAGTCAAGTTTGCATATCGTATTTATCTATTTTCTTCTTTCAAATTACTTTATATTTGTATCAACCAAATATTATGGAAAGAGACAAATACTTTAAGGATTGGCAAGAGGGGAGCCACTCAACATACTTAAAGGGAATAATAGGAAACCATATGATGCTAGATTTGAGTATAACTTGTACAATGGATGATATACTATAATTCAAAAATATAATGTACCATTCATTATAAAGTGTATGAGAGGAAGATAAATAACTCACTTTACAGTATCTATGGCTATCATTATTCTTCACCATGCATGTTTTTCACTAATCTATACCATAGGAACAACAGAGGATAAACCAGCCACTTCAATCTACGTCCCAAGAAATATCAGCTACACCTGGACAAATCTTGGTCAACTTTGATGCATTCTTCCTTTCTCTTCACCTAGTATTGGAAGCATGCCACGCAAGAGAAGATAAAGTGGATGTTGTCAGCATAAAATTTGGTATGTGCATATAATAGTTATTGGAAAATATTAGAGAAGAGGGGCGATAAATAATATAACAAAGCTTCCCAAACAAAAGAGAAAGAATCATCCAATTGGGTATCAAAAGCATTCTTTATATAGTAAGAAAAAAAATATTATATGAAGAAAATGATAAAGTTCACAGTCATCAATTCTTGCCTTTAGAATATCAAACTCAAAGATAACAATAAATAAATATTTTGCATGACGATTAAGTATTAGACTATAATTATCTAAAAGTAGGGCCAAGACACTTCCACATTCCGTTCCAAGGAGTTGAGAGCATTGACAATCCTATATAGTGGTATATATGTCAGGTGAGAGCACTTGTGACATAGGTGTGAGAACCAAAAGACCATATATATATTTAAAAAGTTGTACAATAGGGTGAGAACCCATAATGCATTGCTTATAATAGATAATAATAGTCTCAACAACTGAACATGCATATAATAGAGAGGCTAGATATATGCATTCTAAGAAATTCATCCATTTAGAGTTTCCATTATTAAATGGAACAGTATGATGCAAAATTGCAATCAGAGTTGCATACTGAATAATTATCAACAAAACCAAAGAAAAAAGATCCAATTTCCCTTTCAACAATCCATAAGATATTCAAGGCATTAGACCCAATTAGGTCAACCATGAATAATCAAGTGACATATTGAGAAATATGCCACAATCAAATCAAGGGAGAGAAAATAAACAATTATCCAATACAACTCAAATGAAAAAGAAATATATCCTACAGATCTATATCAACAAGTCGTGGTCAATTCTTATATCCAATCCAAGGTCCAAAGCTACCTATTAGATATTCAAATGAATTAGGGTTTATGATCCTTTAAATAAAATCTTAAAAGTGACATTTTTAGTATTTATGATTTAGGTTATAAAAGTTATATTATCATATAGATTATAATATCTTGATTCCAAAAAGAGTTATTTGTTAATTTTTGACATATATATCATCAGATATGAATTTTACAAAAATTAAAGATAATTAGAAAAACATTTAAAAATCATGTATTTAGTTAATTTGAATTAGCTTACAAATACTATATCAAATATTAGATCTCATTTTTATGATTTTAAAACATATCTTACTTTAATTTTCAGAGTTACATATTAATTTCTATGAATTTCATAAGATAATATCATATATTAAATTTGTAAAACATTCGGTTATACATTTACAAAAATACTCTTACAACACGCATCAAAACCTTGATGTGTGATAGGGCATCCTGATGAAATCGAATAGTTAAGTGAAACCCATGATGTGTCATTGAAAGCATATGTCAAAAGACATATATACCCTGAGAAGCATGACATGATTAACACACAAACTAAGGCATATTTGCAAACCACTCGACGATCATCTACCTTGCTGAAAAATTATGATCATGTACACGGAACATAAAGATCCTAAGCTCAATGCAATGAGTGAAGCCCAAAAATTATGAGAGAAATCATAATACTTCCACCACTGATGAGTTCCTCACGCTCCTACATACTCAACGGACCTAGAAATGGGTCATGTTATGGCTGGTGTGCCAATCTGCACTTGCTGCCCTGTGGGAAAATAGAAAATGAATCCACAAGACCCACAAACTGGGAAACTTAAAACAAACAAAAACCTTAGGAGGATTTATATACATTCTGGTGAGAAATCTTGTAAAAAGGGGAAACTTGGACATGCACCTTGGAAGACTAATTGATGGTGTGATTAGCTTGTCTAGACCCTCATAATTTCTTTGGGAGATACTCCAAACCTCATTATGGTTGGATTCACTTGAGATTCCTCAAGGTAAACTAGGAAGACAACTAGAGTTAAGAAGGAGGGTGGAGGTAACACTACTATAGAAATGGCTTATAACGTCCCATTTAGAGGCGTCAGTTGTATCCCAAAAACTGACACCTAAATTCTACAACATCGGCTACAAGCACAAACCGACATCTATATGTGAAGACCGGTTAGTCACGGGTATTGCGTTTTATTTAGCGTCAGTTGCTCAGTAAGAAACTGATGCCTAAAATTGTTCGCCAAATCCAATTTTTTCAGTACAATAAAATTACCTCCAAAATTTCACATATGACGTTGGTTGGTTACCAAACAACTGACGACTAAAGGTTTTTTGTGAGACATAAATTGGGGCACTTTTGTCGTCAGTTTTCTTACAACATCCGATGCCGATTTGTTTTCGCACGCTCTCCCCGTGAACATTTTTAGGGTTTAGGTTTCCCAATTGGCGTCAGTTTGTTATGGAAATCGACACTTTTGGGTCTTAGGTGTCAGTTTTAGAAAAAACCGACGACGATTATTAACTTAATAGCTCCCTCGAAACAAACTCTTTCCCATTCTTTGTTTCATCACGCTACCTCTGTCTCTGGCAATTTGTCTACCGTTGTCTGCCGCCGCCACTGGTTGCTCGTATGCTCAACACCGCCGTCATCGTTGCTCAATGCCTCTGCCGCCTTCTCCTCTTCTTCCTCTATGAGTTTCTCCTCTTCTTCCTCCATGAGCTGCTCCCCTTCTTCCTCTACAAGCTCACCATCCTCGTGTCGACTGAGCTGCTCCTCTTCTTCCTCCACGAGCTCGCTTCCGACAAGTACATTTTGTTTCTACTCTTCTCCCTATTCGATCATCCTCTTACTCTTCTTCTTCCTGCTCCCTCTTGTTCCTCCTATGGCCTTGATGTCGGAGGTGGCTTCCGCTGCCTGTTCCAGAATAAGGGAGGTGGTCGAACCCTACTCCATCACTGACAGTGATTGTGCTTATTGATGCTTATTGACACCTAATTAATTCATTATAACAAATTTGTGTTAATGTGATTGTGCTTTTGGGCTGAATTGAGCTGCTGTGTCATCCATTTGTGTTGTTGACTTGCATATATTTGCTCTTCAACCTTCAAGTGAGGTATAATTTCACTCTCCCAATGTACCATTAGGCTTCATTTTGATTCAAATCTTATGCTTGCATATATTTGTGCTTCTAATCCTCATGCTTGACCTAATTCAGTAAATTTTGATGCATGTTGAAATAAGATTCAAACTTGTCCATTCTAGCATCCTAATTTGATTTGATTATGTGCTTTGAACCTTAAAACATACGTGTTAAAGATACATTGATGTTGAATCTCAAACTTAACTCACATGTGGGTCTTCTATTTCTAAAATGATTATGCGAACTCCTAAATCAGTAATATATATTATTCTTTGTGCACCCAAATACCTTGTGAATCATGTATGCGCCCTAAGGTGATTAAATGCCTAAATGTTGACTTGAAATATGATCTAGTATGTATGTTGATATATGAAGCTCTAGTCTCTTGAAAGTCTTGCCCTAATGACCACCCCTACTGTGTAATGATCTCCAATTAGTATCTTGATGTTTTTTATGACACATAAAACCAAGGATATGAATGATGAAACTATGATCATATATATATTAATGACAACATATATACATGTATTTTGTTGGCCTAGAAATCTGTCTGATATTTACTCATTAGGAGTAAATCTTGGATAGTCTCCGGTTTGGGACTGTTCTTGAACACTTAATCTCACTTAGGACATAAGTGTATAATGTGTATTGGATTTCAAGAAAATTTCGGTAGCATTTCTCCGTTTGTTCTCTAAGTACATATGTACTTGGAGAACAGCGGGGAAATGCTGCCAAAATTTTCTTGAAAAACCAATACACATTATACACTTACTAGTGAGATTAGGTGTTCAAGAATGGGATAGGTGGTACACAGATTGTAGATATAAGAATGACAACACATGTATTTGTTGGCCTATAAACCCATCCAAGATTTACTCATTAGGAGTAAATCTTAGATAGTCTCCGATTTGGGACTGTTCTTGAACACTTAATCTCACTTAGGATGTAAGTGTATAATGTGTATTGGGTTTTCAAGAAAATTTCGGTAGCATAATCTCTTAACCCTAGACCCTAATATTTTAACCTTAAACCCTAATATATACTTGTTTTCTCTTTGATCATAGAATGGATAGATTATGGATGTCCATTCCAAATCGCTGCACCCCATAGTTTATTTCTGGTCTTGATCAGTTTATTAGATTTGCCAAGGAATATAGGAAACAACCTGGAGATAGGTTCTACTGTCCATGTAGGCTTTGTCGTAACAACTTCAAAGTCAACACTGGTGGCAAAATCAAAAGTCATGTCATGTGCAACGGGATTGTACAAGACTATACATAATGGCACTAGCATGGAGAGATTTCAAACCTGAAATCAGTGGATGTTGATAGCAGTGCTTGTGTGGAAGAATAAATTGCCTCCGATGACGTAGATGTGAACGAACCAGTTCCAGTAGACATCGTTGATGCAATGTTGGATAGTTTTGGGGTAGAGCACACCGATCCACCTCCCATGTTTAGAAACATTGTGCATGATGCTGAGATACCATTATACATAGGTTGTAAGTTTATGAAGCTTAGCGTTGTGTTGAGATTGTATAATCTGAAAGCTAATAGTAGATGGAGTGACAAAAGCTTCACGTCATTGTTGTCTTTGTTGAAAGAAATTCTTCTTGAAGGAAACGAGCTGCCAATCTCAACATATCAGTTAAAGAACTGTTGTGCCCAATGGGAATGGAGGCCAAGAAGATACACACATGCCCGAATGATTGTGTATTATTTCAAAAGGACTATGTGGATTTGAAAGATTGTCCAAAATGTGGCGCGTTAAGGTATAAATTGACGACTTTGGGGGAGTCCAAAACTAGTTCTCCTACCAAGGTGATGTGGTATCTACCTATAATATCACGGTTTCAATGCTTGTTTGCCAATCCGATAGATGCAAAGAATTTGAGGTGGCATGCAGATGTTAAGAAAAATAATAATGGGATCCTATGACATGCGTCTGATTCCCCACAATGGAAGAAGATTGATTTATTGTACCCTAAATTTGGTGAAGAAGTCAGGAATCAAAGACTTGGGCTTTGTATAAATGGGATGAATCTGTACGGGACATTGAGTAGCCAACATGGCACTTGGCCAATTATGCTTATTATATACAATCTTCCTCCCTGGTTGTCTATGAAAAATAAGTATGTTATGATGTCGTTGTTGATATCGGACCCTAAACAACCTGGAAATGATATCGATGTTTATCTTGAACCTCTGATTGATGACTTAAAGAAACTATGCGGTGAAGGTGTGATGACCTATGATGCTTCACGAAGAGAGCCATTTCGTTTGTACGCTATGTTGTTTTGCACTGTCAATGACTTTTCAGCATATGGGAATTTTTCTGGATATAGTGTCAAAGGATCTAAAGCGTGTCCTATATGTGAAGAGAATACTGATTCAATATGACTAAAACATGGCGGCAAGACTGTATATCTTAGTAATCATTCCAAAAGAATATGTAATGCAACAATAAATCTAATGTTTTAGCTCCATTCTAAAACAAAATTATCTTACTCATTGGAATATTATATAACTCAATAGTACACTGTTATAACATAGCTTTGAAAAAACACTAGAGGGGGGGTGAATAGGGTTTTATGATATTTTAATAATAATTCAACCAAATTAAGCAACCACAAAAATATTGGACAAGGGGACAAGGATTTAGAGTGGTTCCAACCTTAGCAAATACTAAGGCAGTCAATCCACTATCTGGTTGCTTACCCAAATGGGATTTTAAAAGTATTAAATTTTATTACCTCGCAAGGATATTACATAAAATTATAATACTTTCACCAAACCCTTCGGAAAGCCTTCACCTAGAAGTAGTCTCACCAACCTTGAAGCAGCCTTCCTTGAAGTAACCTCAAGCTCCCCTTGAAGTAGCCTTCCTCTTGAAGTAGCTTCCCGTTGAGACAGTGTTCTTGAAGTAGTCCAAAGTCCACCTTCTCCACCGAGAAGACCCTTCTCCACCTGAGAAGTCAAACCCTCTCCAATCCGCAGCCTCCAACCCTAGGAGTAGCAAGGAGAGTACAAAAGATATAAAGGAACAAGAAGGAAAAATAGAAATTACAATATCGTTGTAGCACAAGGCTTGATTTCCTATATCAAGCGTTTTGATATCCTAACCAATGTATATGAAAGTGTAAGTGCTGTGGGTAGGAGATGCTAGCCTATAGGACACGAAATTGGAGCAATGGGAATGAATAGCCAATTGTTGGAATTGTTCTATTGCTCACAAGAATGAATAGCCAATTGTAAGTATATGCTCAAGTGTTGCACAAGTGTGTTTTGGGTTTCCTATTTATAGGAATGGCCTATAGATGCTTAAGGACGTTCTAGACACTTTGTAGGGGGTTCTTAGTGCTTAACTAGCCGTTAGGTAACCATTAGTTGCTTTAACAATGGCTAGTTAATTAATCCTGAAAAGTGCAGACAAAACTCTTCTCGGTCGACAAATTGTCGATCGAGAGTCCTTCTCGGTCGAGTATTTAATCTTCCTTATTGGAGTTCTTTTGGCAGTCAGGCATTGTATCGATGTCATGCACATTGAGAAAAATGTTTGTGATAGCGTCATTGGTACTCTATTGAATATACCAGGTAAGATTAAATATGGGATAAAATCCAGGTTGGACCTACGTGAAATGGGAATAAGGACAAAATTAACATAAGTAGTTAGTAGCGATCAGAGAACATACTTACCTCCCGCTTGTTACACGTTGTCTAGAAAGGAGAAGAAAGCTTTTTGTGAATGCTTGGTAAATGTTAAGGTGCCACATGATTACTCATCCAACATCCATAGATTGGTATCAATGATAGATCTAAAGTTGATATGTCTTAAATCTCATGATTGTCACACTCTAATGCAACAAATATTGCTCGTGGCAATTTGATCTATATTGCCGAAGCATGTAAGGTTTGCATTCACCAGACTTTGTTTCTTTTTCAACAGTCTGTTCAACAAAGTTATTGACCCTGATACTCTTGATAAATTGCAAAGAGAAGTGGTTGTTACCCTATGTCAGATTGAGATGTATTTTCCTCCTTCGTTCTTTGATATCATGGTGCATCTTGTTGTCCACTTGACTAGGGAAGTGAAAATGTTGGGACCAGTTTTCTTGTATTGGATGTATCCCTTTGAACGATACATGAGTGTTTTTAAAGGTGATGTTCAAAACTGTTATTGACCTGAAGGGAGTATTATTGAGGGTTATGTGGCGAGAGAGGTTAAGAATTTTTGCAATGACTTTATGAGTGGTAATGACGCTCCTGTTAATGACAAGAATATTGAGGAGCATTTTGGCAACAAAATTTTGGGATCACGGATGAAAGTAATTAGTCGTGAGCAGTTGGAACAAAGTCACTTGTATATTTTACACAACATCGACGAAGTGAGTTTTTATATCGAGGAACATACCAATTTCATCAAGAGACAATATCCTTGAGCCAATTCAATATGGCTTGCTAGAGAGCATAACAAGACATTTATTAAGTGGTTTGAAGATAAAGTCTTACATCAACTATCTCAAACACCAAATAATCTTACTGAAACTATCAAATGCCTCACCTTTAAACCAAAATTGAATGTTATGTCTTATGAAGGGTTTAACTTAAATGGGTTCTCATATTACACAAAGCGTCAAGATGATAAGATTGTCGTCCAAAATAGTGGGGTCACCCTTCAAGCGTCTTCATTGTTTTTTCCAAGTGCAAAGGATAAGAGTCCATGTGAAGCTAAAATGTCATATTACGGTGTCATTGAAGACATATGGGAGTTTGACTACATAGATTTCAGAATTCTTCTCTTTAAATGTAATTGGGTTGATAACACCAAAGGAGTTATAGTGGATGAATAGGGTTTCACATTAGTGAACTTTGAAAAGATTGGCAAGAAGGGTGAACCATTATTATTGGCATCACAGGAGAAACAAGTATTTTATATCGATGATCATGCAAATGATAAATGGTCAGTTGTTCTTCATGGTAAAATATAGTTCATTGAAGATCCTATAGATGAAGAATAGTACTATGATAAGTATGATGACTCCAGTCCATTCTAAGTTAGGTTGCCAACACCACCAGATATTGAAGATAATGATGACTTGTATGTGCACGGAGATCACAATAAAGGATTGTTAATTGATAAAAGATCGCAATATTAGAGGCATGCATGTTTATATTTTTTATATGTTTTATTTTTCTGAATGTGAACTTTACAATGTGAATGTGAACTTTACAATGTGAATTACTTTACAATGTGAACTTTACAATCTGAATGTGAACTTTCAGATGGCTGAGCATTCATATGATGACTGTGCTAATGATTATCGCGAGGGTGAGGACATCAATGCGCTGCCTCACAATGTATGTTTTAAAAATATATCCCTGAGGTTTCTATCTATATGTTCATTTATAGTTATATCCTGTAAGTGTGTTTTTTGTCAAATTTTAGGTTGGTGATGTACCCCCTGAAGAAATTGGAGCACTTGTTGAGCAGCAAAAAAAAATTGAGAAAGTGAGGGGCATCACAATGATGAGGAAGTTACTACAGCAAAGGGGTAATGGACCCAAACTGACTGTGGATTTCAATCATGCAAGAAATCTAGTTGGAGTGAACAACAACTCATTTATTTCATATCTTGGGGTTCTTACTCACAGCCATTGTATTCCTAATGTGGAATCCTAGCATGAAGTTCCTAAGGGGAAGAAAGACTTAGTATGGAAGGAACTATGCGTGAGTTATTGTTATTTGCAATTCTATTTTTGTAGATTACTAATTTTTAGGATACTAGTTAATAGAAATTCTATTTTGCAGAGTATATTTGATCTGGATGAAAAGCTACATCGTAAATGCATGATGAAACACTATGGGAGGGTCCTAAGGAACTATAGGACAAATCTCACCTGAGATTACATACACGATGCTGAGAAGAGGTTCTTAATTGATTTCCAATTCTAGACATTTATCACTTTTCGACTAATTCTACACTAATAATTTTTGTTTGTATTCTCTTTAAAAAAATAAATTTAGGAAGAAGGAAGCCCCTGAGAAATGAAACTGTGTAGACCCCAAAGACTAGGAGGAGTTTGTTACCCAAAGAAAAATGGATGAATTCAAGGCATTAAGCTCCACTCCCAATTTAATTAATATACGTTCTTATGAATTCACCTATTCAATATTAACCTTTAGTGTTACTAACCAAATCAATGTGCTTACTAACAAGGCTATCAACGATGCTCAAAGAGCAAGGCATGCACTGAATGTGCATGACCACACAATGGGTCCAAGAGGCTATACATGCATTCGCCAAAGACTACATGTTGAGTCTACTACTCAGTCTGCTGCTACTCAGGAGATTGCATAGTCCTCTACTATTGCTCCCGCACCTCTGCCTCGCCATGCTATGTGGATAGCTGGGAGGCAAAACAAGAAGGGTGATATAGCGAAGTCTGCAACTTCTGAGGCGGCTGCAAAAATGGTAAAATTCAACTCTTAGAGCAATCAATCGATATTGATTATTGTTATGTTTACTTACCAATTTCTGTTGATGGTGATTAGCGGGACCTGCACGAGGAGAGGAAGGAAGGCAAGTTCATCCCTGAGGGCACAAGGGATAAATTGATAGTGCTCTGGGTAACCCATAGCATCCTGGACATGTTAGGGGTGCAGGCACTGGTGTGGGCATCAACACATTCTTTGGGCCATCCCATCACAAACATGTCCCAAAAGTGGGACTTTCACAAGTTGAGGTAACCTATTCTATTTTTAGCATGTTATTGCGAAAGGGAATTCAATAATTAGAAGCTAGTGTTTCTTTTATCCATGTATAGGTAGATGAGTTAATTGATAGGAGAATCGAGGAAACACTTGATAAGAGACTCCATGAAGTAATTAACAAGTGGCAGACATCTCAGACTGCCACTCAGACAATGCCTGTGGTAGGCCGCTCTTCTCCTAATGTAGAGGTTGGGAGTAATCCTATAGACCCACCACCTAGCACATCCGCTGTAAGTATTTTTATGACATAGTAGCTAGTCTTTTTAAGATGTTATGTTTATGTATATATCTATATAACATTCTTTACATAAATTTGTAGGGGTTGAAGCCATGCTGTCTAAAAAGTCAAGAATATGTCATTGCAGAGGTGTCGGATTACCCACCCCTTCCAGGGGAAATGTTTCATGGGACTCCAGTACCAGATGGTATGGTTTGTGTGAGCCTAATACATGTACTCCCCATTTGGAGGGATCTTTCATTGCCATATGCCCACCCAGATTCGGAAACGCTTGGTGAGGCAGAAGGCAGAGTGATATTGTGACCCAAAGTAGATATTGTCTATACTAATATTACATGGTAAATTTACATTACGTTAATTTATTAGTGTGTATATATGAGTCAATTGATATGAAATTATATATACAGGTTAAAAGTAAGACACCTGCTACATCTCGGCCTCTATGTCCACCTCCTAAAGTACCAAGTTGGCTTCCAAGGGACCTACATGCCTTGTTAGGTCCTAATTGTCGGGGTTTGGCAGTATGGATAGGTGAACATGATCCAAATTTCCCTATAAATGTTTCTATTCTGGAGGATGTTGTAGGTCAATCATACGATAACAATCTATTTATACAAAATATTTTGGAGTTGTTTCATTATGATTGGCTAAATACATCTATGATAGAGCTATGGATATGGTGAGATCTTGTTTATACATCCATATACCTTGTTTTATATACAGTGATCTGGTTTCTTATATATTAATGCATAAGTAATACATGTTTTGCAGCCACTTACACATGATATGTATAGACTTTTCATTTCCCCATGTGGGATTTTTGGTTCCATCTTTGATTAGTCTTGTAGATAAAGACCCTTCATCAATTACTTCATACAGCTATGCTGCTTTTAAATATTTTGGTAAAAAAAAAAGACGGTGATAATAGCTCCATTCAATGTCGAGTAAGTTTACTTTGCTTATAATTTGGACTTAAGAAATTTACATTTTTATTGTGGATTTTGAGTTATTAATTTTAAACTTTCTTACCTCTAGTGGTAGGCATTGGGAGTTACTAGTTATTGTCCCCAAGACGTTCACTGTCTATTATCTAGATCCCGTGGGGAAGGAATTGAATATATTAGATGGACACACAATGAAAAGGCCATTATTCTCGTGAGAAATATTTCATATTTTTATATATGTTAACATCTGTTATTACATTACTAATTAATTATGCAATTTAATGTGTTACATTAACATGTAGGGCTTTACATGAGTTCAAAAAAGTTGGAGGAAAGGTCCCCATGAAAAGAACCATCCACTAATTTGGGAGAATGTCAAAGTAATTTCCCGACTCCAATGTATATATTATTTATGGGAACTGTGCTTATTTGTATTTTTGAATATTTTATACGTTTCAATTTATAGTGTGCTATACAAGAAAATGGCTGGGCATGTGCATACTATGTGATGTGATTTATGAACCTAATTATCGAACATGCCACAATGGAAATCAATACCATATATCAGGTATTATATATAATCTTGTTGGATAATATGAAATATATCAATCTTATTATATATTATTAATTATATATACATCATTCTCTTTGCAGGTGTTTACAACTGACTTCACTATAGGGAAAAAGTTATTAGATGTACATACTCCCTATACGATGGAAGACTTAAATGATGTAAGTGAACAATGGGAAAAAGCCCTACAAGTAGTGGGAATTTTTAAATATGATTGGGATAGTGATGGCGATAATGACGATGATGAATAAAGAATGATATTTCTAAACTTTGTTCTCATAATTATTTTTGTATGAATGTGAATGAATTTTTCTGAATTGTCATATATATGAATGTGAAGATGATCAATACATGAATGTTTCTACATGTGTCTGAATGTGAAAAGAGATGAAATGAATGGAATTGCAGGTTGCTAACTGTGTGTGAAAATGGAGGAAATTTGAAATGGAACTACTGGTTTTTACATGTGTGTGATGAAAAATAATATGAATTAAATGTGTTTATATATGTGTGTGAATCATATGATCCATATATAATATTGTCATCTTGTTAATTTTGTAGGTTTATGTCCTATTGTTGGCTGATATCAATGGATTCTGGAAACCTACAGTTCAGAATTGAACTGCATGTTCTGCGTCCTACTAACCAGCCATTCAGCAGGCCTACAAACTGATAAGAAAAAAAATCAGAACATAGGCGTCACTTATTTGTATAAAACTGACAACAAAGACTTACATCGTCGATTGTTAGCAAAAAATCGACGTTTTTATCCCTTTTTGGCGTTGATTATGGCGTCGGTTATTTAGTATAAAACAGACGTCTTTAGCTCAAACTAGTGTCATTTATATATAATAACCGACACCTATTGTGCCCTTACTGGCACATTTTATCGGTGGCGGTAAAGATTATGGCTTCGATTTTTGTGAAATGTCGATGTCTTTGACCTGGATATAGTGTCAGTCTTATTAAATAACCGATGCCTATAGTGCCCTTGCTGGTGTGTTTTTGGTGGCGGGAAGCGTTATGGTGTCGGTGTTAAAACCGACGCTAAAGGTTTCGACTTTTAGCGGCGCCCATTGGGTGTCGCTTTGAAACCGATGCCAAAGGCCTTAAAGAACCGACACTAAAGGTCGGTTCTATACTAGTGTAATCTAAGAAGCAAGTGAGGAAGAATATCGATTCCTAGATTCAGTGGGTAGGTATTGGGACAAATATATAGAGGTATGTCTTAAGAGGGGAAGAAGAGAAGAAGGAATAGAGTAGGAACATGGGAGTATCATCTCCTAGATTTCAATTAAGGGTGGTGACTACCTGTCTGAGTTGTGTCTAGGATTAGTGAGATCATAGGTGTATGAGGAATTTGAAGGCATGAAGAGCACATGGAGAAGGGAAGATGATAGAGAAAGATCAGGGAAGGAAGAGAATAAGAGTCGAACGGTAGAGTCTAGGTGTTGGTAGAATCTAGGAAGAAGAAATGTCCCAAGGGGTGTGATCTAAAATCTAACACCTCATGAGGAGCCCAAAATAATCAAAGGGTATTGACAAAGACAATAGGCAATAACCTGAAAATCCAAATATTATACTGCATGATAGAAATTGATATAATTATTAGATAAAAACCCAAAGTTAGTTTTGAAATAGGTATTTATATTTTAAGGATTACCATATATACTAAATTTTGGATATCTGGAAGTATCCAAAATGTTGAAACTTAACACATAGCCTAATATGAACCCAAGGAATATGCTTTTGGGATTATATTAAGATTTTGAGATTATCTTATATGAGGTCTAGTAAATTTTGTGTTTAGTCAATTATATCAATATCTATCAATATGTATAAACATTTTCCTCCAAATTTAGGATTTGGAACCCTATTATAATTATCTTACAACAAACTGAGTTTCATACAATTATATTGCATCAAATATATTTTTTTACTCAAATTTTCAATACATTCATTAATTTCAACATTACCTAAAGTAATGTCACATTAGTTATATCCACTTATATTAACATCCATTTATTCTATCTATATACCTATTACTCTTATTATTGTCTAAATGAATCAATTATTCATATTTATTCACTTCTTGTTACTAATTATGTACATTTAACCTTACATTAGCCTTTTGTTCATATTTATAACCGTATTTGAGTCTGTATATGTGTATTAGTGAACAAGGAGAAACTTATTACATATTAATGAATTGATTTACATATCAAGCCATTATTAGTTGATTATGTCCAATATAGGTGTATTAATAAATGTTATGTGAAGATTGCACCTAGTATCACTGATGTATCATGAATGCCACCAAGGATGTACATGTTAGGGTTAGATTATTATAACTTAGGATTAAGGTCAACGTCATCGTTATACATTAGATAAACCTCATCAACTCATATTATGGTTGGGTTCGGTTCCATATATCTCACTCATCATCACATTAGGCTTTATTGGTCCATGACTGGGTCAGGACCATACACATCTACGATTAGGGTTAATATGTGAGTTACTAATACTACATGCATTCCATGTCGTTAGGGGTATACACTAGGGTTTCACTCATTACTTGAACATTATATATCCATCAGGGTACACACATGTGTACTAAGGTATTTTCATTCTTGTTTGGTCAATTTTAAAGATCCAATCACCCAAACCTAACATGGAACTAGGATTTCTAGAGTTAGGATAGATGAGTGTCAATATGTTATAAATATAGTGTTCTTGAAACATACAATGGCTATCTTTGCTGAAATAGGATAATTATATGAGTTTATATGTTTTCATTTTATAATTTCATTATGATTTATTGTAAATCAATTCACATATTTCTTGGTGCAATGATTTTGGTAAATATCACAAAAATAGCTATCTAAAGAAATACTTTCTCTGTAACACCCATTTTTGGAAAACATTTGTATACTTTCTCCTCTTTTAGATAGTGTCTAGGCTTCTTTCATTTGAATTAATATATTTTGGTTTAATAATGGTATTCATATCTTGCATCGACAATTTATCAATTTAAGATTAATTAGGTGAGAAACAAATATAATATTTCCATGGTTCAAAGTGTGGAGGTCGTCCTCTAGAAAATGGATAAGGTCCAAAACATTTAAAATATTAGTCCTTATCAAACATTTCATTGACTTTCCTTTTATATATATTTAGATGATAGATTCCTTAAGGAGGTACCTAAGTAAGATCACTTTAGGTGGAGGGATAATGTGAAATATATCCTCATTCAAGAACAACAACATAAAAAACCAACTCAAAAATATTTTTCTAGTGTTTTCTAGATCCATAACAGTTATTATATTGTGTTCTATGAATCAACAAGAACCCTATCTATATCCAACAAGCGCCACCTCCATTATATCATTCAAAATGACAAATATAGTGAAAATTTACCTACAAAACCTCTTTATGGTGTTCATTATGATTAGGAGTTACTCATCAAATTTAGATAAACTATGTGAGCATATTTACTTACTCCTATTACACCACATTGTATGTAGGGTCAATAGATATGTGACCCTAAGGAATCCACTCAAAGACATATATAGCCACTAGAGGGAGGCAACACCCATGTCAACCATTTTACCCAAAGAGAAGACTTTCACCTCTAACACTATCTTCATTTTCACTTTCACCTTCACATTCACCTTCAACATGTATCTTCCTTTCCCCCATGTTGACCACCATTTCCAATACTCCCTATTTGTGGCATCCTTCATCATCCACCAATCATTTCATGTGACCACTTCATTTATATCAATCCAAGCCAAGCCCTAGATTCAATTTCATTTTCACTTTCATTTTATTCACCTATCATTCACAACATCTAACTTCATCTCTCTTCTCCCAATATACCATTTTGATTTTGTCTTTATTAGATCTTAAGGGAGGAAGGAGGACAACCTTTTCATCCTATTATAATGAATATAACATTCTAGTATTATTATGAGACTTAGTTACCCCTAGGTTTTTTTTCTTCTCCTCATACTTTACTACTATATCTCCTTATTTTCTTTATATTTCATTACATAGTATCCTAATGACTAACTCCATCAATATATTCTATTAAAATATAAGTATGAGGAAGCACTTTTCTCACTATGTGCATAATTTTTGCAGGTTGTGTACTTATAAACTTGAGGATGGATTAAATATAGAGTGGATACTATTATAATCAAATCTGGAAAAAAAGTTCGATCCGATAACCAATCTGATATTTGATGGATATCATATGATAACATCCAAATGCAATTCTATGAACAATATTAGAATCTGATAAAATATTTGAACCAAAAAACATAAATTTAATATTAATAAATATAATATACATTGAAATATTCATACAAAAATATGCATGATTGACTATCTATATTTTCATATTTTATATATAAAATGATATATTTAATAATATATTTATATATTTAAAAAAGGATACAACAATATTCGATATCTAATTTGAAAATTTCAAATCCGAAATTCAATACCAAACGAACTGAATTTTGTAGATGTCAGAATTTATTTAAATTTTTGGGCTTGAGTATGAATTGAATATGTGGATTCTAGATATTCATTTATAGGTCTAGTGCTTAGTTATTGAATACCGACATCCTTTGATTTTTATTTTTCATTTTTATTTGTTTCCCTTATTGATGCTTCTAATCTCATTTGCATATCGTGTTTGATATGTGGATATTCTTGGGTATTTGGATTGTATATTAGATCATAGGTCAAGAGAGTATTACTAGTAGAGAATGAAGTGAAACGTGGGAGTTGAGTTTTAAGATTATTAATTTGGATCTGGTCATAAACTAAAGAGTGGGATGAGATTTATCATATGAAGATCTTTCAAGTATCATGAGAGTAGATTGGGCACTTACTTTACTTAGACGGGATACCCATCTAAGTCATAATTCCAACAAACCAAGTGAATTGGAAAGTGCAGGTCCTTAGGTAGTAGAACCCTAGTCTAGGGACCCTACACCATGAGTGTTTTCCTCCTTGAATTCCACTCCATTTTTATTTTAACACTTTTTCTTTTTCTTTCATTTCACCGTTTCTTGTATCTATGTCAATTTCCTGCAATATTGTTGACTTAGATAAAGTAAAAGAAAAACTCTACCAGACTATTAAGTTCAAACTTAAAATAACATTGTACCCCCCTTTTCTTGTGGTTGGTCATAATTGCAACTAGGGTTTATAAATATAAGAAACATCTCATATATTTCACAAAGTAGTTGTTAGATTTTTTACAGTTCTAAAATAAAAATCCTACAAAATTTAAATTTGAAATCAAGGCATGTATTTAAATAAAGGATTGTGACAAAGCAATCTTAGTTTTCTAGACTATTATCTAGCATTTACGGTGAATTTGCACGCATGCAATCATCATAGTTCATTATTGTAATTTTTTTAGATAAACTAATGAAGGTGAAGTGATGATAGACTAATTTGCAAATCATGACATTCGACAATCTAGAAATACTTTATTCATAGGGTTAAAATAAGGAGCATACATTATATTATGTGAAAAACAATTAATACATGATGTCTATTTAGCTTGTCTCTCCAAGTACACTTTAGCATTTTCTACAAATTAAAGTAGAATTTAATTGGTTGATGTGTAGTTCAGCCAACCCACATGTAGTTCTAAGTACACCTTGCATTAATATAGTTATACATCATATGACTACTCGTTTGATAGAGATGTATTTGTTTGATAATGAAAAGAGAACAACATCTCACAATAGAGTAATTTATACATATCTGATTTTACAACATATATTTGTAAAAAAATTATAATCATAAAATATTAACTTTTGTAGTAAAAGTATGAAATTTGTACCACGCATAGAAAAGGAGTAATCGGGTGCAGTTGGCTCATTACTAATCTTGTCACAGAGGACAATTGTAAAAATTTGGCAGCAGCTACTGCCCCGGACAACAAACTACCGCATTTCCTTGTAGCTATCAAATAACTACAAACAAAATTGAGGAACGCATACTACGTTGTACCAAATAAATCATAATAAATTCAAAGGCCATGATTATATATGTCTTTTACCATTTTATCAAACTTCACTCAGCAACACCTTAGCAAATAGGCCTTTCAAAGAGTATGTATCCAATTCAAAATTTCAAATCTAGGGTTGGGATGGGGTAATCTAACAATGCTAGTTGGCTTATGGTGACACTTTCAACCATGATTATGGTGACACTTTCAACCATGTTTTACTTTTTTATTGTTGTCAAGAAACCTTCTTAGGAGGACCACAAGTGACCGACCGTATTCTAGTAAACTATGAAGACAAAATAGTGGTGGACAGTCACCACTCCTTTATGCCCAATAACATGCATGAACAAAACAAGGGTAGTCTTACCATGTTAGGTTTGGCGTAAGAATTTTTTAACCTAATAAATTATCCTCAAGTGTATATAAATCGAATGTCTCATGTTTAACTGAATTCCTTATTTACCAGATGTACTTACCCTATGCGCCCACCATGTATTACAACTTCATATGGAAACCAACACTTAACAAGTGAATTCATTTAACTAAGAAATTTAATAGTTCTATAAGATTTTTTTAGAGTGGTAGAAGCCATAACTTGTTTAAACATCAACCACAACTAGAATTAGTTAATACTTAACATTATAGATAATGATAAATGTTTAAATTTTAAATTTATCAAAACTTCAACTCAAAGTAAATATGCCAATTATTTATAACGATCTGAATCATCAATATCATCTTAGAACAATATCAAATAAACAATCATGTCTTTGAGATGCTAAGTTAAAAAAAAGATTAGATTGCTTCAATTATCTTACGCTAATTGTATTTGGTTTGGAAAAACCATATGCTTTAGTTCATTTTTAGACAAGGCTTCCCGTATATATTTTCTCTTAACCCTTCAAGCATGGCTAGAGTTGTATCTAAGTCAAGTTTGCATATCATATTTATGTGTTTTGTTCTGCCAAATTTCTCTATATTTATATCAACCAATTATTTTGGAAAGGGGCAAATATTTTAAGGATTGGGACTCAAGAGGGGCGCCACTCAACTTACCTAAAGGGAATAATAGGAAGCCATCTGATGCCAGATTTGAGAATAATTTTTACAAAGGATGATATACTATAATTCTAAAATGTAGTGTATGATTCACGATCAAGTGTAGCAGTGGAAGATACAAAACCCACTTTTACAATAACTATGTCTACATGTACACAAAAGGAAACAAAAATATACCACAGGACCAACAGAGGCTAAATCAACCACTTCAATCTACCTCCCAAGAAAGATCAACTACACCTACACAAATCCTGTTCAAGTTTGGTCCACTCCTTTCTCTTCAGCTAGGGGTTGGAAGTGTGCCACATAAGAGAAGACAAAGTAGATGTTGTCAGTATAAAATTTGGCATGTGCATATAATAGTGATTCCACAATATTAGAGAAAAGGGGTGACAAATAATATATTAGAGAAAGAATCATCCTATTAGATATGAAAAGAATTCTTCATATAGTAAGAAAACAATATTATATGAAGAAAATAATAAGGTTTACAATCATCAATTCTTACCTTTAGAATCTCAAACTAGAAGATAAAACTATCTTTTGCATGCAGATTAAGTATTAGACTATAACCATCTAAAAGTAGTGTCAAAACACTTCCACATTTTGTGCCTAGGAAGGATTTCAGAGCATCGATAATCCTATATAGTGGTACATATATCACATGAGAACACATGTGACATAGGTGAGAGCACCAAAACCCATATATCAGAAAAGTTGTATAATGGGGTCAGAACTCGTACTGCACTGCTACTAATAGATAATAATAGTCTCAACAACTAAACATGCATATAATACAGAGGCTAGATATATGCAACCTAAGCAATTCCTCAATTTAGGGTTTCCATCATTAAATGAAATAGTAAGATGTAAAATTGCAATAAGAGTTTCAAAGTGAATAATTGTCAACAATATTAAAGAAACAGATTCAACTTCACTTTCAACAATCTATAAGATATTTAATGCATTGGACCCGATTGGTTCAAACATGTATAATCAAGTGACATATTGAGCAATATGGCACAATCAAGTCGAGAGAGAAAATAAATAATTTTCTAATATATTTCAAAGGAAAAAGCAACATACTCCAAAGATGTGTATCAACAAGTCATGGTCAAATCTTATATCTAAACCAAGGTCCAAAGCTACCTATTAGATATTAAAATGAATTAGAGTTTATACATCTATAAATAAAACCCTAAAAGTGACCTTTTTATTATTAATATTTAGGTTATAAAATTTATATTATCTGATAGATTAGAATTTCTAGATTTTGAAAAGTATTTATTTATTAGTTTCTGACATATATATAAGTAGGTACTATTTAAAAAAAATTGCAAATAATTAGAAAAACCCATTAAAATAATTTGAATTAGCTTACAAAAACTATATGATATAGTAGATCTCATTTTTGTGATTCCAAAACATATCTTACTTAAATTTTTTGACTTAGATATTAATCTCTATGAATTTCGTAAAATAATATTGTTGTAACCTCAAATTTTACTTGTATTTTAATAATTGAAATATAATTATTCTATAAAAAGATACTAGTTTGAAATTTTGGGTGATTTATTTTAAAGAATGGATTTCTTTGCAAACTTCCCTTGAATGATGGATTTCTTGAATTCTATTATATTATTATTACAACAATAGATAAAAAGGAAAAGGGAGAGAAGAAAATACCGTAATAAGTAAAAAAAAGAGAAAATATATAATAATTATATGTGCTTTAGAGAAATGTATATAATTCTCTATAAAGTTGCATGGATGGCCACTAGTATTTAGTTTTCATGTGCACATGGTTTCTAATAGAAAGAATAGATAAAATAAAGAAAATAGAAAAGGAAGAAAGAGAAAAGGATTAGTTTTGATGCTTTAAATGCATGGATTTGGAGGAAGACTTGCTTATGAAGAAAAGTATCATTTCTTTTTGAGTTTTGGTCCCAATATTTGGACACTTTTAGATAAATTCATTATGGACTTTTCTTTAAAATTTGGGACAATCAAAGAGAGAGGAAAGAAGGAATACTCTAGAATGCATGATTAATTATCCAATAATGCATTATGGATCATGTTCCTTATTTTATGTTTTTTTTTGTGTCAAGTATATGAAGTGGACAATTAAATTAGAAATATAGGTGTCCTTATGTTGGGAATATATTGAATGTGTACCTTTTGACAACTAAGTGTATAGAAACTTTCCTATGTACTTTACCATAAACATGAGATCGTGTACGTGGCAAGGATGTATTACTTTAGGAAAGTAATTAAAGAAAAAGAAGAGAATAGGTCGAAGAGGCAGGGCTAGAGTAAGGGTCCATGAATATATATTACCCAACATAGAACATATTCTTCTTGTTGAACTCTCCCTCCTTCCTTATCATCTTCTTCCTTCTAACCCCTAGGGTTTTACCTAGAAACTATATAAGGGACTACAAGATCCCTCTATGGATGGGGTAGTTCCTAGCCTTCATAGTCATGAGAGAGACTGGTTGTTATACTCTCCTCATCCAACCTACACTCCTTCTCTTCTACCTTTGACATCTTCAGTAGTAACCATCCAAGATGTGAAGGCTTTGAGCTATACCCTATGAGTCAATTAGGGTGACACTCCTCAGGGTTCGACTACTCATAAGTTGAACACGGTAGCCGGTGATCCTTCATCTACTCCTTGTCACGGATAGTTCAAGAGAGATATCTGAACCTAGATCACAAATAGGGGTGTTTGACACACGAGGATGGCACATCCACTCTGTGAGAGCTCCGTCAAACTTCCCAGACCTTCTCGGTGAGCAAGACAATGGTTGTTGCTCCAGTCATGTGCATGACTTGAAGCAGAACATCTTCTAGCCACCTCTGGCGACGCTCGATCCAGAAGATGCATGCCATGAGTCTAAGAAGGCCTAGCGAAGATGATGGGACCTTGCTTGGCCATCTAGAGCCCAGGGACGCAAGGCAGAATACCGGCAGGATGCGCTTCTATGGTGTCGGGGTGTTCAACATGCCCTAGAACAAGGTAGGAGAGGAATAAGAGTCAAATGACTCTATTGACCCTCCTCACACGTTCATGAGCTAAGGGTCGTAGAGTCTTTTCACCTAGTTTCGAGTCAGCCAAGAAAAAGGTTAAAAAAATTGGAATTCACTTATGTGTCTTAATTAGTGAGATAATTAGATGAAGACAAATAATATATGTATTTTTCTCAAAAGAATGCAAGCAATCCAATAAAAATATAATCAGGACCCAAATCTTATTCTAGTTTGAAAAGTATATAAATTTGGCATCTCTAAAGAGTGGGAACCAGTAATGGGCCCACTCAATGGTACTAACATGGGCCATGAAATATTTTAAGCACCAAAAAATATAATTATTTACAAAATTAGAAAATATTTCTATGTACATAACTTTCTCACCCTATGGGTGGTACATAAAATGGCCATGTTACATCTATAAACACATAAGACCATATGCAGAGGGTAACAAGGCTATCTCAAGTTGTCCTTAAGTTCACTAGTGAGCTCACGATCACCCTGAGTTTCTTCCCTATAAAGCACTCACACATGGGTGGAGGGAACACCCAAAAAATAGGAAACAAAAGAGTTTGCATCAGCAAAAGCTGAGTATGTAAATTTAATAATATTTTGAGAATTTATATGGGTTAAAAGGGCAAAAGTGATGTTCCCTTAAAAAGGAGGGTCATCACAAGATAGTTAAGTTCCAACAAGAGATATATCAAGAAAATGAATTCCAAAAAAATGAGGCATATAAATAAATAAATAAATGAGATAACACATCTTTCCATTTACCATTCACAATATCACAACAATCATAATCATTCGCATGCATATATGTTGGACAAAAGAAACTACCGTAGGGCCAAGACACCACTAAGTCATTGGCATATATATATATATATATATATATATATATATATATATATATATATATATATATATATATATATATGTGTGTATATATATATATACACACACACAGAGTCAGGCTAGAATACACTCAAGTAGTTTTTCATAATGCAATATTAAAAAAATCTAATGCATTGATCTTCTTTATCATCTTCTCAATAACTCATATAAAACGTTTGAGCACATTTGGACATTTATAGGTCATGTTATAAAGACCACAAAAATTATGCATTTCAAATTTATTTCGTGCATCGATTTTGGTGTCCTCGGATGAATGACTTACACTCATTCAAATGGGCTCAAAATTTGTATGTAGCCTAATTATAGTATGAAAATGAAGATCAATGGTTTACATCTTGCAAAAAATAGTCTTGATATGCAAGCACACTTGAGTGTATCTGTGCGATCTGTACACTCGAGTGTATTCTAGCCTAACTCTCTCTCTCTCTCTCTCTCTCTCTCTCTATATATATATATATATATATATATATATATAGGGTAGAAAAGGACACCCATAAGAAAAAAAGCCTGCCTCTGAATATATAAGGGTAGAAAAGCATACCCTAATGGTTACGCATAAGCTTCCATAATAGTTGTCTATTAAAATTATCTAACATGCGTAAATAGAGTGGCAATATAGTAAGCATTCACCGTTCATATTTTTAAGTATAAACAATAAAGCAGGTGGGTTCATACAAGTGAGGCAACAAAAATTAATCAAGCATTGTGGAATTAGATGGTTCAATATTAGGAAATTAAGAATCATGACATGGTGAAATAAAAGGAGATAATATCCAAAAGTATGCCTCACTATAAGAAGTTTTATTCAATTTATTCCCAAAGTTAAATAGAGAAGAGTACATTCATGGTCTTCACGACTAACAGTTAACTCAAAACTTATATGTGATCCCCCAAGGTCAAGTATTCATCCTAGGAACATATTTTGTATGTTAGTCGAATTGAAGTAACATGTGTCTACAATCCTATTATAGTTTTTTACATGGTTATCATCATAGTTTTAATCACCTAGTATTAGGGTTTTCAATCTTATTGTGCGAATATATGATCCATTTGATGTCTATATTAGTTTTGAGGATGTATCTTTAGTCACATAAATATAGGTATGTCTATCTTACACATATGTGTGGGTAATAATTAGAATTCTTTGGATTTAGATCTTGTACTGTCCTTAAATTATGTAGTTTGATTTGATTGACTAGGTTAAGGCTATACTTTAGGTGAGATATTGTTGGATAACATTACCTTTGTTAGAGGAATATAGGGTTATATATATATATATATATATATATATACATATATATAAGAGAAAACATTATGTATCGATTAGGTTATATCATGAATACCTAACCTTCTCTCTTATATATATCATTTTATTTAGATTGCATATATATGTAAACCATCTATATGGAATTATATACTTAGTATTATTTATATTGACATTCTACTAATTTAATCAGGTTTAGGGTATTTGATCAAGTGATTTGTTATACTGAGCACTTTGTGTTAGTAACATATCATATTAGCAAAATTCACATTTGCTAGTATCGATAAATTATTTGATGTATATGCTTTCTAATATAATTGGATATCTAGATTGACTGGGTAACCCATCTATCATATAAAATGAATTTGTGACAAAGTGAAACACTTATTAAATTACTAATCTATTATTGTCCCACCAATCGTTGATAGATGTACTATTTTTATATCAAACCCCAGATGAAGGAACCTGGCTAAAGGTGGAGCAATGACATTGAGGTCTAGTGATTTTCATGTGGTCAGTATTCAAGATGGGAAGTGAACCACTTGTAGGCAATGTAAACTTGTCTTGCTACAGGTGTCGTGTCCTAGGTTTGTAGGTTTGCATTTTGAAAGTGGCCAAGATGATAAGATTTTGGCCATGGTGGGGAAGGTACATGCCACAAGGAAGGACTTCGGTGTGATCAAATTTGGAACCTCCAATCATTGGTTCATCATCAACAACCATTCAACTTTGTCCAACCTTGCTTGATTTTAGGTTTGTTTGTCATGGTTGATAGAGGAAGTGGTCCATCATACCATAAGACTGGGTGTAATGTGAAGTTTTTAGGGTGGATAAGGAAGGGTAAAGTGGAGGAGACACTGGTAGTGGAGTGGTTTCTAATAGGGCATCGACGATCGTGCATGGATGTAGTAGCGGCGTGCTGCTTGTTGGCTAGTCATGCTATGCATCACAAACGGCACTAGGGGGATAGGATAGGTCACTATGGTGGCAGCGTTTGGGATAAATAACCCTATCCTAAGTGGTGAGGATGATGTTGGTTTTGGATCAGCTGTCCTTTTGTGGAAAGAGATGTCGTGATGGTTGGGAACAGATGAAAACTCTGTCATAGTTGCAAGTTTTCTCTTCTTAGATGGTGGGTGTTGGATAGATTGTAGAACCGTAGGTGACCATATGGTGGTGGTACTCTACTTATCGCTATAGTTGGCTCTAGGAGGAGGGTGAATAAGAAGGTGAGGTAGAGGCAAGAGGGAGAAGGGAAGGGGAAGAATGGAAGATGAAGAGAGGTGGTTATGGTTGACACTCAAGATTGGTGATGCCCTCTTCAAAACTTGGAGGACTAGAAAACTTTAACACCAACACAAAGCCAATCCTTGTGGTGTAAGCTACGGTTTAGAGGATGGATCATGGATGGAGGAAGGAGATGAGGGAGTAGCCTCACTGACACAATAGATGACGTTCATGTATGGGAAACAACGAGGTCGTAGGTTTGTTTCTAGTCGTTGATGCTTGGTGGCGAGAAGATCTGGTTTAGGGAAAATTTGGCACATCCATGGATGAGAGGAAGCAAGGCTTCTCGAACTAGCATTGATAGGAAAGTGATGAGTGAGGGGGGAAAATAGGCAGGGGAAGCAAAGGAGAAGAAGAGTAGAGGAAGGGGGTGAATCACATCTGACTACAACCCTTTCAGTCAGAAGGGTTCTGCATAGGGAACACAGTGAGGGGGAGGGTTAAGTATGTGTTACATGGTAAGTAACTTAGGTTTTTAAGAAATTAAATGATTTCATTGACTAAACCTTGGGTTAATACTTTCCTTTCCTCTTAACTAAATTGAGTGAGCAAATAACCTCAGATTGATATGAAAATTGACATGTAGCCTATAAAAGTGTGGCGATCAAGTTTTGACATGAATTCCTCATTTTGAAAACATCTTTCAATATACTTAGTTTTGTATATTATACATAAATTTACTATATCTATTAACAAATTCGATGCAATAATTCCCATTTATTGAACTTATTTCATCAAATAGTGTTAGATGGTTTTAGATCATCATATTAGTGCTATAATATAATTGATCACTTGATACAGTTAACTCTTAAATGAAAAAATAACTGAATTGTTTAACCTTATACAAAAGGTGATATGTTGAAATATTGCATTTTCTTTGGCTCTAATAACTTTTAAATATTCTTATTCAAAGGAAAATGGAGTAACAATGCCCTAGATAAAAATGGGACCATGGCTATGAAAGGTTGGGCTAAGTAACTAGGTTTGGGTATGTCACAACACTCCACCCCTTAAAAAGGATTTTGTCCCTGAAATCCATACTTCATTAACCTATTATAAGTTTTTAATTTGCTAAATTGTGTCAATGTAGTAGTCCTAATATAACACACCTACTATACATGTTGATCACTATATTATTTCGTATGAAACTTTTTGAATTAATCATTCGTGATTTATGCATGCACTTTAGATTAGACATGTTTTGATATGTATGTAGTACATTTTGACTTTTACTTGTTATGAATTTATGGAAATATGAGTGTTCAATTTTTCTTTTACATTCTTGTTGTACTCAGCTTTGCTTCTAGAATAGAATCATCTCATTACATTCCTAAAAATTATGGGTATTGACCATTTCATTCCCCAATCTCTTTTTTTATATATAACTTAGTACATTATCTAATGTAGGTCCATCCTTTAGGGATTAGTGAAGATAACCAACCTTTTCTTTTACTGAAGTAACTTTTATGATAGCATAATTAGAAATGCTTAGTCACCACCCTGATTTGGTCGTGCCTATATTTTTTTTGTTGTTATCATAAGTTATCCAACAATTTTCTATTCTAATACCCCATTGATTTCAACTATTCATTAAAATAAGTTACAAAGCCAACTATACAAGGATCCACCCCTTAAAAGGACCTATCTAACCATACAGAGAATCAAAAGGAGTAGCTGACTAGATTATAGACATTAATATTTGTTCTCCTAGACCTTACATCGCGCTTAAGCCTAGAGTCTAAGGATTGAACATGCAAGTCAAAGATTTCTTCATTAATGGGCATATATACTACTACACTTACTTGTGGTGGTGACATGGATCGAAAATCATCAATGAAACCTAAAAATGTTTTTTTATATAAGTATAATTTAATAATGAAAATAAGTTTTACGATGAAAACCTTGCAATGGGAATTTAAAATGGCACCAAAATCAATCAAAGAACACATATAACATATACTATCACCATAACATCACTTCATCTTTTGCAAAAGAGGCTTCTCTACACACATCATCAAGGAATACAACAAGCATATCCAAATTCTAGATTGGAAGTGGATACAATTTTCTTTGAGCATGCAATTAACTTCTAGTAGGTCCTACTCGACACACCTCCATTACTACACAATTTTCTCAATCACAACTTAGGCCATCACATCCCAAAATATCACTTATTTTTAGGATCGTATAACCATCATAAGAAGATATTAGGATTTCTACTTCCCTAGTTGGTTTACATCCATGGTGTTATTACAAGCCCAAATGAACTAGATAGTTAGACTACTTCCCATCTTATACATCAGGTAAACTAATTATAGAGTGATGATGAAAGAGCGATCAATTAATTAAGGATCATCCCTAGATGTACCTACCTCACATGCTCGTGGTATTAGTGTACATCCATAGTTTCAAGAAAAAGAGTATCCACTACATATTGCAAACATGAATGTGCCTCTATATGTTCTCAAGAAAAATAATATCATGGTATAGAGTTTTATTATGTTGTCCAACTACGTGATCATTCCTTTATAGGACAATGGAGATAAGCATGATTCCTACCTTATGGGTATGTGAGGGATGAAATCCCAAATTACTCAAAACCTATATCTTCCTTCAACAAACCCTCATTTATGAGGTATTGAAAGTTTATCTAGGATAGTATCAACCCTTAGATGGTGAATCTCAAGAAAAGCTATGTTGAGATAACTGCATGTTGAATGTAAGACAAGCCTAACCTTAAAGGATCTAGTTCATATCATCATGTACTATCATAGAGCATCTCAAAATCTAAAACTCCTATCAATATTCTATTTTTGCATCCATGCATGCTCATTCCACACAATACACACACAATAGGGATGCTAGAAAACCACAAAAGGAAAAGGTTATGCACAATTATGCGAGTTCAAGTCAACCTAATGTCTATATTAGATTAATTGTCCTCCCCTTAAGGTGGTAGGTATAGACTACTTCCTAGGAGAGTCAAACTATATGCATAGAGAGCTATACATATAAAGAGAGGGTAGGATTGATAAGAGTTCACCCAAAACTAGGTCATCAACATACTTTGTTTGGGACACCGATAGGATGGGATTTTGTGGCATCAGGGTGTTCAGTGTGCCCTAGCATGAGGTAGGAGAGGAATAAGAGTCAAATGACTCTATTGACCCTCCTCACATGTTCATGATTCGAGGGTTGCAGAGTCTTTTCACCCAGTTTTAAGTCGACCAAGAAAAAGGTTAGCAAAAATTGGAATTCACTGACGTGGCTTAATCTAATGGGTTGAATTATCTTTAATTTTGCAAAAATCCTAATAATTAGTTGGATAATCGGATGAAGACAAATTATATATATATATAGATACATATATATATATATATATATATAGATACACATATATATAGATACATATATATATATATATATTGCTCATAAAAATGCAAGCAATCCAATAAAAATATAATCAGGACCCAAATCTGCTTCTAGTTCGAAAAGTACCTAAAGTTGGCATCTTTAATGTAGATCCATGAACTAGAACCCTAATTTCCAAGAGTTGATGGTTCTAATATGTCCAATTGATATTGATGATAGAATACTGATTTTTTATGAATAAAAAGCGCTACATGAAAGTTATGATAACTTAGCAACCCGCATTTTAGATAATTAGGGTTTCCTTGAGATAAAAGGTGTTATTAATGTTGAATTAGGGTTTATGACCAGAAAGGCATGAAAAATGGTAATTAGGGTTTGGAAAGCCAAAAACCTACTGAAGCCCTAATTTTGACCGAGAAAACCCTAACTTGAGACCCAATTCAGTCTTATTGATGATTTGGACAAAATAATGATACATGGGTACATTGATTTAACTTTCAGGATAGATTACTTAGTTGATTGATTGATTGCTCTTGCTTGGACATCAAGAATAGTTGATCAAGGTATGAGGTTACACCTATGACTAATCTCTTTAGTTTCCCAATGATTTTCAAGGTTTTACCAGATTGCTTGAAATTAAATGCTTGAATGATATTCATTTCCTACAATCTATGAAGTCACTATGGCTATCAAAAATTATGCTTATAACTTTCTCAAACCCCACACATCAACTCTGGTGGTTTGAAAATGGAAAGGAATGAAAAGTCATGGTGATGACTTAAGACGAGACCCCAGATTGGGAAGGTCATATGAGGTCAGACCAGACCCTAGATTGGGAAGGTCATATGAGTTTAGGCCCTAGATTGGGAAGACCAACATGGTGCATGGGATCCAAATAGAGAAGGTCACCTTTTCATCCACTACAGGGACAAGAGCTTGATAGGGTATCCCCGAGGTTGAGTAAAAATGGGTCGAGAAGTTATGAAGAAAACAATAGTTTTGTTTTTGTAACAATAAGTATTGTGATTATTTTGTTACACTAGATGAAATATATTGTTTACCCCACATACCAGTATAACTTGTTATACTGACCGATTGTTTTGTTTGTTAGTGTTTTAATATATTCTATCATTTTGCTAACATGACGAAATTGAACGTCTAGAAAGAAGGCACAAGATGAAGATACATTAATGTAAACATGGAGGTTATAGTTAGTTATCTTTCTTTTCATGTCACAAATTAGAAACCATATTATGTAACTCCTTTGTAGAAAGTTAATCTTGTACAAACTTATTCCCATTTAGTGAATATTTATTAATTATTTCTGGTTATTTGCTAAATCTACAATCATGTATTGTTGATAATGGCCCTTGCCCTATCGGTCCTCTTGAATAGGGGATAACAAGGGGAGGGGGTCATCATAAATATCATATATGGAATTTGTAAAACAAATTTGGTTATACACTTACCAAAATACCCTTGCAACACACATCAGAACCTTAATGTGTGATAGGGCATCCTGATAAAATCGAACAATTAAATCAAACTCATGATGTGTCATTGAAAGCATATGTCAAAAGACAAATATACCCTGAGATATGTGTCATGATTGACACGCAAACTAAGGCATATTTGTAAGCCACTTGACGATGATCCTCCTTGCTGAAGAATTATGGATGAAGCATAAAGAACACAAAGCTTCCAAGCTCCAATTCAATGAGTGAAGCCCAAAAATTGTGAGACAAATCATAAGAATTCCACCACTGATGAGTTCCTCATGCTCCTATGAACTCAACAGACCTATAAATGGGTCATGTTATGGCTGGTGTCCCAATTTGCACTTGCCTCCTTGAGGGAAAATAAGAAAGGCATCTAGGAAACCCACAAATTGGGAAACTTACAACAAACCAAAACCTTTAGAGGATTCATAGGAGCACGATACATATCATCATAGTGAAAATAGAAGTAAAAAATGACCAAACACTAAGAATCCAAAATTGAATTTGTTTTGGTGAGAAATTCTGTAAAAAGGGGAAACATGGTCATGTATCTCAAGAGACTAATTGATGGCATGATCAGCTTGTCTAGACCCTTATGATTGCTCTGGGAGATGCTCTAAACCTCATGAAGGTTAGATTCACTTAAGATTCCTCGAGGTTGACTAGGGGGACAAATGGAGTTAAGAAGGAGGGTGGAGGTAATAGAAGAAGAAAGCGAGAAAGAAATGTCGATTCCTAGAGTCAGTCTGTAGGTATTGGGGTAGATATATAGGGGTATGTCTGAGAGAAGAAGAATAGAGGCAGGAACATGGGAGTATCATCTCTTGGAGTCCGATTTTTGGGGGAGAGTATGGGTCCCAATTGTGTCTAGGATTAGGGAGATCATAGTTGTGTGAGGAATGTGAAGATAGGAAGATCACATGGTGAAGAGAATATAATAGAGAGAGATCATGGAAGGAAGAGGATAAGAGTCATATTGTGGAGTCTAGGTGATGGCAGACTCTAGGAGGAAGAAGTGTTCAAAGGGGTGTGATCTAAAATCTAACATCTCATGAGGAGCCCAAAATAATGTGACAAAGACATTATGTAATAACTTTAAAATCCATATATTATATTACTGATAGAAAATTGACATAATTGTTAGATGAGACCCAAAGGTTTCTTAAAATAGGTATTTGTATTTGAAGGATTGCCTTATATACTTAGTTTGGGATATCTAGGATTATCCAAAAATGTTGAAACTTGACACATAGCCTAATAAGGACCTAAAGAATCTTTTTTAGGATTATATTAAGGTTTTGAGATTATCTTATACAAGGTTTAGTTCAATAGTGTTTACTCAATTATCTCAATATCTGTTAGTGTATTAGTGAACAAGGTGAAACATGTTACATATTAATGATCTAATTTACATACCAAGTTATCATTAGGTGATTAGGTCCAATCTAGGTGTACTTCTATATGTTATGTGATGATTGCACCCAGTGTCACTGATGTATCATGAATATCACCAAGGATGTACATGTTAGTGTTAGATTATTATAACTCAAGATTTAGGCCAACATCATCATTATACATTGCATAAACCTCATCAGCTTGTATGGTGGTTGGGTTTGGTCCCATATATCTCACTCATAATCGCATTAGGCATTATTTGTCCATGACATGGTCAGGATCATATGCATCTATAATTAAGGTTAATATGTGAGTTACTACTATATGCATTGCATGTTATTCGGGGTATAAACGAGGGTATCACTCATAACATTTACATTATACGTCCATCAGGATACACACATGTGTACTAAGGTATTTTTATTCTTGTTTGTCCAATTTTAAAGATCCAATAAACCTAACCTCACATGGAACTAGGATTTCTAGAGTTAGGATAGTCAATTGTTGGTATGCTACAAATATAGTCTTCTTGAAATGTACAATGATTATCTTCTCTGAAATAGAATAACTATACGAGTTTACATGTTTTGTTTTAAAATTTAAATTATGATATATTGTATAGCAAGTCATATATTTCTTGGTGCAATGATTTTGATCAATATCACAAAAAGTAGCTATCCAAAGAAGTACTTTCTATATAACACCCATTTTTGGAAAATATTTGTATGCTTTCTCCTCTTCTAGATAGTATCTATGTTTATTTCATTTGTATTACTATATTTTGGTTTATTTATGGTATTCGTCTCTTGCATCGAGCATTTATCATATTAAGATTGATTAGGATAGAAGTCAACATAATATTTACATGGTTCAAAGTGAGGAGCTAGTCATCCAAAAAATGGATAAGGTCCAAAACATTTAAAATCTCAATCCTTATCAAACATTTCATTGATTTTCAACAACATGAAAACCCAACACAAAACGATTTTTCTAGATCCATAACTGTGATTATATTGTTGTCTATGCATCAACAAGAATCCTATCTATATACAACAAGCGCTACCTCCATTATATCATTCAAAATGACAACTCCAGTGAAAATTTACCTACAACACCTCCTTATGGTGTTCATTATGATTAGGGTTAGTCACCAAATTTAGATCAACTATGTGAGCATATTTATTTATTCCTATTATGCCACATTGTTTGTATGGGTGGTAGAGGGAACCTAAGGAATCCACTCGAACACATATATAGCCACTAGAGAGAGGCTGATACCCATGTCAACCACTTTACCACCCAAAGAGGAGAAGTTCACCTCTGACACCATCTTGATTTTCACCTTCAATAAGTATCTTCCTTGCCCCAATGTTGACCACTAGTTCCAATACTCCCTATTTGTGGCATTCGTCATCATCCACCAATCATTTCATGCGACCACTTCATTCATATCAATTCAAGCCAAGCCCTAGACATAATTTCATTTTTACTTTCATTTCATTCACCTATCATTCATAACGTCAAACTTCATCTCTCTTCTCCCAATATACCATTTCCATTTTGGCTTTTTTAGATCTTAAGAGAGTAAGGAGGACAACCTTTTCATCCTATTAGAATGAATATAACATTCTAGTGTTATGAGAGTTAGCTATCCATAGGTTTTTTTCTCTTCTCATCTTAACTCTACTACTATATCACCTTATTTTCTTTATATTTCATTACATGGTATCCTAATGACTGACTCCATCAATATATTCTATATAAGTATAAGTACGAGATATAACTTTTCTCACTATGTGTATGATGCATGGGTTTTAAGTCAGTTTTATAGGCTTATTTTATATCTGTTTTATGCATGTATTTGTCATTTTCTTGATTATATTTTCATAATTCACTATAGTTGGCCTTTAAACTCTTTTTGCATCAAATTATACTTCTTTTATAATATTTATATGATTTTATATAATCTCCGGACTTATACACATGTTTCGGCACTTTTTCAGGCACTTTTGCATTATCCGGAGTCGATACTATCGACCCCCAGGTCGATAGTATCGACATTTCATCAAAAAGCAACCCCAAAACGCGATCTTGGAAGGAATAACCTGTCCCATGGTCGATACCATCGACCTTGGGGTCGATACTATCGACAACGTCGGGATCTGGCGATTTTCAGCACTAAAATGGAGCATTTTAATCCGACGGTTGAGCTTTTTCGGAGCCGTAAAGTGGTCCTATGACCTAAGAAGAGCACAGACGGCCCGAGGGGGAGAGGATATGGTGTTGCACAACATCCAAGAAGGAGAGAGAGAGATAGGAGACGAGAGACGAAGGCCGTCAACCGAGCGATCCGGGCACCTCCGACGGGCGATTTTGCTGCCGGAAGACTACAAAACGCACATTTCTCGAGGAGGATCTCCAGGAACACCTTTGTATCAGGGGTTACACGAGTTTGCTCCATGTTTCCCATGTTTTTCTTCTCTACTCCTCTGTCTTTCATTGAGATGACCATGCGGGGCTAATCCCCTTTGTCTTTAGGACCGGGAGTAGCCCGGGGATTCATTGTATGACAATTTTATAATAGTAATTCATATTTTATCTCTTAAATCCGTGGTATAGCTTCGTTTTCTCCATATATTATTATGCTTGATCACCATAATAATAACCTAACGCCCTCAATCACTTCGACAGAAGGATTAACGGCTGAAAAGAAACGAAACCTACATTAATCAATAAATCCCTTGAACAAGGTGGTGTAAAATTAATGGTGGATACTGAGAGATCGTTCATAATGCACTGAGTTTAGGGTATAGGTTACTACGACGGTGGAACCGACCTAGACCTAGGTAGTGAATTGCACCACGACGGTGGGCAATTCTGTTTTCAGGCCACTACCCGGAAAAAGAGATAAAATTGAGTAGCTATATAGAATTTAATACAATGAAAACCCGCGGTGAAACCGCAATCCTAAAGATACCCTTTTGAATTGATTAAATTAACATTTAATCGATTGTTTGTTTCGTTTTTGTTTTTATTTTCTTTTAATTTTAACAACAACCCTCAATTTGTTATTCGGCTTAGCTGATCGCAAATAGTTAGTAGGAGTCTCCAACAATTCCGAGTATCCCTGTGTTCGACTCGGGCCTCACAAAGGCCTGTACTACTCGACGCGTTCACTTGCGTTTTAGCGCATAGTAAAATTGCGTCAAGTTTTTGGCACCATTGCCGGGGATACGGTGAATTGTTGGCACTTCGAGTGCTACGAGCGGCCACTCTAGGCCACATTTTTTTTTATAATTTTCATTCAACTTCAAATATTTTCTTTCTATTGTTCGTTCATTTTTATACTCATCAAAGCACTGTACTGAACTAAATTTTCTCATTTCAGGTACGTTGCATGGTGCAGACACATAGTACGGACTACGACAATCGCACACCCGAGATTCTACTTCCGGGACCTAAGGACGAGGAGTATTACGAGCAAGAGCAACCAGAAGAGGTAGATTCCGAACTTGAACAGGAAGAGATGGCCGAGCCACAGACTATATGGGACAAGATCAAGGCTTCTTCCTCATCAGCTTCAAAAGGGCCTATAAAGAAGCAGGCAATCAACATACCTACATATAAGATTGATCCGGCGTTGATAAATCTGGTGAAATCAAATGCTTTCCATGGGCTCAAGAATGAGGACCCCGTCGCGCACATCAGCCAGTTTGTTGAGAACTGTGACATGGTAAAAATCGATAGGTTTCCACAGGAGGCACTGTATCTCAAGCTTTTCCCGAGTTCATTGGTGGGAGCCGCGCGAGAATGGTTATATAATTTGGATGATGAGTTTGTGGAGTCCTGGAACCATATGGTAGAGGTCTTCTTTGAGAGGTTTTTCCCTCCTGAGAAGACCAACGACATGATCCGAAAGATTCATAATTTCACCCAACAGGCCGGTGAAACATATTCTGAGACCTGGGAGCGATTTCAGGTTATGTTGAGGAGATGTCCGCATCACGGGCTGGATAAAGAGACACAAGTGAAAATCTTCTATTTTGCTCTCTCCGAGCATGATAGAAGTAACCTTGATTCAGCTGGATCCGGATTCTTTCTGAATAATACAGATACCCGATGTTGGGAGATATTAAAGAACATGGCTAGGAAACAGTCATGGGGTGACAGAGGTGCTGTGGAGCAGGTCAGAGCTGCTGGCGAATCCAGAGTAGTTAAGGAGCTGAACGATAAGTTAGATCTTCTAGCCAAGAAGCTGCTATCTAAGGAAGATGCATCTGAGGATGAGGAAGCCCAAGTGAAATTCATGCAACAACAGGGCTATAGAAACAATGACTACGCATGGAGGAAGGATAAAAAATTCTCATGAAAGGATCCAAATAACTTTCTGAAGGATCCGGATGCCAAGCCACAGCCTAGAGCAGAGGATAAGAATACTGAACTACTGAGTCAAATGGTACAGCAGAACCAGGAGATGATGGCCATGTTTAGTAAGCAATTGCAATCTCAAGGTGATATTCTAACCAAGTTTGGACAGACGCTGCAAAGCCATGGAGCACAAATGCGGGCATTAGAAACCACCATGGAACAGATTTCTAGTGAAGTGGCAGCCATCAAGCACGCCAATCAACAGAAACCGGCCGAGAATGCAAACGTGGCCCAAGCACACCATCAAGTCAAGTATATTTCTGTGGTAAGCAATGAGGAGGAATCTCAGGTGCAAGAAGCTAAAGAGGAAAGAAAAATGACGTTTAATACGCATGCGTCACCGGTGATACCGTATCCACGCACTTATTATGGACTGCCGGGCGGAAACCCTTTCTTCAGAAAATCACAACGAGTTATGAATATTGTATCTCCATCTAGAGAAAAAGAACAATTGAAGGTTGTTTGTGCACGTGTGGAGACATCGAATGCGAGAGAGGAACCACAACAAGATGTTACTATTGACGATGTCTCGCCAAAGCCCACGTCATAGGGAGTGATTGAAGAAAGCTTAGGGGAGTTGACCCCTAAAAGCTCATATGTGCCTCCTCACAAGCGTGTCAATGCGGCAGATGTGTCAAGTCGGGACAATCCGAAGCCGAAGAAGGAGCACCGGCACTATAGGAAATTCTTGGAAATATTCCGCAAGCTGCATATCAACATTCCGCTGGTGGAAATGATTGAGAAGGTTCCCGTCTATGGGAGGTTCATTAAAGATATAATCAACAAAAAGAGGCGGATCAAAGATACTGATGTATGCAGGATGAATGAAATGGTGAGCTCAATCATTCTTGGGAGCTTACCAGAGAAGAAGAAAGACCCGGGGAGTTTTTATATCCCATGTTCAATAGGTGACCAACATTTTCCACAAGCATAGTGTGATTCGGGCGCCAGCATTAATCTTATGCCTATGTCCACATTTCAAAAGCTTGGGTTGAAGGAGATAAAGAAATCGGCGGCAACGATTGAGTTGGCAGATGGGTCCATTGTAAGGCCATATGGAGTGTGCGAGGATGTACTTGTCAAGGTAGACAGGTTCATCTTCCCGGTAGATTTTGTTGTCATGGACATGCCACAGCTCCAAAGTTGCGAGATGCTATTGGGAAGGCCGTTCCAAGCTACAGTTGATGTCATCGCTGCCATTGGGAGAGGTACATTGACCTTGGGGATTGGACATGATCGAGTTCAATTCAAATTGCCACATGACTCATTGGAGACATCTCTTGACAACCCAGGTTAAATGTATCTTTATGTCAAGCCTAGGACATTAAACAAGGGCGCTTGTTGGGAGACAACCCAACTTTAGGTTCAATTTTATGTTTGGTTATGTTCTTTTATGTTTATGTACTTAGTTTTGCTTAGGTTTTGATAATTTTTGTAAAAATGGTACCCTAACTCGTGTTTTGAAGTGTGCAGAATGTTAAGGTTGATACTATCGACACCCATGTCGATAGTATCGAGTTTGGAGAAGTAAACGCTGAAGAAAAGCCGATACCATCGACCCTAGGGTCGATAGTATCGAGATTCCTGAAGATTTATAGAAAAATTGGTGCCAGTAAAGTCGATACCATCGACCCTAGGGTCGATAGTATCAACACTTTTGATTTCCCAGGCTTTTAGATGTGTTGATTCAACAAAATCGCTGAGTCTGGGTCGATACCATCGACCTTGGTCGATGGTATCGACACCTGCAGGACAGCTGCATAAAACAGGCCGTAAAAGGTATCGAAACGAGATTTTTTCGAACTGTTTTTTGCAGAGGAAAAATGGATGAAGCAAGTCACGTCTTAGAACCACTAAGACACAAAAATGGGCCACAAAAAGGATGGAGATAGCAAGCATCACTTGGTCTACTTGAGCATCTGACCATCCTTCTTCACCACACTTCAAAGAGAATGGTACCGTTGTTCCACCTCTTAAGTGAGAATGTTGACTATGAGGCCATAGTCATATTCAAGCTTAAGGGGGTGTTGGAACAACCCTCTATCATAGTTTTTACTTACTTATTCATGTTGATTTTACTTTTGAGATATTAGTTGTTTTTATTTCTAGGTCTACCGCTTTTGTAGGATCCACATCTATCTAGTGTAATCTGTGGAGCAATAAATGCATGGTTTCAATTGGGAGTTTTACTCTTGGGTTGTGGGCATATGAAAATATGAGCATATTGAAAACTTTTTGATCTTATTCTTGTGAGTAATTGAGTTGCATAACTAAGGAAGTGCTTGGGTGAGTCAGCTTCAGGACACAGGGACATGAATGACCATCTTTATTGTCCAAGGAAAAGTGATTGACAAGGATGTTTGAGCCCAAACCGACCAAACGCTAACGTGACCTTAGACTAAAGTTTAAGAGAGAAATCCTTCAGTTACCATGTACACAGTTCTTTAGAGAGGGACATATGATATTTTTGAAAGGTTCTGTCAATTAGTCTTGTGATCTGATCCACCGCAATTTCATTCACACTCCACCATAAGAAATGGGAGCACATTACTGTCTTTCACTCTTTGATTGCATACCATGTAGATAGGTCTTGCATTACAACTATTTTCACATTTTTTGCATGAGAATGAAAAAAAAGATAGAGTAGTTATACATGCACATTATCCTTAGGTGCATGTCATAGTAGTTGCATAACTGTCATTATGTAGTTGCATTTACATCTTTTGAGCATATTGTACACCATGTATCTTATGTTACTCTGAAAACATTAAAGGTGATGAACTTGTTCCATACCCTCCAAATAGAATGCTTCAGATGCACAAGTATGTAACAAGAAGTGAGCCCGACATATAATTCATTGTCATCTATGAAAATAAGGGCTTGAAAAAAAAATTGAAAAAAAAAATTGAAAAAAAAGAGAAAAAAAAAAAAGAATTGAGAAGTAAGTAGGAATGAGAGGGAGAAAGGAACATGTTCTCACTTACATACTAAGAAGAATAAGCACATGGTGTAGTTTTCTTAGATATTCCATCTCACCTTGAGTCAGAATGATAGTGCATGCATCATTCCACCAAAAATGTAACATTAGGACATTTTCACTTGCATTTGCATCATGATAGGTCATTAATTTTTGTATTGCATGATTGACTATTATGTGCTTCCATCTCTTCCACAACCACCTATCCCATCCACCCGTTGCTCTAATCGGTAGGCCACCCATGATATTGTCCTCATTCATTAATATCAGGAGATCTGCTTCCATTTAGATGGTAGTTAGGAAATGAGCAACGTAGATAGGAGATCACAAGATGCATCAAGTATGGACCTGATGAGTTTATCATATTAACTGCTTTAATTGATAGTGTTTCACCGATTGGGGGATAGACATCTTTTACATAGGTCTTTGGTCGCCTGGATGGCAGTTAGTGTTCAGTGGTCAATGAGGGCCGGTTTGTGGAAAGAAAGTGGGGATGATGTAGATTCATTTCATGTATTTATGTCCTGTTGCTGACTTCTCTCAACCAGATCCAAAGTTTTGTTGCTCGAGGACGAGCAAGGTTTAAGCTTAGGGGAGTTTGATGCATGGGTTTTAAGTCATTTTTATATGCTTATTTTATATATGTTTTATGCATGTATTTGTCATTTTCTTGATTATATTTGCATAATTCACTATAGTTGGCCTTTAAACTCTTTTTGCATCAAATTATACTTCTTTTATAATATTTATATGATTTTATATAATCTCCGGACTTATACACATGTTTCGGCACTTTTTCAGGCACTTTTGCATTGTCCGGAGTCGATACTATCGACCCCCAGGTCGATAGTATCGACATTTCATCAAAAAGCAACCCCAAAACGCGATCTTGGAAGGAATAACCTGTCCCATGGTCGATACCATCGACCTTGGGGTCGATACTATCGACAGCGTCGGGATCTGGCGATTTTCAGCACTAAAATGGAGCATTTTAATCTGACGGTTGAGCTTTTTCGGAGCCGTAAAGTGGTCCTATGACCTAAGAAGAGCACGGACGGCCCGAGGGGGAGAGGATATGGTGTTGCACAACATCCAAGAAGGAGAGAGAGAGATAGGAGACGAGAGATGAAGGCCGTCAACCGAGCGATCCGGGCACCTCCGACGGGCGATTTTGCTGCCGGAAGACTACAAAACACACGTTTCTCGAGGAGGATCTCCAGGAACACCTTTGTATCAGGGGTTACACGAGTTTGCTCCATGTTTCCCATGTTTTTATTCTCTACTCCTCTGTCTTTCATTGAGATGACCATGCGGGGCTAATCCCCTTTGTCTTTAGGACCGGGAGTATCCCGCAGATTCATTGTATGACAATTTTATAATAGTAATTCATATTTTATCTCTTAAATCCGTGGTATAGCTTCGTTTTCTCCATATATTGTTATGCTTGATCACCATAATAATAACCTAACGCCCTCAATTACTTCGACAGAAGGATTAACGGCTGAAAAGAAACGAAACCTACATTAATCAATAAATCCCTTGAACAAGGTGGTGTAAAATTAATGGTAGATACTGAGAGATCGTTCATAATGCACCGAGTTTAGGGTATAGGTTACTACGACGGTGGAACCAACCTAGACCGAGGTAGTGAATTGCACCACGACGGTTGGTAATTCTGTTTTCAGGCCACTACCCGGAAAGAGAGATAAAATTGAGTAGCTATATAGAATTTAATACAATGAAAACCCACGGTGAAACCGCAATCCTAAAGATACCCTTTTGAATTGATTAAATTAACATTTAATCGATCGTTTGTTTCGTTTTTGTTTTTATTTTATTTTAATTTTAACAACAACCCTCAATTTGTTATTCGGCTTAGCTGATCGCAAATAGTTAGTAGGAGTCTCCAACAATTCCGAGTATCCCTGTGTTCGACTCGGGCCTCACAAAGGCCTGTACTACTCGACGCGTTCACTTGCGTTTTAGCGCATAGTAAAATTGCGTCAGTGTATAATTTGTGTAGGTTGTGTGCTAAGTAGACCTATAAATGGATTGAATACAGAGTAGATACTACTATAGCCAAATCTAAAAAATTTTGATCCAACATTCGATTGATATCATTTAATAACATCCAAATCCCGATAAAATGTCCGATCTAAACAAAAAACATACATTTAATCTTAATAAATATAATATACATTTCATCAAAAAAATATAGTATATATAGAGAATATTTATATTACACTAAATATGTATGATTAACTATTTCAATTTTTATAATTCTATATATAAAATTTATATTTAATAATATATGTATATATTTGTTAGATTTTGATTTTTTTTTCGAGAGCGGATACAACAATATTTGATATTTTATTTGAAAATTTTGGATCTGAAATTTGATGCACAAAATCCAATTAGAGTTCTGCAAGTTTCAGCTTTTAAAAAAAAAATTGGACTTGAATCTGAATCGAATGTGTAGATTCTGGATATCTGTTTATAGGTCTAGTACTTAGTTGTTGAATATCAACATCCTTTGATTTTTATTTTTCATTGTTGTTAGTTTCCCTTATTGGTGCTTCTAATCTCATTTGCAAATTGTGTTTGATATGTGGATATTATTGGGTATTCGGATTGAATTTTAGATCATAGGCCAGGAGAGTCTTACCAGTCGAGAATGAAGTGAATCATGGGAGTTGAGTTTTGAAATTCTTAAGATGGATGCGGATCATAAACTAAACAGTAGGATGGGATTTCTCATATGAAGATCTTTCAAGCATCACAAGAGTAGACTGGGCACTTATTTTACTTAGGCGGGATACCCATCTAAGTTATAATTCCATGAAACCAAGTGAATTGGCAAGTGCAGGCCCTTAGGTGGTGGAACCCTAGTCTAGGGACCCTACACCATGAGTGTTTTCCTCCTTGAATTCCACTCCATTTTTATTTTAACACTTGTTCTTTTCTATCATTTCATCATTTCTTTTATCTATGTAAATTTCCATAAATATTATTGAGTTGGATAAAGTAAATGAAAAACTCTACCAGACTATTGAGTTCAAACTTAAAATGACATTAGACCTCACTTTTCTTGTGGTTGATCAATTGTCAGTAGGGTTTATAAATATGAAAAACATCTCATATATTCCACAAAGTTGTTGTTAGATTCTTTATAATTCCAAAATAAAAACCGTACAAAGTTCAAATTTGAAATCAGGGCATGTATTTATATTAAGGATTGTGGGAGATCTATCTTAATTAACAAGACTATTATCTAGCGTTTAAGGTGAATTTTCATGCAAGCAATCATCATAGTACATTATCATAATATTCTTAGATAAACTAATGAGGGTGATGTGATGAAAGACTAATTTGCAAATCATGACAATCAATCTAGAAATACTTTTTATAGGGTTAAATTGAGGACCAAACATTATATTGTGTGAAAAAATATTACAACATGAGGACTATTTAGCTTGTCTCTCCAAGTATACTTCAACTATGTTTGCAAATTAAACTAGAATTTAACTAGATGATATGTAGTTCAACCAACCAACATGTATTTCTAGGTACACCTTCCATTAATATAGTTATACATCATATGACTACTCATTTGATAGAGATATATCTATTCACCAATGAAAAGAGAACAACATCTCACAATAGGGAATTTATACATATATGATTTTACGACATATATTTTTAAAATTTCTTATTATAAAACACTATTTTTTAGTAAAAAGTACGAAATTTCTAGTACAAAATGTAGTTTAAAATATAAAGACTTTGTATTGATATGAATCTATACGAGCCATCTTAATTTAACTTATAACACAATCAATAATGAAATTACTTGAAAATTTATTCTAATAAATAATCATGTTTCTTATCTAGTTTTAAATCTAAGTGAGGAAAATGCTGCCACTATGTAAATGATGAGAAACACATCTTGTATAAGTTCATAAGTAACACAGAAAATAATATCAATCCAAAGTGTTCTTGTAGTAGGGACTGTCTTTAGCATTATACAAATCTTGTGCAAGATCTTAAAATAACCTACAAAATTTAACAAATTGTGTACATCATTTTTAACATGCTCTAAAGCACACACTATCATAAAAACCTTGAACATGCTTAATTGTTCTTCCTTCCTCCATTCCTATTCTCAAATGATGTTGCAGTGTGATTCTCACAACAAGAAATGTAGTGGGTGCTCCTATATACAATGCAAATAGGATATCATAAAGACAAGTGGTCAAGACGTGGGACATGCTGGATTGAGTTGGCCTAGAACCCTTTCACCATATTGCTCAATGCCACATGCTAAAAGGAGAAGTCAATTATGAATGGTGAAGGAAACCATGAAATACCATGATAGTGAGAAGGAAGTTATCCTTCATCTTGAAAAATAATAAGAAGTCAAACCTTAAGTGTAAAAGTTAAAATTTCAATATTAATTGTAATAATATTCATTTTGAATGACAATACTCTAAAAGGGTAATTTATGTTTCAGTTTGAGCCCACATTAGGTTAATTTGATCACATGGGTGAAAAATGTAATTCTATAACAAATATTTATGAGATACATAGAAATAAAATTTCCTATAATCTAATAATGAAACTAGTTTTAATAAAATATCTCTATTAGGTGTATTACAATAATGGGTACTTTGTGAATGAGTTAAATGTAACATATTTTGCAAATGTTAGATCTAGTATTTGCTAAACTAGATAATTTATTGACCAAAATGTGGTATAATCATTTGATGTTTGCAAATGGAATAAAATATGAACAAGATAACATGTAGATGAACTTCAATTTCACATTTGTGTGTAATAGGCATCATATGTATATGAATAGGCTTGGTAGATTTTTGTGTAGTAGATTGTGATTTGATTTGGTATATCTGTATCTGGATGAGGAGGGATGCCCAGATTGAAAATTTTATGTAATCTTTTCATGCTTATATATGATAATTTGAGTGGATATATGCATTCTCAACAACTTCCATGAATCATGACTGGCACAATGACCAAGCACCATAGTAGAGGGGAAGAGTCCACCTATTTCTTAAATTTAAAATTTTCTTACTTATGACGAATGCACTAAATTCTTAGGAATAAAAAAATACATATATTATGTAGAAAAAATAGGATTTTTAGACAGAATATTGAAGACCAAAATAAGTGAGGTAACATGATATCTAGTTATGATTTCGTATATATTGATTAGAAAATGGATATTTTAGGACCTATACTTCATATCTGACTCATGTGATTGTTTTCAACCTCGACCTACATCCAACTATTTTTTTGTGTTTGTTAAAGGTGGGAGACATAATGTACGATTTTATGGCTAAGAAACTAAGATAAAGGATGGAAAATATACCCACTTGAATTGTTTAAGAGTTGTGGGAGTAGGTAACATGTCACAATCACTTTCCATTTTCATTATCACAACACGTGGTTGGCCACATTTGGCCATATTTGACCTGCACGCTGCAACTTCAACGTTTGTTGACATATGAGGAAGGTTGGGAAACTAATTCTTCGTATTGTCATAAGATAAATGAAAAAAAATTATAATCTAACAATGAATACTATCTTTACGTATAATACAATATTGGGTATATTGAATAAATTAAAGACAACAAAACTATACACATATTTAATCTAACATTTATTGAAACAAGATAAATTTTGATAAAGATTATATAATCCTAAGACGGATGGAAAAGGAATCAAATACGAAGAAGATAATATGTAAATGGACTTCGATTTCATATTTGTATGTAATAAGAATCATAAGCATGTGAATAGTATTGATAGATTCATCTAATGTACTATGATGTGGTTTGGTATGTAGCTTGGTGAGGTGGAATGCATCGGTTTGAAATTTGTGCAGGGCCGGCCCATTGGGGTGGCCAACCTGGGCGACGGCTAGGGGCCCAACAAAGACCGGGGGGGGGGGGGGGCACAATTTTATTTTTGTAAACATCTCTTGTTGTAGGGTAGTGTTATTTGACATTATATTTTATATATTGTTAATACAATAAGTAAGAAGTTGCAATCTAAATCTGTTTGCATCGATGCTACTATTTTTTTATATGACAGTTTGACAATTATAACTAAACTTGTATTTATTTAAATTTGTTAAATAAGAGTATACAGAGAGCTCATTTTTTATCTTCGTCCCGGAGCCTCTAAAATATTTGTAACCGCCCTGCATTTGTGTATTATATTTTCATTACTTATAAGAATATTTTAGTGGATATATGCATTATGATTTTAGCAACTTCCATAATTCTAGTTATTTATTATTTATGATGTAGGTCATAAATTTGATGAATTTCAGAAAATAAGTTAATATCATGCAAAAAACTAGAATTTTTAGATTCCCACTGAAATGAAAATATACGTCAGTCAACATGGTATCCAATTATGACTTCGTATATATATATATATATATATATATATATATATATATATATATATATATATATATATATATAT